>OX387433.1:25079925-25474999 GCA_947563755.1 Lochmaea crataegi | reverse complement strand
CGAGCGGGCGGAAAATGAAAAAATATCATTTAATTAGACATAGAATAACTAGATACACACTAACAGGTTTATTAGTTACATTCAGACAGTTGATGTAATTATTAATAGTTATTAATGCAATATTCAACAAAATGTCAAAAAGTAGAACTTTCTGAACTAAGAGTACCTATACTTTTCCGAAAAAAGTTATATTTAACCCACCCAGTAATTCAAATACTATATCCGCTAAAGATAAGGCGTAGGAACTTAGCTTAAATGACTGGGTTCTTTGCAGCTCTTAACTAGGATGTGCGGTGGCGATTCCAACGGTGGTCAGCTACGGAAGTAACTGGAAACTGTTAAATTTGAGAGGAACAAAAAAACTGGACGTACAACTTGGCGTAACCTTGCCTAAAAAAATGTTCAGTGAATAAATCAAAATTAAATGATTGCTGCCACCTCCGTGGTAGATAGAATTTTTTTAAACTGATTTCAACTATTCAAAGGAAAAAACCGTATCGATAAAAATGTAAAGTCGGCTTTTTGATAGTAATTTTATCTTTATTATGTTTTGTTTTAATAAACTTTTAAAGCATTTTATTTGAAGATTACTATAAAATTATGTATCAATTTTATATTCCCATGTCATACAATTACTTTCAGCTATAATTGTTTCGAAATCTTTTTAAATTACCCTTGTATGTGTCTTATGCACGTGTTGAATGATTGTGAAAGTAGTATTAGTTTGTCTGTTTTAATTCGTAGGTGTTTGCTTCATTTAGTCGCACTTTCTGCTTTTTTGCTTGTTTTTTATTGCCTTTTTAAATGTATCTATCTAAAGAGTAATTTGGGCCGAGAGTTCAGTGTGGTATTTAAGCCAAATGTAACATAAAATAACTACAAAATTCAACGGACAAAATTTTTCAATATACGGTGATTTATAAGAAAATGGATTTTTCGCAATTTTTGTCAATACTTACCTTGTAGGTATATCAATTTTGAGGAACCAGTATATTGAATATTTCATATTGAATATTTCACACTCGGATGTCTATAAAGCCAAAAATATAAAACAATTTTCCATTTCTGTATACTTGGTTTAGTCTAATTTTTATTTTATATGAGAAATTAAAATTTTTATGTTGAATAATTTTTTATTCATCCTGTATTCAAACATATTTTTTGTTAAAAAATCAATAAACTTTAATGCCCTATACAAGGTTGGCCTTAAACATCTAGGCGCCCCGGGCGAGTCATGCATTTGGTGCCCTTTTATATCTTACTTATAAACGTGAAAATTTGTGTTTATGTAAGGATGGATGTTTGTTACTCTCCCATGCAAAAACTACTGTACCGATTGTTATGAAACACAGAGACTATAATATATATAATGATATTGGGTAAATTATGTTGATTACAGTCAAAAACCAAAAGTTACTACGCTGAATTATTTTTTTTTCATCGCTAGAGATATATATTAAACTTAAGTGGTGAAGTTATGACAGCGCTCGCGGTGCCATGTAGATCTCGTCGCTCCGGGCCGACCCCCCCCCCCCCTTAACCCTTAAGACGGCACTGACATAAGTCACACTAGCCTTCGTAAACTAAAATTTGTCTAAATATGATACACCTGTAGCCCTTGACACACGTAGGCTTCACTATTTCGAATAGAAGAAGATTTGACCATCGAGTTTCATGTCAATACCCAAGCTGCATAATCGGCGCTACAGTGGATATTGAAAAACTTGAAATTTTCACAAATTAGAACAATTAACTTATGGATGCCGTGTACTTCTGTACTTGGATGCATTCCTTGGGTACTATTTTTCATCCGAAAACTACATGGCGTACAAATCCAAGTGATACTAAGGGTTGATAAGCGAGGGTTAAAAATTGATAAAAAGGTGAAAAAAAAACAATTAACATATGTATGCCGAAGAGATTTTAGATTTTGTTATCTTAGTATATGATAAAAACATTAGTGGCGTACATTTGGCGGCGATTCTGCAGTTGTTGATAATTTTCCAAATATGATGTAAAATTTATAATTAAAGGTGCCTTGCATAGGATTTTTCATTTGATTTTATCAAACGGATGAAACAGTCACTTTGTATTCGTTAACACTGTTCGATTTTTAATTTTATTTGGTCGTCTGATTTTGCATTTGACAAAATCATTCGAGTTTTGCAAAATAGAACCGTATCTATTCCGGTCCGATTTTTCATCTGACTCTTGCGATTAATCATGCGCAAAATTTGTTGTTGCTTACATTCTTATAGGATACGGGCAAAGAAAAAGAAGAGAATTAAAAATTTTGGTTCGTTTTTTGTTGACATTGTGATGTACATTGTTATTGTTAGTAGATATCTCCACACTTACAAAATCTATTCTTCTGAACACAACCAAAAAGCAAACGACTTAAAATTTGTGAAAAAATCATAACTTTACATTTTCTATTTCTATTGACTTGGATGACAGTTGACATTTTCCAAGTCGAATCGAAAATCAGACAAACGTAAACGGTAATATTTAGAAAGGTCAAAGTTCGACTCTGATGTAAAATGTAAAATCAAATGAAAAATCCTATGGTAAAAACACCTTAAGAATAATAAACTTTTGCTTGTAACTTTTTGTACAGTGAAATATTTCTATTCTAATACTAACTGTAGATCAGTGAAGGTGACTTGCGCCAATTTACCTGAGCAGTCCTCATCCGTAGGGTCATTTGCGCCAACGAAAAGTGTCCACCCTAGCGGCGATTATCCAGTTTGGGTCTTGGGGAATAGCCTTATTTTACTTGTTTTCCACATGAAACTCGATGGTGAAAACGGCTTCCATTCGAAATAATGAGACCCGTCTATGAGATACCACCATCCATATTAGTTACATCATGGAAAAATGATATTTTTGATCATATGTGTTACATATGGTTGAACTCGTATTGAAGAGTAGATTCCAATATTGTCTGAATATACAGAGTGATGTATTTAAAAATCTAAATAAATTTTGTACAATTCGAACTAACAAATTTACGAGATAGTTGGCCGTTTCCAGACTATTGCTCCACTATGTATAATAGACAATATTATTTATGAATCTCTGAACCTGCACTTATTTGACAGCTTGTATATTATCTGCACAATGTTAATTTAATTGCTCTATTTAGTTTGTTGGTATATGGATCAAATTCCGCATAACTTATATGGCTTTTCTATTTTTTTTCAGACCAACGAGAAACACAAATAAATGAAAAAGTGCTAACCCTTTTACATAAGAGATTGCAATTCTTCAAGAGAAAAATAGTCACCTATTCAGTACCTGTAAGTATACTATCAATACAGACTTTAATTTGTTCTATTTTTATCTAATGGCAATATTTTTTAACAAAACTATAGTCGGTTTGAAAATGATTGATATCTCAGTGTTTATATCAGCAGTTGAAAAAGGTTTTTCTACAGATTGGATTCGTAGCAGAAAAGCATAATCGCCAAGATATAACGTTAATTTTCTACCTGCCTTTTCAGATGAAGGCTCGTCGCTGCAATAAAACTGTCTCTGGGCAGCTTAGGTATTATTTGGCCGTTATTACATTTATAAGCCTACACGAAAAAACAGCTCATTGAAGTTTTAAAAGAGCGAAAATATTAAAAATTGATACGTTTGCGATGAAATTGCTGCAAAAAAGGGACAGTAGTTAGTCTTCCTTCTTTTACAGCATTCATATTCTATCGAACTTATTTGGCATCAGCTGAAACCGTGTAAAGCTTATCCAAAATCAATTGCAGAAGCTAAAGCACCTGTTCTTCTCACCTTTGGTCTGCATATGCCTAACCAAATGAAAAGGTCGACAAGGAAGACGAACACGTGCTTTAACTTATGCAATTGATTTTCGACAAGCTTTTCTAACATAACAAAAAAAATTAAATCGAATGTACGAATCTCGCGAAATCTGAAGTCACCTTTTTTGAGTGTAATATTTCCATGCAACTTATCGAATGCGGCTGATTTTACAAAAGTTATTTTGTATTTTTTTGTTTTAGGCGTTTATAGCGTTCGTATTTTTTATTTTGACCGGATATTTGAGTAAAGGTAACGATTACTATAGTGAAAGCGGCCCAGAAATGTCTCTTGAACTCGGCACTTACAAACAGACGTCAGTCTTTTATAACGGTACAACCGGCAACAGTGATGTTAATAAAATGTTGAAGTTATACAAACAGATAGTAGAAGATCAGAAAAGTTTACCGTTTGAAGTTAAGGATACAGAACGTTGTAAGTTTTTTTTCTTTAAATAATATATTTTAAACGACTTCTAAAAAAGGAGGAGTTTCTGAATTTGTAGTGAATATTTTTTGATATTTGTTTGGGAATTACTTTGTAAGAAGTTTCTTTTAGTTATTATAGGGTTGCATGGGTGGTAGTAAAGAGACATCGTTCAAACCATGAGTATATTGGTGATTAGTGCATATAAGTTGGAAGATTGCAGGCTAAACATGCACACTGAATAACACTAACTATATATTATTACCACTCTCACGTGTCAATACTTGACATCTGCGGACATTACTTTAAGCCAACATATTGATCACTGATCGGAACTTCCTCGTTATCGTCAATATCAACTATTTATATTCGACGTCATCACGTCTGTATACATATTAATTATATTTAAAGCCCGATTTCAATGATTTTTGCGTTGGGTTCAGTATAGCTCCAATGTGGTTCCATTTTAATGTCATTGGTATTGGACCTCGGATTCACAAAAAACAATCATAACCAAATACGAAATGTATAGTGATTGAGGTTTGGTTTATGACTATCCCAAATCAAGGTAGGTAAAGTCTGTTCATACTTGAACTTGAAGTGACTAAGGGACAGTTTCATAATCATTTTTAAAGGAGACTTTAAACCGAAAAGCATCCTTTGAGTCATAATTGGGTTTCATAATAGTCAAAACAATGTAAGGTCGACTTAATCCGTAAAGTGCCGAATCCTGGCCTTTATGGCGGTAAAGTCTATTTTATAACGGTACCTAACCTCAAACAACATGCAACAAAACAAATTGACTTGTCACAATCTAAACGAAATTATTTCGAAATGAATCTACTTTGGGACTCAAGTAAGTCTTCTGATAATAAAATTAGAAGACGGCCTAAAATATATAGAGAACATAACCTATATTTAGAAAATTACGACAATATGTATTTTTTCGAAATATTTCGGTTAAAAAATCTGACAGTTGTACATATTTTAGAGCAAATAGGCCATCGCCTGGCTTGTTCAAATAGGGGTGGAACCATTCAGCCAATGGAGCAATTATTGTTAACCCTAAGATTCTATGCATTCAGTAGTGCCTTTTCCTTTTTCCACTAATTCTAACAACCTAAGTCATCAATAATAAAAACTGAGCCCTTTCACACGACATTTCACATATAAATGCCTTTAAAGCTCCAAACACATCACCAAACAACTTTAACACATCTGGTAAAAATCTTTGCTTCAGGGATCCATACAATAAAAAACAAGAAATAAAATAATAAAGAGCACTTTAAATAAAGACAACTTTCAAATATTTATGAAACTAAACTCACTTTACCACCGTTGGAAACGACACTTTACCTAAAAGCCTCCTCTTTATAAAGTCGACTTTACTAACATATTATGAAACCTGCACTGAAACAAGTACAAGGGTAGCCATAAACTAACAATAAAATAATATGTATGGCCTGGTTTTCGTAGTTTAAAAGAAGGTAAATTACGGTACGGTAATTAATATCATATGTCGGTAAAAATACCATGTAATCTTCTGCCTTTTTTTTATTTTTCATTTTACCTTCACTTGGACAACTTTTCCCATTATTGTTCATATTTTAAACACTGGACCGTAGAGGTTAGGTTAACTCGACGAACTTTACTTTGTCTACAACTGCTAAATAATTTAATTCACCTTTTTTACGCTAGCGTCATTCTGATGAACTTTTGAATTGTTATTTACTGCTTACTACTGAACACTTTTTCAACAAATCTGTTCTCTTTGTTTCTACCCTCCATAATGTATGTACATTTTAATTTTAATTTGCTGACGAAAATTTTTTATATTTTACTCAAACAAAATTTCTTATGATTCTTTCAGCAATACTAAAGAAGAGCATTGAAAACATCGCTTATTACAGAGAACACATGATAGCAGGAGCATACTTTATGGCCGATCAATCGTACCAACTCGTCGCCTTATACAATGCCATAGCTATTCACAGTTTACCGATATCTTTGAATTTACTGACGGATACGTTGGCGAAATCTTTGCTAGGTCCGGAATATTCAATTTCCCTTAAAAATTCTCCACTACCGTACATTAATCAACTTGCATCGCCTCAAGAACTCTCCGATACTAAAATCTCCATATTATGGTTAATTTTATTACCAGTTGGATGTCTTTTCATTCACGGCAGTTTTATCATTTTCCCTTATACTGAAATATCGACAAAATTCGTAAAAATACAGTATATGTGCGGCGTAAAACCGATTTGTTATTGGCTGGTTAACTTTTTGGCCGATTTGATTTTATATATGGGATTTATGATTATACTCGGTGGTATATTGTGGGGAATTTCACCTGTTCAAGTGAACTTCGGTAAGTAACTTTTTGTTTTCTTTATTTGGTATGACAGCAAATAACATTAATTTAACGAATCATTCGACACTGGCAGCCTCTTTATTCGTGACTTGTTGCTGACATGTCAACTTATCACCGCTGTCTCATCTTTCTCTAAATACAACTCATGAATAAACTAAGTTTCTTCAATAACATAATAACATCTGCGGTGAAAAAATAAATGTGTCTGTATTCAACGTCACTGGTTTTTAAATTTTTGTATCTAGCAACAATATTTTGTCTTTCATGCAATATTTTTTAGGTTATCTAATTTTGATATTCTTTTTATACGGAATATCCGGAATACCATTTACCTACTTGTTCAGCAGAAAAACTTCCGCTTCCGGAGCCTTTACGTTGCTCATAATAATGGGTTTGTTCTTGGGAATAATTTTCACAATTACAATAGAAATATTGTTAAATTCACAAGACGATTACTACATCAATATTGGTACGAAAATTAAATACGTCTGCTTACTGTTGATACCGCAAGTCGGATTATGCGACGCACTACTAAACTTGGCTAGAAGAGCTGTCAAGATACACAATATTAACATTTCACGTCCCAAGATGAATATAGTTTGCATGGGACGTACGCATGCGTGCTGTGTCGGTAAGTAAATGTTGAAAATTTTTAAATATAAGATTATATATCAATTTTTTGTAACACAGTACTAAATGGATTGATAATTGAATTTTTGTTACCCAATTACGCAACGCCGGGGTGGTGAAATCTTGCATTGCAGTGTACGGTATTCACGTGACATTTTCATTATCTATGGCTATTTTTTAATAAATGGTCATATTTAGCATATTGCTAGTTACATTTAATTACTTTTAGAACATTTAGAGACACTATAAACTCATATAATGAAATATCCCGACCCGTTTGCATTTACCCCTGTTTACTCGGAATAGAAAGAGCATACCGTTGAATGGCGTTCACTTTTCTGTCGCCCAAAAGATTATTGCTGGACTTGATTCGCGAATTAGATTATCTATCGATCATAAATCGGATACCTTTTATGTTTACAGACTTGTAGACACGATTTCAATAATTTTAGAGGTCACTTATCATCGTAAAATGACCGCTAGGTGGCGTAATTTTCAGATAATTCCACATGTTTTACTTTAGATAATGTATGAGTGAATAGGAACTTTGTTTTTATTAAAGACTAGCTAAAACCCGAAAAATTATATTCTTTGTCGAATCTCAATATCTTTTGTAAATAAAAAATATTAAGTAACATTCATTGGCATCGATATATGCGAATGATAGGTGCCGTTTGCCGTCTACTGCTCTTATTATCTTAAATATAGTTATTGTTTCTCTTGTTAAAAATTAATGTTAAATCATAGAAACGTCGCAAGTAAAACCCATTAAAATAAAATTAAAGTTATGAAATTGAATAGATGAGGCTTTTACTTGATGAATATCCATACTGACAAGATGAAATAAAACAATTTAATTTGTTTAAATCTTCATTATTATTTTTGAACCTATGTTCAACTTAAACTTGTGACGCGTTTCGCTAACACAGTAGCTTTATCAAACGGGTGAAGGTATATCTGTATACCTTAGCTTTATTGAATTTTGAGGTTAATTTTGGTCGCTGTTTATTGGAGAAGATTCCGTATTTTTTTAAATAATGAACTCAAGCTCTAAATAAACACGGATCGAAATGTTTCAACAACTAACAGTAGTACTATTAATGACGGAGTTTTTCAAATAAATACTTTGAGATCGCAAGTATACGTCTCATATTTTAATTATCTATAGGTCTCTCCCCCCAAATTGAACAAAAAAATTTATTTAATAAAAAATTGTATTACACCTAGTTTTAATTAAATAAATTACAATCTTCATTAAAAAAAATGATTCTTCGTTACCAAAAATTATTTCAAATAATACCTGATTAATTTTTTTTCAAGATTTTATTTTAATGTTGCCTATTACCAAGGTGAGATGTCAGATGTTACACATCGTATGCGACTAGTGTAAGGCTCGCTCGCTTTTTTTGTTAAGTAGGTTATGAGTTATGACAATGAATAAAAAAATATTTCATGTATCAATTTTTTCCAAAAGGCAATTTTTTGTACCTCTTAGCTATGATACAGCAGTGGGATAAAAACTATCCTAGCCTTAGAGTAATTATGTATTAATATGATATCCTAGCCTTCGCGCAAGTGCAAGCAATAAGTTGGCAATCGGATACAGTATCGCATAAAATACGAACAAACAAACAAAAATTCATTTTAATATAAGATTATGAAAATTGTCTGTCGATATATTGTTTTAAAATGCAATAGATAACAAAGTATACTCTATTTTAAAAAGGCAGAGATCAATAAACCCTTGTAAAATGACCATTCCAAGGGCGTACCTGCTTTTGTGATTCTAAAAATCTCAATAATTGTGAATTTTATATTTAAGCAATATTCTAAAATCATGTGCATCAAGTTCTTTTCACGAAAAATGGGTGGAACAAACCAAAGAGCCAATAGTTATAAAGTTCGGACCAGATGAAAATTCATCAGATTTTTCATTTTCCGACAACTAATATTTCGTGTTCGAATAATATTAATACATCCGTGTTCTAAATAAGTTCTAGTTCTAGTTAATCATAATATGAAAATAATGGATTATTATAGATATTATTATAATTGACTCCGTAATTATTATTATTAATTGATATGGCTAGTTTTTGTGGCAATCATGTTTTTCATTTAATATCATATCCACTGAAAGCCCTACCTAAAGGTACGGCTATGTCTGCAATTACAAGCGACCCGCACATGGAATTTCTATTGTATACCGGCGTTGTACAGGGTTGGATAGGCAAATAGTAGAATAAATAATTGAATTATAATGTAAATCGTTTTAAAATTCTGGAGTTTTAGTTGCCCACCCGGGTTTTGCATGTTAAATTAGGTTTTATTACTCTCTGTCTATTTCAAACAGACTGTAGTTTGAAAATGTATTATTATAGTTGTCAAAAAAACAATTTAAAATATCTGTTCACGTTTTCAGAAGACTCTATTGAATGCATCGCTTTCAAAAACTACTCCAATCTTTTTGACGAATATTTGTTGATGATCGGAGGTTGCATTATATATCTTACGATTAACGTCGTTTTGGATGCCTACTGGTTCAAGAAAATGAAATCCAGAATGGTCAAATATTATTATCAAATAGTGTATTATAAGTTAAATAATGCTAATGCGTCGAATGCTTATTCGGAACTGGTACCTAGTGGTGGTGGTACGAATACCTTAAAGGCAGAAAAATTATGTAAGACTTACGAAGGCAAGCAGATTGTGAGTAATATCAATTTGACCTTGAAATATGGAGACTGCTTGGGTATATTAGGTGTAAATGGTGCCGGCAAAACTACAACATTCCGTATGCTTACCAGAGATGAAATTGTTGATACAGGGTCAGTACTTATGGATGTTGAAAATAAAAAGATAACCATAGACGAGGACGGGGTAAGATTTTGTTTTTGATGTTTTTTGAAAAGTTTCTAATTATAAACTGTTCCATAAAACTTAGAGAAGTTCACAAATATTGGATTTATGTTGAAACAAAGTTTTGTCTGTAATATGTTGATTGTTCACTTGTCTATATAACTAGTTTTTTTTTCAAGTTGATAATTTTTTAAATTGAAGGCAAGTTGTTTTCTTTTGTATTTTCAAGAATTTTACATCAGTTATTGTTTCCACTTTATTCAGGCAACTGTGATTTAAAATTTAGAATTTTGATTTGAATAATGCCTAGACTGACACTTCGTGTGGATGAAGCTAGTAGAGTTATTGGTATGATTGCGGGTTGTCTTTAGAGAGAAGTTGTGGACGTTTTCCAATTCAGTGAAAGTGTCATTTGCTTCTCTCAGTGTCGAGCAACTGGAAACGTGAGAGAAAGACCTAGACCTAACCAAGGGTTATCACCCCCGCACATGATTATGATCTGGCTGTGTATACCTGTAGATAACCTCTGAGTACTTGTCGGATCATAAAACGTCTTTTGAATGCTTCTGGTGTTTGGGTTTCAATTGAAATGGTACGTCGAAGATTACACTACATTATCTTACGTTCACAACGACTTTTGAGAAAAGTTTCATTAACACAAACTCATGCATGCTCGATTGGCATGGGCTAATGAACATGTGAATTGAAATGCTAAATGGAGGTCCACATTGTTTACAGATGAATCGAGCCATGGACGATTTTCTGATAGTCGGCGTGTTCGTTGTGGAAAACTGCGAGGAAGAGTTTTATTATTTATTGGGTGGAATAAATCTCTCGATATTTAAAACACGTTTGTCATATAAAGTGACATGGGAGAATAAACATTAAAAAATAATAAATGATCGGTAACATTTCCCACATTTGACATGTACGAATGTACTGCAGAATAGAGGCAGATAACTCAGTGAATGTGTGATCTTTCACAGTTTCACATATCATAACCTCAATAAAGTTAGTTTCAGGATTCCAGTCTGTTAAGTTTCAATCAAAAGTGTTAAGACGAGAATACACATTATTGTTACACGCATAAAAGCATGCTGGACACTTGGAGATGCGTGCTACTTGCATGTGTGACTCTCGCTGTCAGTAAGAAAGTATTCCAGCAGATAACAGGTCGCAGAAGTGATTTTCCTTTGCAAGTAGTGCGTAGAGCATGCGCAAGCCGTGTCGGAATGAACGATGTCCACAATTAGCATGTGTAGTCCAAGGACAAGCTTTTAACATACAAGCTACTGGCCACTGTGTCCTGTTATTTTCTAGCATGTGTATTTTGGACAGTGCAAAGACAAGTAATTACTGCTAATTAAGTAGTTATTGGGCACTGGCATGTGTATTCCCTCATTTAGAATTCAACTTCAAGCTCTAATCTAAGCAACTATAGTTCAACAAATATCTCAAGCGAGACTCCTGAACAATAAATAGAAGAGTCGCCTATTAATCGCAGATATATATATATATATATGTGTATATATATGTATATATATATGTATATATATATATACATATATATATACATATATATAGTAAATTTTATACCCATTTAGAATAAGACCATCCTTATTTATTATTAATAAATCGGTTGAAACAAAAAATTACCAACAAAAATGAACGTCGTAACTAATTTATTAGATGTCACGTTTTTGAAGTTACGTCAAATTTTGATTTCATGTTAACGTCATAACGCGAAATAAGATATAAAAATGCGATATTCTGATGAATCCAAAAAACTTATGCTTAATGTAGTAAACTATTTTCAAAACGATTTAGGATCTCGATTTAAGGCAATTCAAAAAGCGTCCGAAGCACTAAAAGTTCCAGAAAGCACATTATATAATCTTGAAAAACCAAACAGAGCTACAGATTTCGAATTTAGAAGAAATATGTCTGCAAGCGTTTCCCGGAGCAAAACCCTGCATTGTTTGAGGGAAGTAATTTATAAAATGTATGCGCGAAAGGATAAAATCACAGTAGAAACTATTTTACGGCAATTTATCGAAGAGTCTCCAGAAACTAAGATTTCCAAAGGTTCCTTATATTTGGGAATTAAAAAAATGGGTTTTCATTTCAAAAAACAGGATGGAAGAAAACATTTATTGGAAATGCCTGCAGTCAGATTAAAAAGAATATTATTTTTGAACAAATACCATGCTGCTAAAAGCGAAAAGCTCTTTACACCTGTTTTTCTGGATGAGACATGGGTTTTTAGTAAAAGCGGGGACAGAAGAATGTGGCAAGATGGTACTAAACACAGTGATTTAAAAATAACTGGAAGTGGGACACGATATGTAATTGTTCATGCCG
Source organism: Lochmaea crataegi (assembly GCA_947563755.1). NCBI lineage: Eukaryota > Metazoa > Arthropoda > Insecta > Coleoptera > Chrysomelidae > Lochmaea > Lochmaea crataegi. The sequence continues at coordinate 25,462,536 of OX387433.1, read as the reverse complement.
GTAATAAAAAAGGTTTTGTGGCAAATGCATCGCTTATTTTTGAATGCAATAAAAAAACAGGCGATTACCATGATAACATGAACACCGAAAATTTTGAAAATTGGTTTAAACAGCAACTAAACTTGGAAGAACCATCGTTAATTATAATGGATAACGCAACGCATCACAGTCACCTGGATGAAGAAATCCCAAGAAAAAGTTGGAGTAAAACACGCATGTTAGAATGGCTCAAAAAAAAGAATATTCCTTTTCCAGATCACATTTTAAAGGATGCTGTTTGGAATATAATTGAAAAGCAAGTTTTGCCAGAAAAAAATTATCATTTAGACAAATACGCTGCCGAGCATGGTCATTGTGTTCTCAGGCTACCACCCTATCATTGCCATTTTAATGCCATCGAAATGGTATGGTCAGAAACTAAAAGGCATTATGACCAAGCTATTACGAAAACTGCAAGGTCACCTACTGAAGTCTTAAAAGTATGGAATGACGTTGTAAAAAATGTACCGGAGCAACACTGGCAGGCAAAATTACATAAATCATACAGAGAAAATTATTTCTGAAGCATGGGAAGTAGAAAACAAACTGGACCTACTAAACATCGAACCTATGGTGATCTCTGTATCCAATGAATCCGATGATGAACTATCACTTTCCGAAAGTTATTCTGATTTAGAAACTAATTAAACTTTGCCTTGAAGATCACGTTGTCATTTTTTTAAAATCTAGAATTTGTACTTAATCGAACTCTGAATTGCCATATTTTTTTAATTAAACTATGTATCTAGTTAATAAAACAATGTTTTTAAAATTAGTGCGCTTCTTTTATATTCTTTTATTATGTCAACATCAGAATTTTATGAATTTCATAAAATTAATTTGTATTATTACAAACCGCCACTGATAATATGAAATTTCAAGTCACTACGCCAATGCAATAAGAAATATGTCAAGCATTTGACATGACAAAGGTCATAACCTAATTTTTTTCATGCGGGTTCAGATGGTTCAAGAAGCCGCATACGTTAAGTTACTAAAACGGCTGGTACCTCTAAATAGGTATTAATTTTACTATATATATATATATATATATATATATATATATATATATATATATATATATATATATAGTTCGTTGCCGATACTAGTTAGGTCAAACTTTTATTGTGGGGGATGCGGCAATGTGAAAAAGTGAACTCTTTTTAGTTTGTTCTGAGCTTTCGGTGATTTATTAAAACCATTGTCAAAGAACTACAAAAGATAGGTACATTTATAGATATTTCAAAATAAAAATAAATTAGTTTAAAAGTAAAAAAACATTAATTACTTACAACTAAGTGAGGTTATTCACAATATCTATAAATATGTATAAAATGGAGAAAAAAATGTTATATAATTTTCTTTTTCAAAGAAATTAAATAAAAAATAAAACTTTCAAAATTGACATTACGACATCGATGTTAATTTTTAGTAGTCATAGAAATGTCTTTAAGTATGTTTAGTATATTAGCAAGTGAAATAATAGTTGGTAAGTTAATTAAAAGTAACAGAATTCTCATTTTCAATATTTGAATTTTTTGTTTGTTTGTCAAAAGATAATAAATAGCTATAAATTGCACTAAGTTTTTGAATATCTGCAATAATGAATATTTTGTAAAAGATTCTTTCCAAATTTCACTTACATTCAATAAAATGAAACTTCCTCCAAATTATGTTTTGGCAAGTCTAGATGTAGTATCTTTATTTAGTAATGTATACTTAGAAACCTGCTTAAGATCTATTGATAAACATTGGGATTCTATTCGTTCACATTGTAATATAAACAAAAATACTTTTTTAGAAATTATCACTTATTTGTTTAATAATACTTTTTTCACATTTAATAAAAACTTTTATAAACAAACTTTTGGTACCCCAATGGGAGCAAATATATCTCCCATATTAACTGCATATGTTATGGATGACTTGTTAGACATTGTTGTTCCTGTACTTTCTTTCAATCTTCATTTTATAAAAAAATATGTAGACGATATTATCGTAGCACTACCTATCATAGGCATCAATGAGATATTAGAAACATTCAATAGTTATGACCCTCACATTCAGTTTACCATTGAAACAGAAGATACAGAACAATCCGTTCCTTTCTTAGATACCAGACTTATAAGAAAAAATGATACCATTACAGTTGACTGGTATCGAAAACCCTGTAGTTCTGGTAGATATATCAACTATTTTTCATACCATAAATTTTCAACAAAAATAAATTTGATAAAACAATAGAGTACTTATTATCTCAGATTGTACGATGCATGTTAAAAACTTACATATCTATCTAACCTATTTATTAATAATGGTTATCCTAAAACATTAGTAAGAAAAATTCTGTTTAACACCCCTCATCCCATACAGACTGCAATTGAACCAAATTTAGTTATTGCTAACACAGAAAATGTAACGAACACAACTACAACTAACATCTTTTTTGCATCTTTACCTTACTTTAGAGAGCTTACACCTAAAATTTCCAAAATATTAAAAGAAGTAACTAATATAAAACTTGCGAATAAAAATGTTCTCTCACTTAATTGTGTTTATAGTAAGTTGAAAGAAATTGATCCTCTTACTGATCTTTCTAATGTAATATATAGATTGACTTGCTCTACATGTAAATATGTATATGTAGGTGAAACATCACAAAAAATAACTAAACGTATAGCTCTACATAAGAGCGATGCAAGATTATATCCAGAAAGATCAGCATTAGCTGAACATGTTTTCTCTACAAATCATACAATAGATTATAAAAACTTTGAAATTTTACATAAAGAAAACAACTACTCTAAAAGGATTTTCCTGGAAATGGCATTCATATCTCAAGAAGATAATTGCTTAAATAAAAGAACAGATATTCAAAAACTTAGTGCAATTTATAGCTATTTATTATCTTTTGACAAACAAACAAAAAATTCAAATATTGAAAATGAGAATTCTGTTACTTTTAATTAACTTACCAACTATTATTTCACTTGCTAATATACTAAACATACTTAAAGACATTTCTATGACTACTAAAAATTAACATCGATGTCGTAATGTCAATTTTGAAAGTTTTATTTTTTATTTAATTTCTTTGAAAAAGAAAATTATATAACATTTTTTTCTCCATTTTATACATATTTATAGATATTGTGAATAACCTCACTTAGTTGTAAGTAATTAATGTTTTTTTACTTTTAAACTAATTTATTTTTATTTTGAAATATCTATAAATGTACCTATCTTTTGTAGTTCTTTGACAATGGTTTTAATAAATTACCGAAAGCTCAGAACAAACTAAAAAGAGTTCACTTTTTCACATTGCCGCATCCCCCACAATAAAAGTTTGACGTTATATATATATATATAAAGGAGATGTATGCCTATCTCTTAGATTTTGAAAAACAATCTTTACAAAATTCAAATTCCAATCAAAATTAACTTTATTCGAATAGACCTTTATAGATAAAAATTTTTGTTTAATGTCATATTGTTTTTTGAGTTTAATTTGTAATGAACGTTTATGTCAATTATAAAATTTTATTTTTATCAATTTTTACAATTATACCGACATCCTCGTTTAAATAATGTAAGTAAATTTTAACATTAATTTATTTTATAATTTGACCATCCTAATAATTTTCAGTCCTTGAGAATGAATATGTTATATTCGAAAGCTTGGAAATATTTTAAAAAGAGTACTCTCTGGTATTTTATTGCCACATCCCCACATAAATCGTCTCCGTTACTGAGTTGGCAAATATTTCTAGTAATTTACATATATATATATATATTGCACTCTCGTGTATTTCTTTTTCATGTCTCCCGTTCTCTTGTAGTTTTACACCTAGATATTTGAAGCTTGTTAGTTGTTCAATTATAACATTGTCTACTCATATCTGCATGTTTTTGTGTTCGCTTCCAACTACCATAACTTCCGTTTTGTTTTTATTTAATTTCATCCCATATTGTTCCATGGCATCATTCCAAATCTGCAGGTTCTTTTGTAAGTCTATCTCTTTTTCGGCCACAATGACTATATCATCTGCAAATGCTCCTTCTGACACTTTTACCATTTCCATATATCTGGATCCTACCTTAATTTTTTTAATTTTTACTTTACATTTCTTTATTACTTCATCAATATATATTGTGTGTAGGGCTGAGACCTCCTCCTAGCCTCAATCCTTCTTCTGTTGTGAAAGCTTCTGAGATGCTATTTTGGTAGATAATAAAGTTAGTGTTTTCACTGTATATATTTCTTAATACTCCGATCATTTTATTTTCTATTCCTCTTTCTGATAGTATTTTCCATAGTTTGCTTCTTGGTACTCGATCAAAGGCCTTTTCCATGTCAATAAAACCTAAATACACTTGTTTGTCTTGCTCTATTGTTTTTTCCATGATCTGCTTTAATGTAAATATGTGGTCCTGTATACTCATTCCCTTCCTAAATCCGCTTTGGCATTTTTCTAGTGTATTTTCTGTTACTGATTTAATTTTTGTGTCCAATATTTGTTCGTAAATTTTCATAGCAACATTCAGTATATTGATTCCTCTATAGTTATTACAATCATATTTATCGCCCTTCTTATATATTGGTGTTATTAGAGCTGTTTTCCATTCTTGCGGTACTCGTCCTTCATACCAAACTTTATTGTATATTTTAACAAGTATTTCTGTACCTTTTTCTCCCATATATCTAATCATCTCATTTGTTAATTTGTCACTTCCTGTTGCTTTCCCATTCTTAAGCCGTTTATAACGTAGTTTATATCGTCTGCGCTTATATACTGTTCATTTCTATTTCCTTCAACTTGGATTTGTGCTGGTTCGTTTATTACTTCCCCCTCTTTATGGTCTTCGTCTACTCCTAGTAGTTCTTGAAAATATTCTTTCCACCTTTCCATTACTTGGTTATCTCCCGTTATAATTTCTCCACTTTTGCTTTTTATCCTTGCTACCACCTCTGTTTTCCCTTTCCTTAATGTTTTTAACGTTTTGTAGAATAATTTTTGGTTAGATTTATTGTTTTTGTTTCTCTTTGAAGTCGATATTAATTCTTTCACTCTTTTTCTCTCTAATTTATATCACTTATAATTTTCTGATGTTCTATCATTTAAGTACAGTTTACACTTTTGTTTTTTGATTTTTATTTGATTCTTTATTTCTTCAGACCACCAGTCGGTTTGTTTTTTGTAATTAGTTTTCCTGCTACTTCCACAGATCTTTCTAGCTGTCTCTAGAAGGATATTTTTAAAATTATCCCATATAGTATCCGAATTGATATTTTCGAGTTTTTCTGAAATATTTTCAAATTTCTTATTCAGTGCTAGTCGGTATATTTCAGCAATGTCAGTGTCTTTAAGTTTGTACGTTTTAATTGATTAATATTCTACTTTTTTGGTTGGTTTTATACTACTTTCAGTTTTTTGAGACAAATAAGTAATGGTCACTACCAATTTCTGGCCCTCTTTTCACTTTTGTATCTAGTACATTTTTTCTGTTTTCTCGTTCTATTAACACATAATCGATTATGGATTTCTCATTTCTGCTTTCGACTTCCCTTGTTAATTTATGGATGTCTTTGTGTTCAAAAAATGTATTCATCACAATCAATTGATGCATCTCACAGAAATCTAGCATTCTTACTCCATTACTGTTTCTACAGCTTTCTCCATGTGTCCCAATTACTGTTGCGTATTCTTCATCTTTATACCCTACCCTGCAGTGAAAATCTCCTAATATTATTATTTTCCTAGCGATTCTTCTATTGTCAATGTTAATTGTTCCCAAAAATTTTCTTTATTTTGTACTGTGTCATCTTCATTTGGTCCATACACTATTATAAAGACTTTCTTGTTTTTGTTCTCATCATTAAGTTCAATTGATAATATTCGTTCAGACCATCCTCTCCAGTTGACTATCTGCTGTTCTAATTTTTTATTTATGATACATCCAATTCCTCCAGCTGCTCTAGCCGTTTCTGGCACGCCACTATACAGGGTGTTTCTAAATGCATGCGACAAAATTCAGGAGGTGATTGCTCGTATGAAATTAAATGGGTCTCCCCTATAACAAAATTTCCTCAGCTCGCCCCTTCCCGAGATATCACCCTTAAAAGGTGGTGACTAAAATTGATTTTTTATTTTTTTTTTCTAAAATTTCAGTAAAGCTAGAAACTTGAAATTCTGTTCATTTCCAGCATTTATCGTATTACATTTTACTTCTTTACTGTTTTCCACTCAATTTATTAAAAAAATTGATGTTTATTTTTTTTTCTCTGCAGCTATTGGTTTTGGGAAAAAAATTTAAGAATAAAAAACGGATTTTAAGGATTTTAAGTTGAATTTTATTTCATAAAACTTCATCTTGAAAAAAAGTTTTGATACCTATGAAATAAAGTAAGGGTTGCTAATTTCACCCCCGTATAATGTAACAGAAATATTGAAAAAATACCCGTGGTTAGTCCTTTGCGAGTGCACGAAAATTACAGAATTTCAAGTTTCTAGCTTTACTGAAATTTTAGAAAAAAAAATAAAATCTCAATTTTAGTCACCACCTTTTAAAGGTGATATCTCGGAAAGGGATGGGCTGAGGAAATTTTGTTATAGGAAAGACCCATCTTAATTTCACACGAGCAATCACCTCCTGATTTTTGTCGCATGAATTTAGAAACACCCTGTATATAAGTATGTTGTCATTGCCCATCATAACTTGTCTTTTTTTTTGTTTCAGTAATTGCTAGTAAGTCTAAACCTGTTTCTTCAATCTCTTCTTCTAACTCGTTTTCTTTACCTGCTATCCTTCTTATGTTCCAAGTACCAATCTTAATTATTTCTTGTTTTTCTCAAACCTTTTCCGTATTTTTCGTCATTTTCGTTACTTGCATCTCTTATCTTATTATCATTCATGTGATTACATTCGATGGAATTCACCAACTTTTCCTCTTTACCTGTTCTTTTCATATTCCATGTTCCTCTCCTTATATCCGTATTCGCTTTTTCTTCTCCCTCTTTTTCCTTCTTTTCTTTGTTTTTCCTTTCATTATATCTTATTGGTTGATTTCTCATTATCATATCCATTATTTTTGTCTCTGTAAGTTCTCTTTCCTCAACTAGTTTTTTGCTCCGCGATGAGGTTCCAGTGTTTGCTTGTTGTAATCCCATTTCCATTCTCTATCATCTATTATCAATTTGTTGTAGCCAATTTTAACATTTTTTCCTTTCTCTCTTTCTTCTTTGGTCAACTCTCTAATTTTATATCCCTTTTCGCGTTGTGTTTTTGTTAGTTCCTCGTTTATATATATTTTTTCTATTGCATTGTGTCTTAATTTATGTTTATTTTTCATAACTTTATCTTTTTCTTCCTGGTATTCAAATACTACAAGGCATGTTTTATCTCCTATTATCGTTGCTGATTTCACTTGTGTTTGCACTCCTATTTCTTTGTGTATCAGATTTTGCATACTATTTTTAAGATCTCCTGTCGGGGTAGTATCTATCTTAAGTCCCGTGATTTTTGTTTTCATCTCTTAGTTAAATGTTTTCTTGTCGAAGTATTTTGTTCTCTTATCGGATCTGTTTTATCTCCTCTTTAATTTCAGACTGTTCTTGACCAATTTTTCCTTTATCTTTTTTCATCTCCGTAATGATATCTATTAATAGATCTATTTTTTATTTGTTTTGGCTGGTGTCCTTGTGCTAAATATCTCCTCTCTAGCTCTTTTCTTTCTCCCACCATCTGTGGAATAGTATCCATTTTTCTTTTTTAGCGACTTTTATGTATTCTGAATTAGCGTAAAAAGCTAGCCCACCTCGACGGTTCAGAGGCTTTTGCTTTTATCCAACCATCTTCCGATTTTCTGCACAATCCGGCAACACCGGATTTCCAACCTGAATCGCCGTCTAATTGCTACTATCAGGAAATTAATATCGACTGGCAACAAGTTTTTATGTATATGTCTCACTCACTTATTATTGTTTAATTCTTTGTCAGTTTTTAACTATCTAATAATTTTTACTTACTGATTTTCCACTGTGTAACACCACAATATGTTTTTAATCACTTTTATACAATCACAGTATTTTAAATAAAGCTATAAGTCCCAGTTTTTTGAGATTTTTATAGACTAAATTAAAATATGTATTTACCAATTTTTCCTACATTGCCAACTATATCTGCCAATCACAGACAAAATGTTTATAAAAAATTGGAATTGAAGGAATATTTCGAGGTTAACTTGATATCCTCCTATGTATAATCTTAAAGCCATCATTCTACCACTTTTTCAGCTTTAAGGGTTATTGTCTTGCATCTGATACTCTTGTTTTGTCCTTCGTCTTAAAATGCCCCTTCTTACACTTCAATAACGTACAAAAACGAACAGACCTGACCGTCTAATTTCCAAGATGTTTATTTCCTTTGATATGGAACTTTTTTAAATTTTAGTTTAACTGAAGTATACATATTACAAAAATTAGTTTTCACTCCATAACCATTGCTGGCTGTTCAGTAGTTCCGTACATTTATTATTTAATTAATAATTTGAGAACAATTTTTATTTGTTCTTGTTTAACATACATGTTGATCATTTTTTATTATTGGCTGTAACACGTTTATTTTTGAAAAATAACCATTACTACATCGTTGTATTCAATTTTTAAAATGCTTAAAAAACAGAGAAATAGTGCAGGTCCGTAATAAAAAAAAACTAAATTGAAATAGGAGCATTTTGTTACTCATGATTTTTATTGAAGATGACATAAATGGTCAACTATGTTATATCGATGTATTTGGCATTCGAAATATTGCAAAAATTCAGATAGAAAATACAAGTCTGTATTTGAAAAAACACTTGATGATTTCCTTGAAGACATGAAACGTCATAGAAAAAAGCTGCTTACTAAGTTAGCCAATGTCAAATAAAATTTTCCTTTACCATTTGTTGATATTGAAAAAAAACGTGTTACAGCCAATAATGAAAAATTTACATTTTTTGTTTCTCTCGTATAATTCTAAAATTAACACATGTTTTGGTACCATTACATTGGTCCCCTAAAAAGGCAACTACTCTTATTTAACCTATCTCGTAACTTTTAGGGTTTCCTAAATTACAATTTTGGTATAAACAACGTTATTTATTGAAATAATTTGTTTTTTAGTATTTACCAACATTGGGTTACTGCCCTCAGTCAGATTCACTAAATTATGTCTTAACTGGTAGACAAATTTTGACTACAATTGGAGAACTGAGAGGCATTTACGACAACGATTTTATATCAAAATATTTAAAGGCGTTTGGTAAGTTATGTAATTTTCTTTGTTACCTTAACAAGCTTTCCCTAAAAACAGCTGAATCCAGTCGGTGTGTTGAAAAGATTCAGTGTCCTTATTAGGTTTGTTCCCATTGAAATCAGCAACAAGTCACTGAAGTAATTCTACGCAGTATGCAATTGGCGTTCCCTCAAAGATTTCTTACAGTTTGCGAACAATTATTGCTGATAATTTGTTGAATATCAGAGTGGTTTGCGGATTGTCAGAAATTAAAATTATCCGAGCATGCATATTCACATTTCAAGCTGTCATTTTTATTAATTCCGCACTTCTTATTATTAGTTAGGGGAAGTTGGGACACAAACATCAAATTTTTCCGAGATGAAATATTATGTCCCCAATCGAAAACATATCGACCCCTAATCATTTTACTAAATTCTCGAATTAATTCCGCTGGAGCTTGCGAGTCAGCTTGCAAGCACAGCGCAGAAGCTCGAAATTGGAGTGTTTTAAGCTGATATATCTTTCAGTTTTGCCATTAAAATAAATCATATGCCCTATAACATGATAAAAGTTGTTTAAAAAAACTTTTTTTCAACCTTTAATTTTTTAAAAATTATTAAATAATTTGAAATTTTGATTATTCAAGCGTAAGTATAATCAAAATGACAAAATCAAGGTGATAATATAAGGAAATATAGAGGAAATGTTTCTAAAAAAGTTGGTTTTTTCAAATTTTGAAAATTCAAAATGGCGGCCGCGATGTATATCTTTTCAATCGCTGTTCATTTTATGAACATAAACAATTTTGACATGCGGTTTGTTGCAAGCGACAGAGTAAGAGTTTCAGTTTAATAGATCATATTAGCAAAATTTTAAAAATTTTCTTTACGTTTTGAAAAAAAGAATTGAATACGAAATTTAGTAGCCGCGAAAACGAAAGTCAAAGTTTGCTAGGTAAATGAGAAATAAGGGTGTGTTACTGAAGGATTGTTGCGGCTCTCGGCTCGGCGAGAATATTACTTCCCCCACAATGACGCCTAATCGCTGCCGCGCTATAGTTTCGTTGCGCACGCTGGAATAATTGCCCCCTTTTTACACATGCAGTGGTACAACGAAAATCAAAAAATGAATTAATCTACAGATTGGATTCAATAACCTAACGAATCAATCAAGATTTTGAAATTCCTCATAGAATTCTATCAGTACCTAACGAACTAGGCTCCTAATAGTATTAGAAAATATTTTTTCTAAAATGTTTGGGTTTTTAAGACCTATTCTTTTATAATTCGAAACGGAAGTTGAAATTAATTTTTCAACAATAAACCTTGAAAAACGTAAAAAAAACATGTAATACATAAGTTAATTAATTTCTTATCAATTTTTAACCCTCGCTTATCAACCTTTTCTGCCTTACTATCACATGGATTTGTATGCCATGCTGTTTTCGGATGGAAATAGAGAACAATACAGACACGTGGTATGTGGCTATGTGGTAGTTTCCAACCGATTCTCGTTCCAGTCTCGCACCCTATTTAGATTTATTAAAAATACCTACTACAGTCGACAGAAGCAAACAAGAGCCCCGGAAAATATGCGAACTAAACGAAAGGTCATCGCAAACAGCCAATCAAACAGCCAATCAGGAACCAATGTTAACGATTTTGCATTAGTAATTGTAAACATAAACGAGATTGTATCAATATACATCAATTTTAGTGACTGCATCAGTGTTGTCCAGTGATGTCAATGTGAGGATAATTATCCGATTTTCAGACAATTTCGCTAAACGGATAATTTTTGGATCGAATAACTTTTCGAGTGTTTTACAGAAAGGATAATTATATAAAACGGCTATTGTATTGGAGGATTTTTAATATTGACTAGGGTCAAAGACTTTTATTTAGACAACACGTCCTTTTGGTAATTTTGACAAATTCTGATAATTTGAATTATAAATTCGGATAATGTTTATTTGTGCATCGGCAATACTGGACTGCATTCTATTTTATACGTTATTATTTGCTTCATAAATTACAAGACATTTTTGGAATTTGTTCTTTTGTAATGTGAAACTTACAATGTTGTTGATTAAATAATGGTATATAATATATAACTGTTGTGTTTGAATAAAGCAAACGATGTAAAGCTAAAGTAAAACAGCATTTAATATACAGGGTGATTCATTAGTGCGATAAAGTCCAATATCTTGTGAATGGTTAGAGATATTTGAATGAAATTTTTACCGATTGTAGCCAGCCTAGGGGCTCATATTTTAAAATTAGTCGCAATTGTACAGCGTGTTCCAGAACGCCGTACCAGATCAAAGTTATATTTTTTTAAATGGGACATCCTGTATTTTACTTCAAATTTGAATTCTGCTTGAGTTCGCTATTACAATGATATAATATTGTAATGGGTTATACAGCGTATTTAAAAAGTTCTGACCACTTGTTCCTGTAAATCGTAATGACTTCAACGCCCTGTATACTTTAAACTGCAAAATTTAAAATTAATCTTCCTTAGCCATACGTCTGTGATAGTCGTCTAGTACTACAATTCAATCGAACTGATTCGATATCTAAGAAACCGTATACAGGGCGAGCCCAATCTCGAATACATTGGTTTCACAATTTTTTCAAATGGATCACCCTGTATTTTATATCGGTAAATGAAAGTTACTTTACTACACTTCAAAATTTATTGAGTATTCCCTATACCCAAACTGAATAGTTTTTGTGATATTGCTATTATATGGTTAAAAATTTTATTTCCAATAAAAAAAATCAATAAAAAGCAGATAATAAAATTAATTCACAACAATTAACATGTTAGGAAAGTGTGTTAACTTAGAAAAAGGTTATAAAAGGTCGATAACAGTACCACCCCACATGCAGAAGGATCAGGTTTCTTAGGTAGCTCTTCTAAATAGTTAAATTAGAACCATATCATCATTAGCGTCCTTAGTAATTAGGTTGGTAGTAAGTAGGCTCTGAAATATCAACAAACATTTACGTTGTGCTAATTCGTTTACTACATTTATGACATTTGTCATAGCATTTTTAGATAAAATGAATTTCTCTCGTGAAATCTTGATAGATATGTTGTGGTTTTTAGGCGAGAGTACAAAAAATTGTCTGCTGGCAATGAGAATTTATAACGAACGTTATCCAGAACGCCGACAACCAAATAAAATTGCTTTTGATAGGTTATTAGAAATATTCAATCGCACTGGATCGGTGATGTATGAGAAGGAAGAAAGAACTAAAACTGTCATTACAGAAGAAGCTACAATGAATGTTTTACTAGCAGTTACTGAGAATCCCCATACGAGCCTTTGCACAATCTCAAGAGAACAAGGAATAAGTTACAGCTCTGTGCAAAGAATTTTGTCAACAAATCATATGCATCCCTATCATATTCAATTACAGCAGGAGTTAAGAGGTAATGATTTTGAGAGGAGGGTGCAATTTTGTGAATGGGGACTTCAAAAAACACAAGTGCAAAGACATTTTTTCGACTCCGTGTTATTTGGTGACGAGGCTACGTTCCATAAATATGGAAGTGTGAACAGACACAATTTTCATTATTATTCCACATCGAATCCTCATCATATCGTCACCCACAGTCAGATTAGGTGGTCTATAAATGTATGGGATGGTATAATCGGTGACTATGTGATAGGACCTTATTTCTTCGAAGAAACGGTAAATGGAGAGGTTTATTTAGATTTCCTGGAAAATCATTTACCAGTTCTGCTTGAAGATATTCCCCTCCGTACACGTCAACAAATGTGGTATCTTCATGACGGAGCTCCTGCTCACCATAACGCGCTCATTCAGGGACAATTGAATGATATGTTTCCTGAAAGGTGGATTGGACGAGCAGGATCAGTTCTTTGGGCACCAAGATCACCAGAGTTGAATAAAGCAGATTTTTTCCTTTGGGGTTTTATTAAAGAACAGGTGTACCAATTACCTGTTACTACACCAGTCGATATGAAAACTAGAATAAGGCAGGCGTTTCAAAATGTTAATGTGCAAATGCTTAGAAATGTAAGTCGATCTTTTCAAGACCGTCTCCAAGCCTGTATAAATGTAGAGGGTGGTCACTTTAAGCATCTTTTATAACTTTGTTGTTGATTTTTTTATAAATTTTAGTATAGTTGTTAATAAATAAGTATGGGTAAATTTATTATTGTTGACTTTCTTTAACCATAAAATAGAAATATCACAAAAACTATTCAGTTTGGGTATAGGGAACACTCAATAAATTTTGAAGTATAGTAAAGTAACTTTCATTTACCGATATAAAATACAGGGTGATCCATTTAAAAAAATTGTGAAACCAATGTATTCGAGATTGGGCTCGCCCTGTATACGGTTTCTTAGATATCGAATCAGTTCGATTGAATTGTAGTACTAGACGACTATCACAGACGTAAAGCTATAAAAGATTAATTTTAAATTGTGCAGTTCAAAATATACAGGGCGTTGAAGTCATTACGATTTACAGGAAGAAGTGGTCAGAACTTTTTAAATACACTATAACCCATTACAATATTATATCATTGTAATAGCGAACTCAAGCAGAATTCAAATTTGAAGTAAAATACAGGGTGTCCCATTTAAAAAAATATAACTTTGATCTGGTACGGCATTCTGGAACACGCTGTACGATTGCGACTAATTTTAAAATATGAGCCCCTAGGCTGGCTACAATCGGTAAAACTTTCATTCAAATATCTCTAACCATTCACAAGATATTGGACTTTATCGCACTAATGAATCACCCTGTATATATTTGACATATCACACAGCATCATTGCCATACATTCTTGTTTATAACAACAACAACTAAATATGTAAGACCTAGATAATTGGTAGTGGTGAAGTGTATATTCCAATATTAACACGGTTGTGCACTTTTACTTTCGGCTGTTGTTAAGAAAAACGAATTTAAACGACACAATGAACACTGAAAAAGTAACAATTCTAAATATACCAAATTGGTCACACTATTGATTTGAATTAAATAGAAAGTTAACAAACAGCTGGATTCAACGGCTCTATTCCAAAATATCCTGTGTAAACACATTCGACTTTGTTGACATATCTTAACATTTGACACGAATGGTTTCGATAATTGGTTTTCGATTCAAAATATCGATTGTTACTACAAAAATACAACTACAGCGTCATGGACACGCCCACCCAGGGCTCTTGTTTGCTTCAATCGACTGCACCTACTATTTAAATTTTCAAAATATCCACCTAAAAGTCGATGTCGAACTATATCTTATCACATAATTATTAAACGTAGAATAATACATAAAAGCTCTCCATTCCGAAATGACGGCCTGTACTGTTCTCATAAGCATCCATAAGTTAATTGTTCTAGTTTCATGAAAATTAAAATTTTCAATTTTCACTATGGCGCCGATTATCCAGCTGGGGAATATCCTTACTCTACTTGTTTTTCACATAAAATTCGATGGTGAAAACGGCATCTATCCGAAATAATGAAGCCTACATCCGTCGTGGGCTACAGGTCTAACAGGTGATTTTTATTTTAGATTTGACACCATACGCGGACGTACCATGCAGCTATTACAGTGGAGGAAACAAACGAAAACTTAGTTTGGCAGTTTCTTTATTAGGTATCAATTCATTCGTTTTATTGGACGAACCTACCACTGGAATCGATCCAACTAGCAAAAGAAAATGTTGGAGTATTATAAAAGATCTTCAAAAAAATAAAGGTTTTATATTAACGTCTCACAGTATGATGGAATGCGAGGCGTTATGTAACAAGTAAGTAAAATGTACTCAAAAGCTCTTACCTTAACACATTTATTTATACACTGAATTTTTATATGCACACGTGAACACTTCATTCTATGTCACTATTCATAACTGTTCTGTATATTCAGTAATGTTATGAACTCGGCGCGAAGGCTTCGAAATCGTAACGGGTGTTTCTCGAATCTTTCGACGCAGTTTCTCGTTCGTTTGGGAGCTATATCCGCCCGTTTAGGACGGTTGGGTGTGCGTGGGTAGTGAAAGGAGTACGACGAGTACAAAATTTCGAGAAATATCGGAGTTGTTTAAGGATGGAAAAAGGTAGATTGTTTCAGCTCACGTAACAATATATTTTTATTTTCAGGTTAAATATAATGAAAGACGGAAAATTTGTTGTGCAGGGATCTTTAGTAGATCTCATCAACGAACACGGAGGATTTACTTTGAAATTGAAGATTTCAAATAAAGCTATACCTTCAAAACCTTTGAATGTCGTCGATAAAGTAGATGGTGTAGTAGTAGACGATATCGATGAAGTAGATGGAGTAGGAGTAGACGATGTCGATGATAGAAAACCGAAGTTTTCTAATGTCGAAGACATTAAGAAATACTTTACCAAAAATGAACGAGCTGAATTGAAAGATGAGCACTCTGTAAGTATTAAGAGTCTGGTTTTTTTAATTTTTTTTTGTAAAATTTGATATTTATATATATATATATATATATATATATATTACTATTACTATATATATATATATATATATATATGTATATAGATTGTATTGTTCATCTCTAGTAATATAATAACTCTTATTATATATTGTGGCTTTTTAGAGAAAAATACCTATTTTCAAAGTACACACTTTATTTTGTTTAGCTTTCGTTGCACTTCGTCAACTTCATCAGAACATACCCATAACACCGGACATAGTATAGACTTTGAGAATACTGAAATACTTGACAAATGTAAAAATTATACAGAACGACTTTTTACTGAAATGGCTAGAATATCTCAAGAAAAACATCCCATGAATACCAAAACAGACACTGACGGACTAAATTTAATTTACTCAAACCTGGTAGACTTAGACTTGCAACTAAAAAAGAAGAAACATAATTATAATTCCGTAAGAAATACCAGTCAAAACATTGACACATTAGCTCCGATCAATCAATGAACTACCAGACAATTCAATACAAGATACCACCTTTAAAATTGCTATTTACCAACACAAATTTAAAACTTTTCATTTGTCACTTTCAATTTTTAACGTTATTTTGACGTTTGACATTAGTTTGGTAAAATAATCAAAATTTGAACGTGTTTTCTATAAAATTATTCTGTATTTTTTATTATGATGAAGATTTTTGATATTATTTTTTAATCACGGATTTTGTTCTGATGAAGTTGACGAAGTGCAACGAAAGCTAAACAAAATAAAGTGTGTACTTTGAAAATAGGTATTTTTCTCTAAAAAGCCACAATATATAATAAGAGTTATATATATATATATATATATATATATATATATATATATATATAGGAAATATTTCGTTGCCGATACTAGTTAGGTCTAACTATTATTTATGTCAATTTTGATAGTTTTATTTTTAATTTAATTTCTTGAAAAAGAAAATTATATCTTATACCATGTTTTTTCTCCATATTATACATATTATATATAGATATTGTGATTAACCTCGCTTAGTTTTCTTTGATAATGGTGATAATAAATTACCGAAAGCTCAGAACAAACTAAAAAGAGTTCACTTATTCACATTGCCGCATCCCCCACAATAATAGTTAGACATATATATATATATATATATATATAATATATATATATGTCAAAAGGCAGTTTTGAGGACGAAAACTGATAACTAATGGCAGTTTTAAGGACAATTGGTGCTTATGGGGTCGGTCCTCATAAGAATTTATGTAATTTGGCAGATTTCAGGACTGTCCTCATAAATTTTATAAATGCATAGGTTGCTTTGGGGACTTACACTGTTTGGTGTTTTTGAGGACAATAAATAAGAATGTTTGATCACAAAATAATAAAGATCAATCGAATCGGAGCTTCCACTTAATTTGAAAAATCCTTATATCCATATTTCTACAGTAATAATAAAAAAAAATAAAATAACAATAATAATAATCTAACAGAAAAATATGGAAATAAATCGGCAAATGAAATGAACGGAACCACAATAACAGAAAAAGTGAAAAAATCGAAACAGCGATGTAGGAAAAAATTGAACGAGGAAAGAGAACAGAAATGGAAGGGAGAGGAAATGCGTGGACAATATGCCAGAAAAATCGACAGGGATGACGTAGACAAAAAACAGACTCTTAGTTGGGCTGACAACAGGAATTTTGAAAGGTGAAACTGAATCGTTGATAATAGCGGCACAAGGCCAGGCCATTTCAACCAACCACATACGAAAGAGAAAAAGTAGATTCCAGATGCAGACTCTGTAAATAGTACAATGAAACAATTACGCACATTACCACTGGATGCCCGGTCCTTGCAAGAAAACAATACCTTGAACGACATAACAAAGGATGTTCAACATTACATTATAATACAGAGTGGGCCACAGAAAACAGTCCACCCTGATATTTGGCAGTATTCCTTAGATTTTAAGGAAATTAGGAAGCACGTCGATTTTAGTTCTAAGGGGGACACATTTTTACGATACAGGCATCTGTCATTTGTCTACCCCCTCCCTTCCACTTCACCAACCCCTTATTTTTAAATAGGGAATATACCATATGTGCCGCACATCATTAGAAATGCATTTATATGGAGTATTCAGACATAATGATCGTCCACGATTTTTTTCATAAAAATTAAACGTTTGCTAATGTGTCATTTTTTCTGTCACTCGTTCTGCAATAGAATATACCATTTTGGAAGTATTCAAAAACTAACTAATAACAATGTTAAACAAATTGTCTTAGTATCAAATTACTAATTTTTTGCAATATTTGTTTTAATTTACTTTTGATGTGACAGAAAAACTGACACATTAGCAAACCCTAGGCGTTGCGTTTCATTTTTAAGAGGTGTTGTACTTAAAATTAATTAATACTTTTTTTTGCAAAGATGGTATAAATAACGAAAAAAATCGTAGACGATCATTATGTCTGAATACTATATCTAAATGCCTTTATAATGATGTGCCGCACATGGTATATTCCCTATTTAAAAATGAAGAGTTGGTGAAGTGGAAGGGAGGGGGTTGACAGATGACAGATGCCTGTATCGTAAAAATGTGTCCCCCTTAAAACAAAAATCGACGTGTTTACTAATTTCCTTAAAATCCAAGGAATACTGCCAAATATCAGGGTGGACTGTTTTCTGTGGCCCACGCTGTATTTGCAAATACTACGAAATAGAAACTGAGGACGCATGGTATGAAAAAACCCAAAATGCGTTGAAACAAAAAACGAGATCACAATAATATGGGACACGGAAGTACAAACAGACAGGACTGTAATGGCGAACAAACCAGATCTAATAATCAAGGACCTCAAAAATAAAACGTATCTATTAATCGACGTTTCCATTCCATCAGATGCTACAGTGAAGGAGAAGGAGACCGAAAAGATCATCAAATACCGAGACATACAAATAACAATCGGCGCAACAGGAACCATACACAATAACCTTTGAGAATTGTTGGACAAAATACCTGGCAACAACAATAAAAACACAATCAGGACACTACAAAAAACTGCACTCCTGGCCCACATTATCCGACGAGCTCTAGGATAAAGACGAGACCATCAGGGATTGTTCTTGATAAATGGAAAAACGCCGACTATCCATGGTTGATTAATAATAATAGTAATAATAATAATATTAATAATAACAATCTATACAAGCTCATGCAGAAAGCAGTTGTACTGAATGCTACAAGAATCGTGCGTAGATTTATGAGTCAAGCATAGACGATAGTGCGTGGTGATCAACCCGTACCTCGCTGAATGCAAACACCAGGAATGAAGACTGAGAAGAATTAAATGATAATATTAATAATTAACACGAACAATGATGACGAAAAACAACAACCACCATTCAAAGTAATCTACTATTAGAACAACATTACCCCGAAAGGAAGGAGGAAGGGCTTAATTGACCTTATCAATCTACACTCTCGACAGGTAATGAAATTACGCGAATTCTACTGCAAGTACTAACTGCAGAAGGTGCTGGAAAATGGCGATTTTGAACTCTACTACGATAGGTCTATTATCACCGATAGACAGGTAACGAATAACAGACCTGACATCGTCGTAGTTGAAGGAAGAGTCAATTCAGTCCTTCTCGTGAACGTAACCATACTGAACACTCACAAACTTCTCAAGAAACACCAAGAGAAATTGGCCAAGTACGCGGATCTGGCCATTGAAATTGAACAGCTGTGGGACAGCGAAAATGTGGAGATAGTCCCAGTTATTATGGCATCAACCGGTGTCGTTCCTAAGACACTGCACACAGCATCGCTAAACTGGGACTACCAAAATACACCTTTGCCGACATCCAGAAGGTTGTGATACTAAATACTTGCCCCACAGTACGCAAGTTTATTATGTGAACTGAGTTTAATCCTTTTGATACTTTGTATCCGGGATAGGTCAATGATACCAGCTCTAAGCTGAGTAGTGCATAAGTCTCCTCTCTCATAAAAAATAATATTGATAACACGTCTAAAAGCCATACTCGACAGCAAATTAAACGCAAAACCATAGTCAAAGCTATAAACACATACGCAGTACCCCTGCTCACATACTCATTCGGCGTCGTCAAATGGTCTACTACGGAAACACAAGAACTGGACAGGCTTAACCGTACCATGCTCACAAAATACCGCATGAAACACCCAAAAATATGCATTGAACGAATGACCCTACCACGATATATGGGAGGCCGAGGACTTATCGATATTACTGAGCTATACAAAAATCAAATCAATCAAATCTTAATCATCAAAGCTTGACGAATATTTCCATAGTAAGTAGGATAGTAAACTTCACAGAGCAATTCTAATATCAGATACGCATCTAACGCCTCTTAATTTAAGCCAAAATCAGCGAGACAACGCCGTGGATGAAGACAACGCAAACATTAACACACACGTAACAGAAAAACACACAAGATGGTCACAGAAAACGCTACATGAGAAACACTACAACATAGTGCAAGAGGCACATATCAACAAATGGCTCGTTAGAGGGGAACTGCAACCGGAGACCGAGGGATTTACTCTAGCATTACAGGATCAGGTCATAACCACAAAAACCTACAAGAAACACATTATAAAGGACCCAACAATACGGGATGATCGATGTCGACGATGCAGACAGGCACAACGCAGCAGCAAAAATAATTTATCAAGAACTAGCCATAAAATTCAAACTGATCACCGACTATGATCCATATAACAAATACCATCCCGAAACAATACTAGAAAACGAAGAATCAAGAACGTTATACACGGATAGAACAGTGGCACACAATAGACCGGATATCACGCAGATCAACAAAAAAGACATAACCACTTACATAATAGATATTTCCATACCTCATGATGACAACATACAAATGGCATAGCAGGTGTCGTTATCAGAGCCTCTAGAGCACCGTGCGCCCCTCTAGAGTATAGAGGATTGCTATGGTATGGAGCGCTGCCATAATTGACCGTCATTCTCCATTACTCGTGGGAACAATCATGAACGAAAACACTTATAGATACCCTACCAGACACCGCCTTAACCAAACTTGGAGTCAAACCAATACACCATCAACACAGGACACAGACGAACCCGACAGACAACCAACCCCTGCTGCAGCTGCTGTTTTGCGTCTCCCAGGAAATGCAACCACCAAAGCAGGAAAACCTCGACAGCGCATGCACTGGTCAAACAAACTCAATGAATACGTAATGCGCTGATCAGATCAGATCAGAAACGAGTTATTATAAAGAACAACAAACTACCTGGAGAAGTTCTCCAAAGAATTAAAGAAGTAGGGGCCGAGCAAATGAGGAGGGATCACATGAACATCAGGATATACCTAATCCAGAAATTTCAGACACAGATGAACAACCCATCACAAAGGAACCAATGAGTAATGAAGTACCAATACCTAGAGGAACAGAGCAATATCCAATAGAAAATATACAGCACACCCCCGCAGTTATACAAACACTAAATAAACAGTTTGAGAAAACTGATACATCACACACCACACACAACACACATCACCAGATATGTCAGATTATGAAACCCAAATGAAAAATGAAGTTATTTACCAATACAACCACTGGAAACGAATCGAACCAACAAAAAGATGTTATCCCCAAACCTTGAATAAACAGAAGTTTTCAAAATATACTGAATACAATTAACAAAATCCTACCTACAGTTATCAAAGATACGTACACCTTTAAGCAGCTACGCAGTCATATACAGTGCAGCATATATATGTCAAAAGGCAGTTTTGAGGACGAAAACTGATAACTAATGGCAGTTTCAAGGACAGTTGGTGCTTATGAGGTCGGTCCTCATAAGAGGATCATAAATATTTCATTTGATTTACTTCGCCTTTTGGCGTTTTAACTAGATATGTATACATCGCAGATTATATCAAAGGAAATAAACTATTCCACAAAAATTAGGGAAGTTTACAAATATTAGATTTATGTTAAAAACTATTAATTCTTTTATTCACCAAATTCACTTAATTGCTGTTACATGTAAGAAATTGTCATATTTTAGCAAAGCGTGTTATCAATAGATGTCAAAGTTGATAGTTTAATACTATTATAACGCCTTACAAAGGTTTTGAGAAATATTTTTCAAAGAACAGGCCGTTCACTAAGAAGCAACAACTTGTACTGATGAGGCGCAAATACGCCGAAACCGGTCTACAAGTGATGGTGTTCCTTCTAATTACAAACCAGAATAAGTAGTTGGTTATATCTTGCAGATCTTCCTTATTTGGGGTGCACATAATGCAAATTTTTTTTTACAATTGACCCCCCAAGTATGACCCTGAATTAATAGTGGAAACCGCATATGGTGTTTTTAGGCATCATTTAGAACGGCATATAGCTACATTAGTGAAAAAAGTGACATAACCTCTAAATTTGGTGCCACTTGAACGACTTTTAATTTTTTTTAATGGGTTTTTTTCGATATTTTAATCATATACCCTATATGTTTCATATAGTCCATGCATAGGTCTTGAGAGTTCTTCAAATTTGGATTTCGATATTTTTCCATATTTTCATAAATAAAAAAGTTGCGTTTATATTTTCGTGTATAATTGCAGTGGCAGCGCCGATGTCATTATATTTCCCGTAATCCGTTTGACCTATTCTGCATGGAACCACCATTGGGCACTCTAACAAAAAATTGTTAAAATATATCACCCTAACTACGGTACGGTTAGATATTTTTCTCATTTTCTCTTTGACAGCCCTCTATGCAGCCATTTTTTTCTAAATTTCGATACGACGTCTCCTTCACCTTCAAAAACTCAGCTCAAGTTGCCCGTTATGTACAAGTGTAAAAGGGCAAAATTTGACCCAATCAAAATTTTTCTCCGAATTTCACGAAATTTGGTATGGGATGGTTTGTGAAGCCCCCATACGATAACAACAATTTCCTTTCTTCAAAATCAATTTTTCCCTGTCAAAATCGATTTTCAAAATTTTTGACAGGACCATTAAGGGGGAGAGAAAAACTGTCAAAATTCGACTTTTCGGTGGTTTGAAAAATAGTAAATAAAACTCGATTGTTTTGAAATTTGAGACAATATACGCTTAAATACTCACATTTAAAACCATCTATAAAAAAAATTTTTTACAATTTTTTTTTTAGTTATCCTTCTTTGGCAAGCTATTATGAAACCCTGTAAATTCAAACTAAAAATGTATTTTTGTTTGAACGGTATCAAATTAATCTGTATAAAAAAATTGCATTTTAAATTTTGGCAACATAGTGCTATTTAATTTCACACAAGAGCTCTTCAATAGGTAAATAGTTATTCACGTTACAAGTCCGGTAAATGGCTTATTAAAGTACAAGTCTGGATGTTTACGGACGAGGCGACCAAGGAGCCGAGTCTGGAATTTTTATACGAGTACTTTAATGACATTTCACGGTCGTGTATCTTACGATGTTTTATTTCATACTGTGTATTACCTACCTGTATGTAGGTGTTAGCAGTCCGGGAAGTAAAAATTTCCCGGACCGGGTACTGTAATGAGTTACTTCCCAGACTCAGTACTGTAATGAGTTATTTCCCGGACCTAAATGAGTCCGGGAATAGTATATTTCATTACGAGTCCAGAAAATAGGCTTTTCCCGTGTGCGCGCGACGGGTTTCCGTGTGAGGCGTAGCCGTAGCCTGCACGGCAAAAGGTCATTTTCGGTACTCTAATAGGCATGTTAAGAAAGGGTTTTTAGTAAGGTATAATGAAAATAGCTTATTACAGCACAGAATGAAATAAAATATATTGCTGGTCTAAAATATATTTTTGTTTAAGCAAAAATGTGCTATGTATGTATTACCTTTATATTATTTGAAAATTGTTTGCTCTAGTAGATATCCAATGAAATCAGTTAATTTGAGGTCATTTGATTGAACTCAACCAATCAGAACAACATGATACTGAAAACAGACCATGTGCTGTTTTCACTCTATTAGGTACGTTGCCATGGATACATTTTGATTTATTTCGATTTTGACGTTTCAAATATTTAATATTTCAAAATGTGACGATTTGGTCATATTACTGACGAGAACATTAATGAAATTATAGAAGCAAGTATACTCTGTATTTTTTTCTATAATTAGCAAAAAAATTTCTATTCGAATAACCATCGAACATTGATAAATGCTCAAATATTGTTTAACAACTTTCTCAAGCTTGTTGTTTATAGGCAACAAGCTTTCGAAATTTGTTATAAAATTTTTTCGAACAATTATCAATGTCCTTGGGTTATTACTTCTGAAAATTTTTTGCTCTAGTAGATATCCAATGAAATCAGTTAATTTGAGGTCATTTGATTGAACACAACCAATCAGAACAACATTACACTGATAACAGACAATGTTGTTCTGATTGGTTGTGTTCAATCAAATGACCTCAAATTAACTGATTTCATTGGATATCTACTGGAATCTACGTTGACATGGATACATTTTGATTTATTTCGATTTTGACGTTTCAAAATATTTAATATTTCAAAATGTCACGATTCTGTCATAATACTGACGAGAATATTATTGAAATTATGGAAGCAAATATACTCTGTTTTTTTCTATAATTAGCAAAAAATTTTCTATTCGAATAACCCTCGAACATTGATAAATGCTCAAAAATTTTATAACAACTTTCTCAAGCTTGTTGCTTATTGGCAACAGACCTCCGCCTGCGGCGTCGGTCTGTTTCCGAGCAACAAGCTCCTTGGGTTATTACTACTGAAAACAGAATGCCTTAGCAGTAGATAACTGTTGACGCAGACCCAGTGGCTTAAGGCGAAATATTAAAATTTTGAGATTGTGAGCCTATGATTAAATTAATGACCATTTCTTATGAAATACCCAACAATACCCTGTTCATAGATCCTGTGTTGAGAAGATATGAAATCCATATTTAATAATATAATATATTTATGCAGTTATAACTTGAAAAAGGATTTTAATATAAATAAGATAAGTAATATAATTAATTGTGTAGATATCCAGATCGTTACTACACTTTATTGATAGATACATATTTGAATTCAACGTTACAACTTCATTAAAAAATATTAAATAGGTAAACGAAATACTTGACCTTTTTTGGGGGATTTATATTAGTAAAAATGTTATAAATGAAACTAACTGTTTCTAATTAATTCCACTATTTAATGAAAAAATTATGAAAATTATGAAAGGATATTGATAATTATTTCGATATTGATATATCATCGTCAGAATGACAGAATGTGATACCTACTTGATGTTTAATATTTTGGCTAGACCAAATAGTAAGTGACCTATCTTGTGATTGACTTAATATATATGAATAGAAAAAAGAAGAAGATTTGATTTTACAAATATTAAAGCTTAGGTATTATTATCCCTATGGGGATATCCTGGATATCTTTTCCCCATTTAAGATCAGTATAACTGTGCAATGATATAGGAAACCAAGGAAAACTATATCTGTTGATCTTTACAATTGTTACTTAAGAAGACAATTTATTAGTGGAGAGCTCCCTAGATTTATCTGTTCATTGACAACTTCATATTGTGGGTCTCTTAAGTGTCTTCTTATTTCTAGTTCTTCAAGGAAATCTAGTTCTTGTTTCTTATCACAAATATGCAGTACTTCTAGTTCTGTGTTAGGTGTTAATGAATGTTTTGTGTCAAGAAGATGTTTTGCGTAATGTGATTTATCGGCTGTTTTAATCTGTATGCTCGTGGGTGTTCATTGTATCTAATTTCAAAATTTCGAATAGTTTTACCAATATAGACAGCATTACATTCTGGACATTTAAGTTTATATATTCCAGACTTTTTTAATGGGGGTATTTTTGTTTTTACATTTAACAATTTTTTACTAACATTGTTTTCTGTTTTAAAAGAAATTGCTGTATTTGTTGAACAAGATATTATCTTTGAAATATTATTAGAAATATTACCAGCATATGTGATGGTTTTGTAATTTTGTATTTCCCTAGTTTTTTCAGGAAATATTAATTGTAATGCCACTTTTTCCTCTTTTTATTAATTAATTTATTTATTATATGTAATGGATAACCGTTGGATGTGGCTATTTGTTTGATTATATTAATTTCCCTATCAAAATTATATTATCAATAAATTTTCATAATTTTCATAATTTTTTCATTAAATAGTGGAATTAATTAGAAACAGTTAGTTTCATTTATAACATTAATATGTGTAGATTAAACAAAGTAAGGGTCCAAACAGTAAATTCATTTATATTAGTTATTACTATGTTTTCTAGTAAAAAAACTATATTTCCTAGAGCTTATATTTGATATTGAAGATATTTTGATAACCTGTAAAAAAACAGAGGCTTCAAAGATGCCATTATTTAATAATATAATATATTTATGCAGTTATATATAAATAGGAAAAGGGACCTTTGAGGATGAAACAGAAACGTTTGGCTGAAATAAAAATAATTTTTACCAATTCGAGGATTCTAATACAAACAGGTATTAAAATCACATTGAAACAAACGGTATGCTTTTTTTGGTAAGAAAAAACATTTAACAATAAGTAACACGAATCACTCAACGGTTGTTAAAAATTTTTATATCGATTTCCGAATACAGCGTGGCACTCACCCTGACTTAGATGTTAATTTTTAGATATTAGTGTGTAGGTATTTTATTTTATTATATATTATCCTAATATGTTTTGTGTAAAAAGTGTGAATACTCTTTTTTGTGCACTTAATGTATCTCGAAAAACGCCTGGATTTCGCTTTCAACTTCTGCTTAAGCAGATCTATATGCTCACGTAAATTTTTTTCATGATCTGGATGTTGTGTGTGGGTGCATATTTTCTCAAATATTTTTCTGAAGTGGTTTCTCGATCGGTTAGAGGGTTGTGCAAAATTCTGATACTTCGTCAGGCGACCAAGCTCGCTACTAATAGAATCGATGTAACGTTCTAGGCGCCGTTGCCACCAAGGTTTTTTGTTGGTGTAAATGGTACGGATCTTTGGCATGCATGTTTGTATAGTTGTGGAGACGAAGTACTGCCACTGCTCCACAATAAATAAGTGAATGAAGCTGCTCAAGCGTATTATAGTCGTTGAGGAGATTTTCTATTATTGAGTCTACTCCTGCAATAATTTTATTGGAATTTTTGTTGGTCTTCAGTTTGGGAATTTTGGTCGTCGTATTGGGTTTTTGCCCTCAAATTCCGCTTATGCCTTACGCATTTCGCATTTGGTTGGGTGTTTTTGTCAAAATCGGGAGTGGTGTGGTTCACTTCTTCTTCTTCTTCGCCAGTGTGGGTGTACCATTTGCTTCCTGCGCTGCGAGATGCTCATTCTTTGAAGATCTGCTGTAATATCGGTGCAGGTAGCAAATTGTTCTTCACAATACTTCTTCTCCGATCAGCTATTCGTTGTTTCGTTATGTGCTGCAGTTCTGGGTACCTCTCAACAAAATCACGGTGAATGGCGTATCGGTAGGTGGTCAGGTCGGTCTCCATATTGGTTGGTCTAAAGTGGGAGCGCATAATAAAGGAATTCAGCTCAGAGGTCCACTTCATGCTCTTCCTAGACAATCCGGCTTCCGTGGTCGTAGGCACATTGACTTGCGTCGTCGTGAAAACATCAAGAGCCGGTGGAGGAGAATTAGTGATGTGTTCCTCCATAGTGGTGATTATCGCCGTAGCCCTACTTGGTATCACGCTGCGATCGTCGCTATCCGATGGGGTATATAGCTCATTTTTCAAAAAGACCAACTTCCTAAATCCTGAACGGGACGAGAGGTTATGGTGGTACAATGCCCTACTTCCAGGGGATAGGAAAGATAAGGAAATTGAAAAGGTGGCCAAGGGAGGCCAATAAAAAGAATAATGGTGCGAGCCTACTAAAAAACTGGTAGTAAAGCTGAGTAAGGATGAGAGAGTAAAATCTCAGTTTAGTCGCCTTTTACAACACGCCCAAGACACTTTGAGGGTATTTAACAAAGAGATCCCGCTCATCCATACGGGGTTTATTATTATTACCTGTACTAGGGCTTTCACTTCCCATTCCGTTAACAACATCAGACCTTTTTTTTAAGAATTTCCTGGTCAGGTAGGGGAAGGTATTGGGATATGATGGACCACTTTCCTGTGGCAACTCGGAGAGGCAGTGTCGTCACGTCCGAAGAACGATATCTGTCACCTATCATCCATCTCCTGCCTTTGTCCGCTTGTGACGTGGCTCTCACTTCCCACTCACTCGCAGACTCAGTCCTATTTCCTATGTGTTTTTATTATTATCATTTTTGCAGCATCGATTACTGAGATCATTAGCTGCAGCCTAGTTATCTATCTAGATACGATATGTTAAGCCAATAGCACTTCATTAGAACGATTTTCACACTTTGGGTCGATGAATGGGATAGGAATACCGACATCTACTCTTTACTCAGCTTTTTCATTTCCTGCTATTTGACAATGACCTGGGATCTACATTAATACAGATAATTTGTAATTTAGGGTTTATTAATTACACATTCTAATCTACATACATAGAAAAAGACAACAAATTAAAATTTTAGAATATTTTCAAAAATTGTGTTCTAAATATGTCAATTTGGGTAAATAGGTGGTTTTTGAAAAATTAATTTTGTGGAACTGTGAAAACCATAATGCGTATTCTAGAGCACCCTGTATATATCCAAATGTCCCTATATATACCAATACATATTAAAATCTCTGTATATAACTTAATTTTGCATATTTTTTAACAAAAAATTGATATATGTGTTTGTATAATAAATGTATACAAATGTATACATTTGTATATAGGGGTTGCAATGAGTCCTCAAAACTGCCAATCGACATACATATATATATATATATATATATATATATATATATATATATATATATATATATATATATATATATATATATATATATATATATATATATATATATATATATATATATATATATATATATATATATATATATATATATATATATATATATATATAGATTGTATTGTTCATCTCTAGTAATATAATAACTCTTATTATATATTGTGGCTTTTTAGAGAAAAATACCTATTTTCAAAGTACACACTTTATTTTGTTTAGCTTTCGTTGCACTTCGTCAACTTCATCAGAACAAAATCCGTGATTAAAAAATAATATCAAAAATCTTCATCATAATAAAAAATACAGAATAATTTTATAGAAAACACGTTCAAATTTTGATTATTTTACCAAACTAATGTCAAACGTCAAAATAACGTTAAAAATTGAAAGTGACAAATGAAAAGTTTTAAATTTGTGTTGGTAAATAGCAATTTTAAAGGTGGTATCTTGTATTGAATTGTCCGAAGTGCAACGAAAGCTAAACAAAATAAAGTGTGTACTTTGAAAATAGGTATTTTTCTCTAAAAAGCCACAATATATAATAAGAGTTATATATATATATATACATAGTATATATATATATAGTAAAAGATAGTATCGGCTGAATAGTTAAATACTAAATATTTTTAAACATCGGGGATTGCAGCCAGTAGTTATAAATGTACACTCTTTAAAGTTTTAGTGAAAGCTTTCGGTAAATTTTTTTACCTTCTTCAGTCACTTCTGAAATAAATAAAATAACAACATCTTTATGAATTAGTTGAAAAATATTAAATTAGTATTACCTTTTTTGAGATTTAAATGAATAATAATAATAATTATTTAATACATAGACAAGAGACATAATGTATTATTAGAAATAAATTATTAAATATCAAAGTAATCTCTTGTCTCATAAGTGACATATGTCTTAAAATATTATATAATTTTATATGAAGGTTTCAAGATTTTTTATATTTTTTACATTATTCAAAGCTTTTCATTTAAATCTCAAAAAAGGTAATACTAATTTAATATTTTTCAACTAATTCATAAAGATGTTATTATTTTATTTATTTCAGAAGTGACTGAAGAAGGTAAAAAAATTTACCGAAAGCTTTCACTAAAACTTTAAAGAGTGTACATTTATAACTACTGGCTGCAATCCCCGATATTTAAAAATATTTAGTATATATATATATATATATATATACAAGGACAGGAATATTGGGGAAGCGGCAAAATTGTAAAATGAGTACTCTTTACACTATTTTCCAAGCTTTCGGAATATCTTTATTTCCATTCTCAAGGACAGCATTCGAGATTGTATTACAAGTTGTTTCAAATGGTAAATACATCTAATAATAATAATTTTGATTTGAATTTTTTAAAAAGTAAATGTCAAAATGATGTTAAACAAAATCGTTTGCTTATAGAAAAAGAAATAGTATATAATTATAACTAACTTATATCTAAAAATATCAAGATTGGCTAGGTTCGTCTCCTTTTTTTTAATTTGTTTGATGTTATTTTAACCTCAAATGTTTGAAATAGACGAATTTGAAATTTGATGACACTCATGCTCCCTATCAATAGCCAAAAGGTAGTAATAAATATCACTCAAATTTTTATGATCACTCTTTCTATTGAGGATATTTTGTTCTTGAGATATGTGAGCCATTTCCAAGAAAAGTCTTTTTTTGGTATTTGATTGTATATCTAAAATACTGACAGAACCAAAATCCATAATATGGTCTTTATCAATTATATGTTTGGCCAAAGCACATCTATCGGGATATAATCTGGAATCACTTTTATGGAGAGAAATTCGGTTTTTTAATTTTTGGCTAGTGTGACCAATATATTTATCCTCGCAATTTCTACAAGGGATACAGTATACTACATTTGAAAGATTAAGAATATCAGTTTTATCTTTAACTCTTGTATAAATTGATTTGATCGTTAAACATGTTTTATTTGCAATTTTTATGTTAGTAAGTGGTTTGAAAGTTCTAATTAATTTTGGTGTAATTTCTCTAATGTATGGCAAAGAAATATAGTAATAGGGAATTTCAGCATGTTCTGAAATAATGTCCAAATTTGGAGAGTTATTATAAAATATGTTTTTTATCAACTTGTTTGGATATCCATTATCTAAAAATAATTGATATATATATATATATATATATATATACTGGGTGATTTATTAGTGCGATAAAGTCCAATGTCTTGTAAATCCTCAAGGATATTTAAATTAAATTTTGACCGATTGTAGCTAGCCCAAAGGCCCATATTTTGTGGTCAAAATTGTATAGCTTGTTCCAGAACGCCGTGACAGATCAAAGTTTCATTTTTTTTGGAACACTGTATTTTACTTCAAATTTGAATTCCGCTTGATTTTTCTATTGCGATGACATGAGGTTGTAATATTCCCGTCACAATATGATTACACATTTTTCAGTAAAACAACTATTCCTACTCCTTTGTTTACATATATTAAACCTATTTTATGCATAATGCGCCTCTACGTTGTTTTACTTATATGCGTCAAATCCGCATCAATTTTTATTAATTTTAATATTTTATTTAATGTAGATACTTAATTTTTTTTATAATATGAATCTTCTAATTGCGTTTTTCACAAATTAATTGGTTTTCTGCACCTTTAGTAGTGGTTTCTCCTTAGGTTCGCTTAAAACCTGATTTGTTTTTTGTTCACGTATTACTTTGTAAATAGTCGATTTTCCCACTCCAGTAATCTGTGCACATTTTTCTATAATGCTGTCAACACTGTTTGCAAACAGTAAGCACTAGAAGAAGTCGTGTTTATCGACATGCGATTTTCTTTCTGTACATACCGAAATACGTTTAAACTCATAGGTTTTTTGTTTAGAGGTAATGGTCCAAATTTCGGGCGTTACTACAACGTTCACTCATTTTCACGAAACTTTCACAAATTCAACCCTCAAAGTCGGTTATTACAGAATTAAAACTAATATAAGTACCTATAGGTCAAAATGACGAGACTGCATTAATTTTTCACAAAATTCGTTTTGTTTTTCTACCTGCGAATTGGAGATAATCTTTCTGGGTTTATTCATATCATGTCAAATCAATAGTGAAAGTTTATTTGCAATGGGTCAGGAAGCTATAATATTTTATATTCGAAGTGATTCACAACAAGTTTTCTTTTATAATCTTAAAAATTGTGGCACATGAAATTATTTATTCTTCAATAGCACCTACCTAAAGTTACTATTAAATTATTGTAAAATATTTCGTCAATTTTGAGTACAACTCTGTAATATCCGATAAACACCTGTTAGTCAGGGGATCGTTGAATTCCAATACTCTATGTACTTGTTGAAATAAACTATAGGTGAGTATGATACTAGACGACCATCACAAACGTATGGCTGTGAAATATTTATTTTAAATTGCACAGTTTAAAGTATACTCATTACGATTTTCAGGAATAAATGGTCAGAATTTTTCAAATACACTGTATAACCTATTACAATCATAACGAATTGCAATTGTGAAGTCAAGCAAAATTGAAATTGGAAAAAAATGTACATTTGATCTGGCACGGCGTTCTGGAACACGCTGTACAATTACTACTAATATAAAAATATCGTTGAGGATTTACAGGACTTTATCGCACTAATGAATCACTGTGTATTGGCTTAACACACCCGGGGGATAACGCCTTTCCATTTTTACATTTATTGATTATATCCGTTATTTTTTCTATTGTTGATATTAGATAGTGATTATTCCGAAATTAAATGTAGTTTGATTCTTTTTTTAGACTAGACTTGTCTTTTGGGAGAGCGTTGTCAACTTGTATGGTTAAATATGGTTTTATTGATGATGAATTGCTGTTTTATATTATTTTTATTAGAGCTTGTTCTTCAATTCCGTTTTTACTTAATTCGTTAAATGCTTCCGCTCGATTTGAGTGATTTGTAATTTTGAAACGTTTGATTGATCATTCCAATCGTCACATTCTTATACAAACCTTAAGAATTTTTCTTTTTTAAAAAGGGACGAAATAGTCTGTCCCATGTTGTAGAAGTGTCTCGATTTTCCATCCAACTTTTTAAATAAATATCTTCTTGTAAAATGTTAGGCGTAATCCATTTGCTGTTAAATAATTTATTATCTCTGCTTTGTCTCGTTTTCGAAGTTTATGATGATACTCGATACGAACAGTTTCTTTTCCATTATTTTCAATTCCAGGTAGAAAATAAGTGACTTGGCACTAAGTTATAGTTTGGCAAGTCTATCTGAAGCTACGGGGAATCGGTAAGGGGGGAGGAAACATGGCAGATATCTGCCATAAACTTACCAATAGCGTACGGTACCTATTTTATAAAAGTATTAAAAATAATAATAATAATTATATATAGAAACTGATTTATGCTTTGCTTTAAAGGTAAGGTATTTTTCAAAACACGGTACCTATTTGTTAAAAACAAATAATGTTAAAAATCGTACTTGAATTCAATATGGATACGAAATAATAAGATACCAAGTAAAACTGAAAATACGAAGGT
The DNA here is from genome assembly GCA_947563755.1 of Lochmaea crataegi. Classification (NCBI taxonomy): domain Eukaryota; kingdom Metazoa; phylum Arthropoda; class Insecta; order Coleoptera; family Chrysomelidae; genus Lochmaea; species Lochmaea crataegi. The sequence goes on along the minus strand of OX387433.1, from coordinate 25,429,237 downwards.
AAATATTGACATTATAAACGCCACTGGATAATCAATGTCAATCAATTGTCGAAGTAAGAGGGAAGAACACACGCACGCGCTTGCCAATAGGAAGTCAGGTGGTTACCTAGCAACGGAGGTTCGATAAATATTCGCCAATTGAGTTAGTAGGAGGGCGTGGTAATTATGATTTTCGCACGACGTTGCTGGCTTGAAAGAAACCCATAACATATTTGGAAAAGTGTTCATATTTTAATATTCAGAAATTGAAAAAATAATGTTAATAGACAAAATCCAATGAAACAAGCACATTAAAGAACTAACGTTTAATCATTATTGACATACTGTTAATAATAAAAAGTCCATTTTCTAATTATTATCAATACATACTTAGCTCTTTAGGTTTTTCATAGTTGAACGTGGCAATATCGAATGTTTTCGACCGCATTCCTTTCACAGCTTCAATTATGTTTGCCAAACTATACTTCTTCGCTCAAAACTAATTCAAATTTCTTTTGAAATAATTCCGGTCCATTTTCATAACATAACCTGGTCATTGCAAGTATTTCAGATTTATTTGTTAGTGTATACGACATTCAATGTATAATCATCCACTCATCTAATATTATTAAGAACTGATACACCTGATTTTCTCTTATCGGGTTGTGCTTGTATGATTTTACGTTTAGCATTACGTGTAGCTAGTGATGAATTAAACTGTACGTTGGTGAAACGGTTAAATATTGAATTCTTTGTCATATTTACTTTGTATGTTTTTAGCGGTGGGGCTCCAATTTGTTTTAACTACCACTTTGTAGTCTCCTCCGTCACATTTTCGCATATTAAATGCCCAATCTTTTAATAATACATTCAATTTTCCGATAGAACTATATGCTGTTAGTGCTTAATATTTCAATAAGTTATTGATGAAAATTCCAAACCTTTTATTTTGTCAACGGTCACCGTAACAATTGATAATAAACAAAAAAGTAAAACAATCATTTGTGGCTGTAAAAGTTGCAGGTAACTTTTGCCGCTGTCAAAGTTGCAGGTAACTTTTGCCCCTGTCAAAGTTGCAGGTAAAGTGTCAGTTGCAGTGTGGCATATGTCATATGCGATTTTTGATGCATACTTTAAATTGTCCTTTGAAAACAAAAAAGGAGGGCTTGTACCCTGCATAACGACTTAACAATTAAAAGGTCGTTCGGTATATACTCACATGGAAAAAAGTTAGGGATATTTTGTCACCATGTGGAATATTAGTATTTTTCACATTGGACTTCATAATTTTTTTTCGTCTTTGTTAACAAATTTTAACTGTTGTTTTAGGATGTACGAATTCATTTTGTATTATTTTAACTCTAAATAATAAATTTTTTTTAAATAAACTTCAAACTTTTCTTCAATATCCCTAACTTTTTTCCATTTGTGTATACTATTTTTATTAAGACCGAAATCCGCCCGACATATATTTCAATTTGGTCAATATTTTTTTAGTTTTAATATGCCCCTGCCAAAACTCCTCTCAGGTCGTGGTTCAAAAGATTCCTATTATTTTAATAAAATTGTCGAGAAATTTTTTTTAAACTCAATTTAGTACAATATAAATTTCATTACATAACTTTTATATGAAAACTATCTATTATGTATGAAGAATATTATTGTTTTTCAGTTATTATTATTATTATATTATTCCCACTCCAATTATTCAATTTTTAGATTTGAAATTTTGAAAATGTCCAAAATATTATCGAATTTCTGTCAATGTCTATTTCCTCACTATTGTAAATTAATTAGTATTCCAGTTTTTGAAAAATCTAGAATTTTTCCTGTTTTGAATAAATTGAAAGTTACTTCTCTCGATAATTTCTTCCTCTTGTTACAATTTTAAATCTTCATACTATGAAGCTCTTTATCAATTATTTATATTCTGTCCAAGATTTTTAATTCCAAATATTATTCTACCAGGTTATGTTCTGCATCAATCCCATTTAAATTTAGACTTCTGAAGTTGATTCTACCATTTTATTATTATATTATTTATTATTTTAGTTGATTTATTTAATTTATACTTTGATTTTAAATATTTGTGACTTTTCCTAATAGTTTTTCAAAAAATTCATTCCATTTATTTATCTCGCAAAGCCCCTCAATTTTTTTCTTAGATAACCATTCTTTTCTAATTTAAAATTTTCAATTGGTTTATCCTAAATTTTGACATGCGTTAATATTCGGAATTGACTTTATATACTTTTTTAAATAATTGATTAAAACCTTAATCTATCTATACATTTTAATTTGGTTAATACAATTCTTCTTTTTTTTTTAAATAATTAATACAAAACTTCATCATCTGTCATATCTACACAATATGTCACATTTTAATTTTGATAAGTAATTTGCTTTTGCGTAGACTTCACATACCACCACTAAGGCCGAAATTGTAAGGAAGGAATATTATTTTAAATTAGGGAACAATTTTGATGGGACGTTCTTTTTCTTTCTCAACTTTGGTTGATTTTCAATCACCGGTGCCGAAACTGTGCTTAAAAACCCCATAATATGTTAATTGGATGATATACAGCGTGTTCCAAGTTACCGTTGACAGGCAATATCTCGCTTAATTTAAAAGATGATCCAATACTGTAAAAACTGTTGTGAATGGCATCAACATTCCTTCCTAATGACGTATCAGAAACTTTATTTCACTTGACAGTCCTTTGGCAGCCACCCCCCACTTTCTATTTTCAAATGGCACCCCCTGTATATTTTCGTTGAAAATTGCTTGTCACTCTATTTGGAATACAACGATGTAACATACTTGTTGATTTTTAATTATTAGCACCAAAAAAAATTAACACTTTGTAATTTCCAAATTTCCTTAATAAAATAAAAAACAAATAATGAAGAAAAAATTACAGTAAGTGTTCAAAATTATTTCCCGCATGCTTCAAAACGTCTTAAAAGCGCTCTTGTGCACGCAGTCTGAATCATAGCTAGCTAGCTAGCTAGCTGAATCATAACATGTCCCACGAATGCTTTCTTTAAGATAATCTAAATCTACAGGCTGTGTTTGATATACTGATTCTTTAAGATAACCCCACAAAAAAAGTCCAGTGGCATTATGTCGGGCAAGCGGGGAGGCCAGCTATAAGCTATAGAGGTCCGTAAGTACCTATCCATCTGTTGTGAAAAGACTGATTGAGATACTCCGCAACAATGCCTGCATTATTAGGTGAAGCATCGTCCTGTTGCCAGATCATTGTATTTCGCTCTGCCAAAGGAATGTCTTCCATAAGTTAAGGTAATTTGTTTTCCATAAAATCTAAATACCTGGGTCAATGAGCCCTCGTAAAAGTATGGCCCAATCAAATGGCCATTGAATAACCCACACCATACATTTATACCCCAAACTGTTTGAAAACGAGTTGAACGAACCCAGTGAGGATTTTTGTTCGACCAATAATGGGCATTCTGTGTATTTACTACACCATTGTTGTGGAAGCAGCTTTCATCACACTAAAATATTTGATTTAATAGTAAGGGATTGTCGGCAATCATAACATCGATTGAATATATGAATTATAATCTTCTGTCGAAATCAGTAGTCCTCAGTCCTTGAACTAAATGTAGATTAAATGGGTGATATTTGTGTTGCTTCAAAATCCTCTGTTTCATGCTAACAGAAGTATGAGGATCGATACCAACATATGCAAGTACATTAATTACATTATCATCAGTTCTCACTGGATATCGGTGCACGGTTTTTGTTTGGGAACGAACCACTGTGCATCCATCTTCCGTTCCAATTTTAGGAAACACCATGTGTGATATCTGAGGGCGTTGAGGAAAACGTTCTAGTTATAAACGGGCCGCTCGTCGAGCATTTTTCCTGCATTCACCATAAACCAATAGCATATCAATGTACTCGTCTGGACTGAATGTTAATGGCATAGTGCTTATAACAAGATTAATAATTTTGGATTCAAATTTGTGGATAGTATAAAAATTTAATTCGTCGATTAACTACAACACCCTAGGTACTATTCGCAAATGATTGTTGTTCTACACTTATTATTATTAACTGTCATTAATTTTTGGACATAAAAAGCATCAGTTTTTTAAACAAAAGATCAATCTACTTCTATCTCGTGAGGTTTTTGAAAACAGAGGCGGAAGCAATAAGGATAATTAGGTAAAGCAAAATATCATAAAATGTTAATTTTTTGGTGCTAATAATAAAAAAAACCAACAAGTATGTTACATCGTTGTATTCCAAATAGAGTGACAAGCAATTTTCAACGAAAATATACAGGGGGTGCCATTTGAAAATAGAAAGTGAAGGGTAGCTGCCGAAGGACTGTTGAGTGAAATAAAGTTTCTGATACGTCATTAGGAAGGAATTTTGATGCCATTCACGACAGTTTTTACAGTATTGTATTATCTTTTAAATTAAGCGAGATATTGCCTGTAAACGTTAACTTGGGACACGGTGAATTATTATGGTCCTCCGTATGGGAGTGAGTTTATTGTTCTGTCTTTATTGAAAAGATCTTATAGGATCATTAAAATAAATTCGTCAAGATCCCTGGATCCCTGTAACCTCCATCTGAGGCTATCTCCAACTTTTGAAGCTAAGGGTCAAGGGGCCGAAGAGCAAACCTTGTTAAAAAATCTGGCGGCCTAGATTTGAACCGAATTTTGCATCAAAGGTGTCCATAGTGGCGTGGTAGGAACTATAGGAAAAAAGTGCGTTACACTGTACACCCCTGATTTAACTATTAATAACGAAAAAATTTGGCATATTTTGCAAATTTAAATGATAATGTTGGTTTTGTCTGAAAAAAGTATTTTTTGTTCGCATATTTTAATCATTCTTTTGTAAGTTTTTTTGATAAAAAATTATTTGTTTCAGGGTCTGTTGCACTTTCACATTAAAGATAAAAATATGAGATGGAGCGATATTTTCAAAGAAGTAGAAAGTATCAAATCTAATAATTCCGATTTAATAGAAGATTATGTCATAAGCGAAGCCACTTTGGAAGATATCTTCTTGAAAGTAGCAAGATTAGATAGCGTCGATAAAAATAAGAATTTAAAAGTGGAAGTGAAAAAATGATTCTTACAAGAAGTAATAATGGTAACACAAATATATTTTAGGTTAAAAATTCGGTTGTGTGGATGGATGGACAAGAAAAGAAGAAAAAACAAGTTGCCCATGTATAATTCACGGCTCTGTTTGAGCTTCCATCCATCCTCTCCTTTTTTTCATCCCGCATTTAAGATACACTCCGTCATTTTCACTCCCAAAGTACCTTTCCCAATCATCTTCATCACCATCTACCTTTTAAATATTTCATTTATCCCTTATCCCTATATTTATTTAAATTCTCCCGATTCATATTTTCTACTGTTGGCCTAATATTTGGTTTATTAACTAGTTGTTCAATTGAAAATTTTGTAATGAAATATTTCCAACTGGTGTTACAAGAATTCATGTTTTTGTTAAAGATGCTGGCATCACATGAATGTGTATTCTTATCTCACTTTGGTACTGGGCTAAATTATTTTTGTTTGTTTGCCGGTTAAACAAATTAAAACGACTGCCCTGAAAACTTCCAATAACAAATACGGCCGCTAGAAGAATCCAAAAATTATTTTTAATCGATTATTGTTACACCCGACAAACCTTAGGATGGTCCGCTAATATGGCAGCCGTTGCTCGAAGGAAAGCCGTAGAGTCATTAACCATGAATGTAAAATTTCGACCGCAAGAAAAGTTTGTTTATATGCCACTCCGATGCTAAGTAACCGACTACGGAGCAACTAGAGGTGTTGTCAAACAGTGGACTATTTTTAAGTTTGTCTGGTTCTAGTTTTCTGGACCATCGGTTATAGTGACAGTGACAATATGCTTACAAGTTTCACTCATCCGCTATTAAGTCATGTACAGACCTGACAAAACGCGCGCGCGACACTCTCAAAAGTGTGGACGGAGAGTGCAAGCGGTTCTAGCGCCGCCTGACTGTTACGCGTTGCTACCCATCTACTATCGGTTTTTAATGGTCAATCAAAGAATTTTCGTGGCTCTGTGTAGACGGGAGTAGAGGGTGCGTGGCTTATTTTATTTTTAAGAAACACTAAAACTAAGATACATTGATAGATATTGTACAATCTTCGGATAATGGCAAGCTGTGGGAGGAGTGTAAAAAATAACCTTTTTTTTTAATGGGAGCAAACCGAAATGATAATAAGAATAATAGTAAAAGAGGGATTCGGCACTAGACATGTTTCTCAAAGCTATCAATTTTGACAATGATCGAACTTGCTTGGCTCGTGCTCGCCGCACCTTCAACGTGACGCTCCGTTGGCGCGCTTGCTATGCGCACGCAAGCTGGATCATTGTAAACAGTGAAATCATATCCGAAGAGAAAACTTTAGCATGTTTATTTTTATTCGGTGGCTGGATGCCAAGAAAAAAGTAACAAATATGCCTCGCGCGTTTCTTACCTAACTTATTCTTTCGTCCACGCCCTTTGATTGACCGTAGAAAAACGGAAAAAACTGGTAGAACCGCCTCGGTCAAAGGGCGCTCGAGCCGCTTTCGCTCTCCGTCCACACTTGTAACATTTGGAGTGCCGTGTGCGTTCTTGTTTTTACGCGGATTTAGAAGTCATAAAACGTCATAAAAGTCATAAAATCGACAAACTGACAACGCATTGTCGTTGGTTATGCGATGAATCGTGTTTAGGAAATAACGTACCGTCATATATAATTGAAATAGAAGGTACAAATGACCTACTAGAGATGGCGTGTAGAAATATTTTTTATTTTTTTAAGATTGAATAGATCACGAGATTTTTTTGTATTAGTATAGTATATTTGCTGTGATGATTTTGATAAAAAAAGGTGGGAAAATTTATAGGTGCGGTCATATATTTTTTATTTTGGCTACTTGTAAAGTGCCGTTTCGCGCCATTGCATAATTAAACGTAAAATATTATGAATTAGTTATAGGTTATCATTTTTTTTTTATTAATTCTTGGGTTAATGGTTTATTTTTATCCGAATATTAAATATTCATTTCATTTATTTACATAGTCTGATTAATAATTTCAAATTGGTGTTAATGCTTAATAAAGCTCCTATTGTATTTCGATGATATTATAGCACATAAACACACAGTTGGCATTTCTCAATGGCGTCAAAAAAATGACAACAATTTAATTGTTTATGTGGTTAACAATTTGCTATAAACAAATTCTGACTACTATTTTTTTTCTAAATCTAATAAAAATTCATAAGTCATCAATGTTATGTAACAGAATACTAAAAAATATTTATTTCTCAATTTTATTATTAAAATTTTTTCTCAAGAAATAAAATAAAATTCTCAGTATTTTGTTACATATGGCTGTTTTTGTAATTATTATTAAGTTGAGAAAAAAATATGATGGTAGTCAAAATTTGTTTATAGCAAATTGTTAACCCGATAAACAATTGAATTATTCATAAAAAAATATTTTTCTTTGTCATGCCATAAAGAAATGCCAACTATGATTTTTAAAGAAAAATTAATTTCCTAATAACTTCAACAATGGAAATATAAAAAAAAATTATAAGCTCCTCAATGCAAAAACAACATTTATTCAAAACAAATTTCTTTACATTTTTTTATGCTTCATTTGTTGTTAACTTTGAAAAATTATATATACAATACACTGTGGGCCAAATTAAGTTGGGTTTGCAACGAGCTTCAATGCAATGATTTAATGAAATCGTCGTTAGTCCCGTACTGGTTACAATTGATCCTCCTAATTTCCAAGTGATAACAAGAACATATTGACTAATGTTATATCACAAAAGCAATAAAATCTATTGACAAACAAAAATGTTATTAGGGTTCAAATTATGCTCCAACTTGATTTGACCCACAGTGTTTAAGATGAGCTCCAAGTAACAAAAAAGGTTGATGCCAATTATTTAAACACTTATATTATTTGTTAAAAAGGGAGGTCGTAAAAGAGTTTGTCAGTTAACAATTATATAACTTTTTGAAAGATCAACATACATTTTTTTCGAACGTAGCTTTATTCTTTCAAGTGTACATATGACAGCATAATTTTTTCAAATTGATATTTAATACTATAAAAAAGATTTTATGTGGTATACTGTCTTCAGCGGTGGTACACCTTTTTCGTAGCGGCTGCGCGAAGCCCTATTTTTTGGCGTTGAATTAGGGTTATGAATATTGGTGAAAGAGTTTCGGAACTCTTTCTCCAACTTGGAACCTTTTGTTGAACATTTTTTATTTCTTAAATATTAATAGTTTATAAATTATTAGCGGAAACTGAATGCCGTATTTGCTAATAACAATTTCAAATTTCTTTGTACTGTAAAATCATCGAAATACATTTTTCAAGAAGTCTTTCCGAATCTATCGCTTTTATTTTTAGAAGCTTTATCAAGCATTAACACTAACGTGAACACTAAAAATTGTACCCGTTTCATACCTTTAAGACGAATTAAGTCATTTAGACGCGTTTTTGGACTGCAATTTGGAATTCGTTTTAAAGAAATAAAATCGGTGTTTTATAATATCCTGTATTTAAAAAACTGGTATTATTCGAGACTGACTGCGCCATGTGATGTTTTTAAATTGATTCTGCTACGCAGATGTAAGAAAATTGAGTTAATTTAAAAAAATAATATATGAAAACTATCCTTAAAAACAAATAAGTATAGTGATAAGCTAAATTATTATCGGTGCTCTATGTCTTGTTGGAATTTGATGCTAAATTTGTAGTTGTTGAAAAATATATATTCTTACTAAATCGTTTTCTTACAAAACAATTTTTATGACTCTTATGATTCGTTCAGCGAAAAAATGAAAGAATTTATAATAACTCGAAATTCTTTCAAAACTAAACATATAACAAACGATACATTGTTTTTTTTTTCGCCGGATGAACAACAATAACGTATAAACGTTTTTTAACAATGTATTTGGATATATCCTTGGCTTTTCTACTTATTAACCTTACATTTAATAACCCAGCACGGTTTCATAATAAATATATAAAAAATAATATTTTATTAAAAAGTATGGTATAAATATTTTCGTTTTATTTAGTCCCTTTCCTTATGCGCAGAAGTTTTTCCGATAGTCAGCGCTGTTATATAAGACATTGTCAGTTGTTAGTGGAAAACAATGGTAATAACTATAATAATGCAATCATTAAAATTTTGAGATGCTAAGTTAAATATTGAAAATTTGTGTTTATTATATTTAGTTTTTTTGTCACAAGAAAGTTGGTGGTACAGATTTTTTTAGAATAGAATATCTCACTTGGACAGAGACAGGCGAAACAGTTCATTAGAGGACATTCGTCAAAATTTACGGAAGACCTTATAAGCAAAGATAGGAAAGTTGTCAGGGGCGTAGTAGGTAATAGGGCGCTGTAAGTTTAAAAGGCACACACAGCTAATGGGGTTAACAGACGATTCTGTCACCTAGAGGAGAAAACAGCAGAACACATCTTATACCAGTGCAACTACCTGAAGAATGGACGATTTCTTGTATTTATTTTGTCTTGCGGGTAAGCCCAATTCCATATAAAAAAGTGAACACAGAAATGTTTACAGTAGAACAACGTACAATACTTACAATATGAAATAAAGCAATAAAAATATAATGCAATAATGAAAAAAAAATTAACAAAGAAAACATACGTAGCATAAACACTACTAATGAACAGTACAAAAATACGAGTTATTTATGTTCGTTACACTCATATGCTTAGTTGAATCAGGTGATTCTTAAATCGATTAATGGAGTTACTGAACATCTGTAAATTATCGAGATAGCTTGCTAGACTCTAGGCACAAACGAGTGGAATTGTACATTAAATGTTCTCACCTGCCTAGTTGAGCGAGGTGGCACGGACAGGCATGTCTTATTAAGAAGCTGCGGATAGCTTACCTTAACATTATACCATTTAGGTATAATTTTAAGGGGCAATATAAGGTCTTTTTCTTTTCTGCGGCTCTGGAGAGAAGATATGCCCAATGGATGTTGCCATGTAGTGTAATCTTGATAAGTATTAAGCTTAATGGCTATATAGCGAAAAAAAAATTTTAACTTGTTCAATCTCCTTTATGTAAATTAAATAGGGAGACCAAACATATGAGCAATAATCAAGGTGAGAAAACTAACAAAAAATAAAGAACTTTATCAACCGACTGACCATTAATGTGGGCCCTTACCTCATCCACGCAGGTGTTCCGCAGGGATCAGTACTATCACCATTGCTCTATTCAATATTTATTAACGACCTCCCAACATCCCCAAACATATTAACTGCCATGTATGCTGATGACACTTGTTTTGTAGCATTAGCAAAGGACCCCGACCATGCACTCACAAATATTCAAACACAAATCATCCCATACTTTAACAACCAAAAACTACACATTAATGCCTCTAAAACAGAGTATTTATTACTCAAGGAGAAAATCCAAGAAAGACAGCCCAATGCAATCGCAGCTTTGCATCGGCGGACACACTATTGCACCCAGTACCATTTTAAAATATCTTGGTTACACCATACAAGGGAACACTAATGTCAACGCGCATATTGGCAAGCAAGTGCAAAAAGCTAAAATTGCAATGGGCAAGTTATATCCACTCATTAGCACATACAGTAATCTCTCAACACAAAACAAACTGCACATATACAGACAAATCATCAGACCCATTAACATATATTCAGCACCAGTATATTTCACAGGAACTAAACAAAACTTTTACACACTGCAAATGGTGCAAAACAAGTGTCTTAGAATCGAAATCACATACCCTCATTGCTATCCATCCTAAACTTCCAAGAACCTCATGCTTACATGACAAAGCCGACATACCCACTATCAGACTTCATAACAAAAATCTCGGCTAACTTTTACAAATACTGTCTGCCAGTAGATCTTCGAAAAGCGCTCAAAACCGCAAATCGCGCTGAAGGCATCCGAGATAGTGGGTCTCAACTTTTGAGACCCTGTTTTTCAGCTGCTTTTCAGGGATATCCCAGCCGAAATATGGGAGTTAAAATTCTATTTCATGGACAAATCTAACCATAACATAAGGATAATGCCACAGACGCAAGGAGCCATTCTTACCTCAGACAAACAAAAGAAATCAAAAGAACGCCAGACCATCGGCTTTATTTTTTCTTTGACAGTTGTATACAGGGATGAAAACTTTGAATACAGAGTATTTTTAAACTTAAACCATTAATGTGATTATTAAATGCTATTGTATGATGTGTGCGATCAAAGCTAATTACATGACATTTACTGGTATTAAGATCCATGCCATTACATGAGCACCATGTAGACAGGTTAGTTATACTTGTAACAATGGGGAATCTACACAATTTTTAATAATTTTAAAACATTTCAAGACATTTACAAATGAAAACAGTTTGTAATACCGTTGATAAAAAGTTTGTTAAAAAGCTGAGATCCTCGCAAGTCGCTGTCAGTGGTGTTATATGACATGAGGAGACCTCGGTGCAAGATATTTAAAGTAAAGAATAAATAGCGAGATAAAATGAATTTTAAACATTTGCAAATGTAACTGAAATGACAAATAAACTATATTTATATTCGAAGGAATATTGGCTAATTTGGTGAGAATAAAAAGTACTTATATGGGTAAAAATTTTGGAACACAAGTTAACATTTGTCAAAAATTCCATTTAATAATATTTATATACATTTAAAAACAACAATTTTTCAAATTATCATTACAAACATGGTGCTTCCCTATAATAGGTTCACCAGTAGTCTCAGATCCCACTACTAATTTTTATCCTCTACTGATTCTCCTGTTGTAGATGAGTTGAGCGTCATTATCCTAAATAATGAAATGCAAAAGCAATTTCGAAGGACAAATTGATCAGTGAATGTTTATCTTGAACGATCCACCCTTGTATATAAATAAAGATGGTTATTTTGAGTAAATTCTTCAAAAGCAGCTTTTATAGCATATGCATGACTCACAGTTATGACGCCTACTTGTACTTGTATTCCAAAATAGGAATCAAGTAGGTCGGTTCTACTTTTTATAAAATTACAATGCCGGTGGTATTATTGTTGTGCGGCACCTTTTGGTTCTGTTTGAAAAAACAAAACACAGAATTTATTATGGATTATATTTTCATTTAAAATTACCATAATTTATCTTTTTAGCTTGAATGCCATAAACATTTGTGAACAGCAGCCACTCCTTAAATCCACCGCTACATATAATACAAACAAAAATTTGTTTTTAAGAAATAAGTAGTAATTTTTAGTTATGATTTGAAAATATCAATACAACAGAACAAATACAGACATGAAATCATAATATGAGTGTGAGTTTTACCTACCCTTATAAGTAAAAGTGGTATACAATTTTCAGAAATAAACAAACAACTACTTTTTGTGACAGTATTCTTCTAATAAATAATGATAATCAGTTCCTAGTATACTAATAATATATTATTTTTATCTTAGAAGACTACCGAGATTTCTAATTTATTTGAAATAAATGAATTCGGATGGAAACAGTCATCGATGACATTCAAGCTAAATTTAGCCAATGTTTGTAGGCTGACCAAAGAATTGATTCATTCAAATATAATAACAAATTTTACAAGCATCGAATACTTTCATCCAAGCATCGTTTAAATTTATAAATACCAATTATCATATAGTATTTTTTTTTAAAGCTATTCCAAAATCGAGCGTAGGTTAAAAATATTTAGGTACTACACACTGATTAGAATTAAAACTTTTGTTTTAACATGATTATAATTATTGCAATACATACAAAACCCTATAATGGGGCAAATATTGTCTGCCACCCTAGCTTTCTAAGTTTCTAAAATACTACACAATGGAGTTTGACATGACATGTGTGCTAGGTCATGAATGACAGAGATGTAGTTTTTCTTTCCTTGAAGGAAGTTTAGGATATCCGCCGGCTTCAGTTTAGGCCAGTCTTTTTCTTCTATCCTGAACTTCCCAGGTGTTGGCCTCTGAGATTCTGTAGTACCCTCAATTCTACAGAAACTACATTAGACTTCTCCACTTTTTGAGATACCCATTCAGGCTACAGAGGTCTGTTCGGACACTTATCAAAACTTTTAGTGCAATCTTACTCTAGCTTCTGCATCCTTATGATCTCACTTGGTCGTAGTTTCCCGGGAGTAGGAGGTTTCTTATCCCTACTAGATCCTTCTAATAATCCGATCTTTCAGTTTTTTCGGTTTTACCTATTTATTCTATAATATATTGGTACTGGATGCCGCGAAAAAGGGTTCCTGTCCCCCAAAAGGGTATTTCAGCTCCTCTCTTTGCTAGTTCTTCTGATATTGATTGATTAGTTGAACACCTCCAGTCAGAGGCTTCGAGTCCTAGGCACCTCAGCCTTTAGGCTTTTTGTGCTCTTGGATTATGTGAAGAGGCCAGTAGTTCTTATCAAACTCGAGTCTTTTCACTAGGTCCTTCTTGGAGAAATCATCCCGTAGCCGCTCAAGTCCTAAGAGTCTAAATGTAAACTGAGACAGTGCTTCCAATATAATGGGTAAAGCTGTTTCCTCCTCTTTCATACACAACCGACAGATAGGTTCATCCCTAATATATGCCAATTGTATGCATGTGTGCTTCCTTAGGGCACAGTGACCGGTGAGTAATCCCGTCACTTTCTTTTGCTGAGGTTTAATATTTCGCTAGTCAGTGACTCCCAGCTTTGCTATGTGTCTGCCGTTTCATTGACTACAATACCCTTGTGCCGGGGGACCCACTTAAGTGTCACCCTATTGTCGTTAACCAGGGTTAATAGTTTTTGAAGGCAGTCCCAGACCAGTCTAGATCTTATCAGGGGGTATGCTAAAGATTTCAGTCCTGCCTGACTATCTGAGAGTATAAGGATCTTTTGTCCTCTATACCCCCTTTCGATACTCATTTCCAAACACGTGTCGATATCGTATATTTCCGCCTGTAATAAGGATAAAACTTCCCCCAACGATGCGTGGACGTTGGGACTAGCACCCTATCCCAATATCAGTTTTAGATCTGTCAGTGTACCACACCAACGTTTCTTCTTGACTACATACTTCCAAATCACTATCTGCTATTTCGTTTACTTTTATTCCTGTGTGTACTGGAACTAACAGTAGGGTGACGATATTGTTCTTGTCCAGTTCATTAAGTTTTTTTTCTACAATCATTAATAAAAGTGACGTTTTTTAATCGATTTTCGTACATAAAATATGTATTTGTTAAACAGTTTAAAAAAGTGACATTAGAGTGAGATAAAGTGACATTAGGGTGAGATAAAGTGACATTAGGGTGAGATAATAGTATTTTATGCAACGATCATGTAATGATAGCCATTAAGACACGAGCATGTTGTAGGATACGAAACGAGCCGCAGGCGAGTTTCGTATATAATATGCGAGTGTATTAATGGCCATTACATGAAATTTGCATACAATATTTTTTCTACTCCGATTAATAAGAATTATTTAATTAATAATTATCATATATAGTTACTTTTGAAAATCAAAATTATTTGACAGCTGTCAAATTAAGTGTCACCTAATATAATTAATTTCAGAAATGTCAACCAGGTATCCATGGCTATATTAAATATTGTGCGAATGTCGATTGCGTACATTAAACTGTCAGAATGAAGTACACATCGCATGTCGTTAGAAGAGGCACAGGACTGGGTACATCACTGTCACTTTTACATCGTATTAGCGTTGATTGATAAAACTTATCAATCAACGCTATTAGTCACGGCCGGCTTTTAAGAATACCCTAGGCTGGATAATAATAAAAAGGCGTTATTAATTAACTCAATATTTCACATCGAGTGAAGAAGGAAGGAATTGGTCCGTATCGGATTTTGACGCATAGAACAGTAGTTTTAGACGATTGCTTGGCGCAGAGAGGCATTAGCAACAGGCGAAGCTGAAAGCTGTGGAGAGAAGAATAATAACAAACCCAATCTTTTGCTATATGAATGTGATTGTTCGTAGGGAGGAGCTAGGCACTTTTGAAGCTTAAGGATAGGGTAGATCTGGGAATTTAAGGACTAAGTTAGAATGGTTGAGAATATTATTTAATTTGAATAGTCAGTGTCTCAGTTGCAATTAATGGTGCGATATTATAACATATTCCGTAAATAATATCTAGTCTTAAAAAAAGGTTTAATAAAACTCCCAAGTCAGACCACAATAATTAATCTCCACCAGGGAGTATTGCAACTATAGTTTCGGTTAACAATTACCATCATCAGGCTATAAACGAACATCCTACAAGTGGAAGAAGTATGTAAATTAATCTCCCAATTGATTATGAAAATACTTAATTATAGGTACCTACTAATATAAGGAATAGAGGGTGAAAATTAACTAAATGAAATAATTCTACAGTACCAAGAACATTCTCTCAAAATTTTAACAATAGCTGTAAAATAATGGTGAGCCTTTAAAATTGTAAAGTGCTGTAACACAACCTCCACCAAAAGATATGTTACAGAAAAATTTGGGGATTTTTCTTTTTCTATCACAACCCTGTCATTCCGACAGGTCCTCGCGTCCCAGCTAGTGCTCGCATTATTCCTTTCTCCCTTTGTTCTATGGGGGGGCGCCAAAGATGCCCTTTTATGTTTTTTGTAAGGGGTAGCTCTGGTTTTCTTGTCCATCGTATTTGTCATTATGCAGTCCGGTGTGTGTTTGTGCTTTTCGCTGCCTTCCCTTTTGGTTCAATCCGTTCCTGCCTACAGTTCAGTAAGAAGTGATTTTATTTTGAAGTCTATTACCCACTTCCAGTTGTTGATATTCAATTCGCCTGGGACACCCTGTATAGTTTGTAGAATATTCTTCTACATTTAATACGTGCAATCTTGTGAAAACATTCGAAGACATTGTCTTACCTTATTAAGTATATGAGTTTTAATCTTATTCATAATTGCATGATTTGCTAATATAGAATGTGGCTTTTATTAATAAGTTTCTATTCGTTTGAAATTCTGAAAAAGATCAATGACCGCATCGTTCCTATTATTAAGTCGTTCTAAACTAAAACGACTTTATTCATCAACTGAAACGTATAATGTTAATTTTTACGCACTGTAGTTACAGAAAAAATGCATTTTATCTTATTTTATTATAAAAAAATACATTAGACAGGCATGTTATAAATTTATCAACAATCTAAATAAATTTTAACCGTTACCTCGCAAAATCCTTGAGTAAGGTTAATAATAAAATACCTATGCTGTAAGGATGTGTAAATTGTTTAAATAAAACATTAAAAAGTGGAAAAGTACGTATTTTTGGAATATGTTATCTATCAACAAACTTCTTATCGCAAATATATGAAAGAAAAGTGGATTTATAAAGATTTTATGAACCATACGGTGTTTGATTTGTGTAGTAGCGTTTTAGAAAGTGACGAATCTTAATGCGAACCTCGCAGACTGGCCATATAAGTAAGAGATTTAACAAACAATCGTGGGAGCAACAATGACGTAGCGGTCACCCGTAACCTGCTGCTTATAGTTTTGCCTTACCTCTTCACTTTCAAAAATATCGTGAGCGCGCTAACACGTATATTCGAATTTATTTTTGTTTAAATAGTCGCGGTATTTTTGTTTTGCTTTATATTAAGTTAGCTTTTTTTTATATATTTAGTGTTTAAACGAAAAGTGCTTCAACATGACAGTGAATAAAAGTGGTGCCACTACTACTACGAGTAAATCGAAAAAGAAAACTTCTACAACTACTGCCGCAAGTTCGTCGAGTACAAGTGCCACAAAATCATCGAAAGTCGTTTCGAAAAAAAGTGAGACTGTTCAATCTGGTAATGTATCAAAATCATCTTCGTCTTCCAGTTTACAAATTTCTGACGTGTCACATTTACCGGTAAATGCCAAAGTTGTTACGTACAGAGTTACAGAACAATTACCAACAGGTGGTGGAGAAAAAATTACTATTTACGAGGATTCCGGAAATGTTTCTACTGAATACAGACACTTTATAGCTCATGATTCGAGTCAATCAGCTCATTCCGCACAAATACAACAAATAAGTTCTACTTTAAACCAATCTACGATAAATCTAAACGAATCTACGTCAAATTTATCGCAAATTTCAAATTCTACTTATACAGTGACTGAACCAATGGAAGAGCTTAAATTAACTTACAACAAAAACGATTCCGGCTGGAACGGGAAGTTTGTTGTTGAACAACCTTTACACAAAGATAAAAAAACTAAAAATCAATTAACAAAAAGCACTGGGAAAACTACAGTCGAACAAACTTCGTCATCTACTTCCCACCAAGAAAGCTCTTCCACTGCGAAAAGTTCATCTAGCAGCTATGCTGTTGAAATTGTAAATGGAAAGGAAAGGATAATAGACAAGAAACAACACGAATCGGTTGAAGCTGCACATTCTAGTAATGACGAACGTTTGGATATGAAATCTGGTACTAATATTACTCCAGAAGTTCATTACAAACAAGAAGCTTCAGAAAGTTCCACTAAATACGATTCCGCTATTCCAGAACTGAAACAACCTCAAACAAAAACTAAGAAGGCTGTGAAAGAAATACACCAAATAGGAGACCAAACGTCGTCGTCTGCAAATGTTGTTCACCAAAATACTACTAATAAAAAAATTTTAAAAGATCATTCGCCTTCGGCACTAACTGATTCACTTTCTCGCGATACTACATACACGATTCATGATAAAAATGTATTAAAAGATTCAACTTTTTTAATTGATCAAACCGATTCAATTTCGCAAAATTCTGGATCAACATACACAGTTAATGATCCAAACGAAGAATTGAAATTGTCTTATAACAAAAATGATTCTGGTTGGAACGGAAAATTTATTTATGAAGATTCTAAAACGAAAGATAATAAAAATGCTGTGACTACAAGTAAAAATGCTGTGATAGAACAATCTTCATCTTCGACTTCTCATCAAGAAAGCTCGTCTATTGAAAAAAGCTCATCTAGCAGTTACGTCATAGAAATAGTAGATGGTAAAGAAAGAATTATCGATAAAAAACACCATGAAGCTGAAAATACTTCTCGGAAGAACAAAGATGAGCATTTATATACGAAATCTGGTACGAATATTATCCCCGAAACGCATTATCAAGAAAAAATATCAAAAAGCTCTACTAAATATGATAACAATATACCAGAATTGCAGCAGCCCAAAACTAGTTCGTCCGAAAGAACTAGAGATTTCCATCAAGTAGGTAACCAAACTACTTCTAATATAAATGAT
This sequence comes from Lochmaea crataegi, assembly GCA_947563755.1. Taxonomy (NCBI): domain Eukaryota; kingdom Metazoa; phylum Arthropoda; class Insecta; order Coleoptera; family Chrysomelidae; genus Lochmaea; species Lochmaea crataegi. Next base: position 25,410,899 of record OX387433.1, on the reverse strand, counting down.
ATACAAAATAAATCTACAACCGATAAAAAATCTTTAAAAAGTTCTACAAAAAATTTTATCGACATGGAACAAGTAGATACAATAAATAAACAAAAGGATTCTAGTCAATATCAGAAAACCAGCGTTAGCGAAACAATACAAAACATATCCGCTAAAGATGTGGGAAATAAAAACGCCACAACGACAACTACAACCACTTACTACGATTCAAAAGGAAATATTATTAAAACCGTTACTAACGTGGACGATGAAAATATTCCAGGTTCTACTTTGACTGACAAAGAACGTTCAAATACTTTAAATTTGAATGAAACTTATGTTATAAATGATAATATTCTAACGAGCTCTACTCCCAGAAAATCAACTCCAACTGACGGTCTTCCTAATAGACAACAAACGACAACAGGTGAGGTTAATACTAATGATACTACTATTAAATACGTTGATGAAAATTTTGTAGACATACACAAAATTAGAAATGATAATTTAGGAACTGATTCTAAAAATTTTTACGGCCATAACGTAGATTCTAAAAACACTGTCGTAACTAATGTGTACGACTCCACTGCTATTCAAAATACTATTGGTACTCGTGGCCATGTTATTATGGATCAAAATATTGATAACAATGACGTTGTTTACTCAAATGACAGAAATTATGGAAAAACTGGTTGGAATGGACACTTTACTTATGAAACAAACAAAACCACTATAGAAAAGTCACCAAAAATAGGAAGAGATGAACCATTAAGCTCTAAACCAGAAGATAAACAACCAAAATCTCATTCTCCTACTCGATTGCACCCGGAAGATTTTCCTCCAGCAGGTGCTTCTTCAAGAACAAATCGTCCAGATGATCAGAAATATAAACAACCAAAGTCTCATTCTCCTACTAGATTGCATCCTGAGGATTTTCCTCCAGCAGGTGCTCCTTCAAGAACAAATCGTCCAGATGATCAGACATATAAACCAGGAGATATACAACCAAAGTCTCATTCTCCTACACGGCTGCATCCAGAAGATTTTCCACCAGCTGGAGCTACAAGAAAAAGTCGTCCAGAAGATCAGAAATCTAAACCAGGAGATAAACAACCAAAGTCTAATTCTCCTACTCGATTGCACCCGGAAGATTTTCCTCCAGCAGGTGCTCCTTCAAGAACAAATCGTCTTGATGATCAGACATTTAAACCAGGAGAAAAACAACCAAAGTCTTATTCTCCTACTCGGTTGCATCCCAGAAAATCAACTCCAACTGACGGTCTGCCTAATAGACAACCAACGACAACAGGTGAGGTTAATACTAATGATACTACTGTTAAATACGTTGATGAAAATTTTGTAGACATACAAAAAATTAGAAATGTTAATTTAGGAACTGATTCTAAAAATTTTTACGGCCATAATGTAGATTCCAAAAACACTGTCGTAACTAATGTGTACGACTCCACTGCTATTCAAAATACTATTGGTACTTGTGGCCATGTTATTATGGATCAAAATATTGATAATACTGACGTTGTTTACTCAAATGACAGAAATTATGGAAAAACTGGTTGGAATGGACAATTTACTTATGAAGCAAACAAAACCACTACAGAAAAGTCACAAAAAATAGGAAGAGATGAAACATTAAGCTCTAAACCAGGAGATAAACAACCGAAATCTCATTCTCCTACTCGGTTGCATCCAGAAGATTTTCCACCAGCTGGAGCTACAAGAAAAAGTCGTCCAGAAGATCAGAAATCTAAACCAGGAGAAAAACAACCAAAGTCTTATTCTCCTACTCGGTTGCATCCAGAAGATTTTCCACCAGCAGGTGCTCCTTCAAGAACAAATCGTCCAGATGATCAGAAATATAAACCAGGAGATCAACAACCAAAGTCTCATTCTCCTACTCGATTGCATCCGGAAGATTTTCCACCAGCTGGATATACAAGAAAAAGTCGTCCAGAAGATCAGAAATCTAATCCAGGAGATAAACAACCAAAGTCTCATTCTCCTACTCGATTGCACCCGGAAGATTTTCCTCCAGCAGGTGCTCCTTCAAGAACAAATCGTCCAGATGATCAGAAATATAAACCAGGAGATAAACAACCAAAGTCTCAGTCTCCTACACGGTTGCAACCAGAAGATTTTCCTCCAGCTGGTGCTACAACAAGACAAAGTCGTCCAGAAGATCAGAAACCGTCCCCAGATAATAAACGTGAACCTAAAAAACATTCGCCAAGTAGGAGAGCACCGGAAAGTCTTCCAGCTGCCGGTGCGCCTTCTAGAAGAGATACAGTAACTAATAAAAAATCTTCAGTTGAATCATTTTTAAATTTGGAAACGCAAGAAAATTTAAAACAAATGGTTGATATTTCAACAGAATTTGACACCACAGATCATTACATTACTAAAAAAGATTTATCAGCAACTTATCCAAAGGGTTATCCGACGACAGACATTCAACGTACTACAGAGAGCTATGAAACAACTGATGTTAGCGATACAAAAACTAGTAGTTTTTCTAAAAATACTGAATCAGCAACGATTGTTAGCCATTCTACAGAACATTATACTATTGTGGATGGTAAGAGAATACCTGTTGGTCCTGGAAAACCAGGTAAGGATCAACCAAAGCAGATTAGAGACCATCCAGAAGAGTTACCAGTTGCTGGAAAACCATCTAGACCTTCAAGGAGAATTGAATCACCGACTAAAAGCAAATCAAATCTAGTAGACGAAATTACAAAGCATTCAACTGATATTACAAATTCTACAAATGCAAATTCTGAAACCGTGGTTAACCAATCAACTTTAGTTGAACATTATGTTATTGTTGATGGTAAAACGTCCTTGGACAGAACATACATTGTAGAGAACGATGATAGGACTACAAGAGAAAAATATCCTAAGGAATTACCTGCTGCTGGAAAACCTTCAGTAGCTCCAAGACGGGATACATCACCAGAAAAAGTAACAAAAGAAAAGAGTCCTAGAGAAAAGGGACCTGAGCGGAAACATCCTGAAGATTTACCAGTTGCTGGAAAACCTTCAGTATCTCCAAGAAGGGACACTACACCAGAAAATACAACAAAAGAAAAGAGTCCTAGAGAAAAGGGACCTGAACGTAAGCATCCTGAAGATTTACCAGTTGCTGGAAAACCTTCAGTATCTCCAAGACGGGACACTTCTCCAGAAAAATTAACAAAAGAGAAAAGTCCAAAGGAAAAGGAACCTGAGCGGAAGCATCCAGAAGATTTTCCAGCTGCAGGAAAACCTTCAACTTCACCTAAAAAAGATCAAGTACCGGAAAAACCAGGGAAAGATAAAAGTCCAAAAGAAAAATCTCCTGTACAAAAACAACCAGAAAAATTACCAGCTGCTGGTAAGCCGTCTGCCTCGCCTAAAAGTGATACATTACCAGAAAAACCAGGAAAAGATAAAGGTCCAAAAGAAAAAACACCTAAGGAAGATTATCCTGGTAAAACAACAAGTACCACAGTGACAGAAATCGTAACTTCAGATTATTATCCAACCACAATTTCTAAAAATGTTACCGAAAACGTAGAAGTTATAAAAAATGTACACGACGAAACATATACTGTAAACGAGTCTCATACTTTTGTGGATAATAAAACCGTGAATGAATACTATACTACTGTTGAAAACGATACGAAATTTATCGAAAACGTCAATATTGTCGATAACAAATCGAATATTAAGAATATTACCCAAAACGTGGATGTTATTGATAAAGGGTTTATCAACGAAAGTACTACAGATGTTAACAAAACATTCATCAAAGAGGATATAGTCGACATTAAAACTATTGTGAGTATTTATTTATTATTATTATTATTTAGCAGCTGTAATATTTGTATAATTCAAAATTAGGTGGGTTATTTTCTAAAATTCAATTCATTATTTTTTAAGAAGGGATATAATTTTATTATTTTTTTAATATCTCTGATATTTTCTGCAGTCTTCTGTTTGTGTTTTTTTGAAGATCAATTATGTATTGCTGATTATTTTTTGTAGGTTATAATACAAAGTGCTAAACTATAAATAACAAAATAAAAAGTAATAAAAAGACAGTAAAATTAAAACCTTTATTTAACTTGCTTATATTGTTAGTTTCCAAAATAGGCAAAATACGCAATGTCTCGAAAATAATATTAGAGATACAAATTAGTTTAACCCTTTAATTATTATGTTATTCGGCTTTTTTATGGAAACAAAGACAAAGTGATTAAGCAAAAAATCCCAAATTTTTAAAGTTATTGTTTTATGAGATAAATGATAAATAGTGGATTTTGACTTTAAATAAAATTTAATACATATTACTAATTAATTTAATAGAAACAATGAACGTCCGGGTCCCAAAACCCAGAAATTTTTGTCAGCGTTTTTATTCATAACTAAATTGGTTTCTTGCGCTAGAAATAAAGTTGCATATTATTTTTTTTATTTTGGGCGTTCAGCGTATTTCTGAAAATGTTGGCTTCCAACCTTCCTCTTCCTCTTCCTCCTCCTCCTAACTTATTATTTAGTAGGCTGTAGTCTCGAGCCCAGTCCCGTTGGTATATTACTAAGGCACTGAGTATTTCAATATAAAAAATAACATCATATTTTTTTGTAATCTTTGATAGTAGGTATAAATATTTTAAACTGTAATTTATGTCATTTGCTATTAATACAATTTTCAGAAGAAAAAGAATATCATGACTGGAATTTCGTCATCAGCGGTTTTGTTTATTAATAATAATTGCACATAATTGTAAAACCCGCAAGTATGAATTAACTAAACAATCAGTCTATTGTTTAATATAAAACAACTTTCAAAAGAAGCTTTTTGTTTTGTTCCTAAATGAATTTTATTGTAAACATTAATATTTCTAAAAAATGTTTTTTGCTTGCTAGTCTCCAAATAAAAACATTACTGTAGTGATTGACATTATACATTATTATCGATGTATTTTTTCTTCAAGGATAAAATGTTCTACACAATTTTTGCTTTAAATAATATATTAAAATTTGACAAACATTTCCAAATTATATCTCGAAATATTTCGTTTGTTATAAATAATTTACATGAAAAAAATATTTTGTCTGGTAAATTTTTTTTCATTAATTTTTCTTCCACAATTTGTATCTCTAAAAATTATGATTACATAAACTCAGCGTTTTTAAAAAGTTCACTGTTGTGTTGCCAAGCTAAGGCACATTTCAGAGATTTTAGAAAATGTCAAATTTCAAATTATTGAAGGGTGGGAAATAGCAGATATATCGTGATAATTATAAATAATATTATTGAATGGTTGATATTTTTTTTGTAGGATGAAGTCGAAAATATTACTAACATAAAACGAGTATCCGATAACAAAGTTATACACATCGAAAAAGTGATCAAAGAACCATCCAAACCTGCTGTAGTTAAAGTACCGTTGAAGGAACAATGTATATGTGAACTGTGCACATGTGGGTAAGTACATGCTTATTTTATTCAAATATATTCCGTATCTTTTGGATTTATTTCTTCAAATTCTTTATAGAAATAAGGAATTATTATTTTCGAGAACGTATTAAGCACTAGTCATTCATGAAATAAAATAATTTGTGTGTGTTACACATTTCACCATTCTCACACGATGTCACAAAATTGGTCATATATTATACCCTTAATCTGGGACTAAACATAGGTCGATTAATCCTTACTTTCCTATGTGCAAAAATGCACTTGAAAAAAGTTATGAGTTAAAGTTATAAACTTAAATAAATTTTTTTAGCATTTCTTTTAAGTCGCTGAATATTTTTTCGTTAAATTTTATCATGGCGTATTAGATTTCAATAAGTAATAAAATCTGGGTAGAGGAAATTTTTTTTCGCTTTTTGCAGGTTTTTGTAGCTTAAAGTGTAATCAAAAATGCAACGCCACTGAAATGCAACATTCATTTTGTAAGTTTTTTGTCTTTTAGTATTTGTGAAATGTAAATCACTTGTTTAAATGATAACTTGAAAATATTAAATGTAAATTCTATGTTTTCAAAAATTATTAACAAATGAAGTATCGATAGAAAAATATGAACTGTGTTCGGCATACATTAGTTAATTGTTTTTTTTCCACCTTTTTACCAATTTTTAACCCTGGCTTATAAACCCTTAGTATTACTTGGATTTGTATGCCATGTTTTTTCATGATAAAGTAGTATAGTTGACGTAAAACTTATAGTGCAGAGATCTAATCGTATATCCCCTTTAAGTTATGTTGCGGAGCTAAACATAAATATGTAGGTATACTTACAATTTCCTCAGAAAAACACTACACTCTTTCTTGATATCAGACTACCAACTAAGGAGTCAACACGTGTGGCCATCGTAAAATCAACCCCTTTCAAAGACAACTAGTTATAGTTCAGTCAAAGATGTAAAAAATAATAAATTATTTGAAATTTGTATTTCTACTTCTTCTTAATAAAACGAGATCTAAGCTAGTGTTAGTTGTCTCGTATTATGTTTTTAAATATAAATAGGTTAATATTGTTTAAAGTAATATTTGTTATTCGTGTTATAAATAGCAGAGGAAAGAACAAATATATTTTAGATTGAAAGAAACCATGAATACATCAAGAGAAAGCTCGAGTCATCGTTTAGATAAAGATTTATTAAAAAATGTATTTTGTTCTGTACATTAACGTTAAGTATCTTAAAAAGTAGGATGGCGCTCCATAATTGCGGGTTAAAAATAATCGATAAATTTATTTAATAATTAAAAATTATTAAATACATTTTAACGATTATTAGTTGAAAGTATAATATTAAATGAATTTATCATCAACTAAGCATTTTAAATTATCATATTGACTGGACTATGACGGCATCCTCGTATTAGAGTCAAACAAAAAGCCGACAACTTTAACTTCGCACAATACGTTTTACTTCAACTATACCCTAGCAATGCTTCCAAGTACACAGTATCCATGAGTTAATTGTTCTAGTTTCGTGAAAATTCTAAGATTTTCAATGTCCACTGTAGCGTCGATTATCAAGTTTGGGTCTTGGGGAAAGGTCTTATTTACTTGGTGGTGATGAAAACGGCTTCCATTTGAAATAATGAAGCCTTCATGTGTCATGGGCTACCGGTCTATTACATTTAATAGTTATAAGATAAACAAGTGGTGTTATCGCAAACATTTTACAAATATTAGGAGACAAAAGTGTCAAAGTGAATGTTGCTTTCCGGTGCTGTTTCATTTTTCATTACACTTTATGCAACAAAAAAGTTGGGGAGTCAAAAGATTGGTGATCTTCAAAAACACAAGAATCTAGAAAAAATTATCGATTCTACCCAGGTTTTATTACCTATTGGAATCTAACACGCCAAAATAAAATTATATTCAAATATTTTCAATGCTTTAAGATCAACGTCAAAAAAATTTCAATTTTTAACTTTAACACCTTATAAATTTTTGTATGTGCACTTTTGTATATGTATAGGTGAGTAAGTTCTATCGACCTATTTTTAACTCCAGATTAAGTGGCATTTATTGCCAATATTTTCATTATAAGTTAATTTTGGATGTTCTTCTTTGTGCTATACGGTTTTCCAGGCTGCTTCTTGACTTGTTTTTGTGGTTCTTTAATGCTCGTTTTCTATTATGATTGTCCCTTATTTCATTATTCTTTGTGTGTTCATTTCTAATTTTATCAATCGATTTGTCGAGGTAACTAGATTGCCATTTGGAACTACGTAAAATTATCTTATATTAAGTTTTTTTTGTTAACACTATCTGCATCAACGAAGTTATGCGATTTTTGACGTTTTTTATGTTTTTTTTTCTTGGACTATTTCTTCTTTTTCTCTTGCATCTTGCTTGTTTTTGTGCTTCTTTTAATGATCCCTTATTTCAAAACATGTTTTTTTTTGTGTGTGTGTGTGTGTGTAGGTTTCCTATTTTATCAATATTGCCGTTTGAGACTACGCAAAATTATCAATTTCACTCGCAATTTAATACTCTTATTGGTAAATAAATAAAACATAATTTTTATATATAATAAATTGCAGCGTTTTGAAAATTTTATTCAACATAAAAAAGTGTGAATAATCATTTTGTTTATTCATTTCATACACAACATTGCTGAAATTGCATTTGTGTGTTGTTTTGTGGCGAATAGACTTCGCAAAGTCTTGAATGTTTGAAGGTGTATAAATATTTTTTTTCACTACTAGCCTCTAAACCTAACTTTATTGACTTTTGTTGAGGTAGTAGAGTTGTTCATTATTAACAAAGGTAGAAAAATACAGAGCCTACTTGATTATAACTAAATCTCAATCCGTTTAATAGAATGTGAGGTTAACTTGTGTAGAGCTGTCATGTCATGTGAAACGGGAGTCGACAAACTAATATTTAAAAAAATAAAATGCCAGTAGTGAAGTAGTGAAAAAAATGCTATATGAGCCACGGTAGAAAAATGTATTAATGTCTCGGATCCATTAAAGACCTCGACAATAATACCTCACTTTTCTACCTTGGCGCATAATTACTATTTTTTCAAATCCAGTAGTACCTAGTTGTTAATAGACGGCTTTAACTATTGTAGTGGTTCTAATCATATTTAAACAATAGTGTAAATAAAAAATTTTCTTAATACAAAAGCTATTATCCATTATGCAAGGTTGTTCTTTTTAGGTTAATAACAATCACATTTTATTGTTTACTAAGTATATTTAAAAAAGTTTAAGATATGAACGGATTTCCGTTATATAGACGTTTACTTACATTTATGAGTCTTTAATTATGTTTGGCGGAGAGTCTATCAAAAATTGTGTAGGCGAATTAATAAAGAAAATCAGAACCCATAACAACCAATAAAGCTTATTATAAAAACTAATTTCAAACGGCCATTTGTAAAAAAATTAGAGTTTTATGACAACTGCCAATGTGGGAAATTTTCACATTTGAACCTCTTTGCAAATGGCGGAATCAGGCTTCGCTAACTTGTCATTTAATGATCTAGGTTGATGTTCCAAATCTATGGGTTTGTTGAAGCATTATTGTTGACATTCCTAGTTTATTCTTTATAAAATTCATTATTTATACTAACACATGTTTATTTTTAACTCTTCTGAACAACACTAAACACTAAGAGGTAACGTTTGATATTTCCTATTTCCGTAATATCCCGGATGTATAAAAAATTTGACAACTGCCCACAAGCGGCAGACTGCCAGCTAGTCATCAAGTCATCTAGGTCATTATTTAAACTTTCTGGAGACATTATATTAATATTTTGAGTATATTTGTTTTGTTTTGTATTGCACCAACGACTCTCGAATCTCCATATATTTCGAGGTTTAAATTTGTCCCTGAGGATTACTAATTTACGAATATTTTAATTTACTTTTATCTATTATACATTTGCTGATCTTCTATGCCGTTACCTCATTTTTAAGTTGTTTTCTTAGATCACGTAATGTTTAAACAATTTTCAAGTTTTTTATCAAATATTTTATGCATCTGTGTAAGTAGGTACGTCTTGGGATTTACACAGTCATATTTCCTAATTTAGTTTTAAAAATATGTTAAAATAGGTATTTATGGTTTCAACATGGTATCTACTTTAAACATACATGCATTCATTTCTTTTTATTTTATTTTTGTGAATTTTAAAAACGATTATAACCATGACGCAATTTTTAAATTGGTAATTATTATATTTAACGACCTCTGTTAATCTTAATTCAATTAATTTGACCCAACGTATATAAAAAATAACAGCGTCGACGGCAATAATCATTATGCATATCGGTAATATTCTGAATTTTCATGTTATTGTCGCGCTACCGAGCCCAAGGACTTTTTCGTTTCATTAATTATCAACAGGACCGTTTTAAGTGTAAAATTTTTGTATATTTGTGGCGTGTTTTTCAATTAATTCAGCCACCTGGATTCTTAGTACCTAGCTTCAAAAGTATACTATTTTATCCCTAAATTGTAGACGTAACTTTTTTCGATTCATCCCAATTTTTTATTTTACTCGAAAACAGTTCAGTCATTGATCATCGTATCCTTCTAGTCTTGCAGTGGACGCGCCTCTGATTATTCGTTTTCGGGAATATCTTAAAAGACATTGAAGGCCACGTTTGACATTATCTTTGCATAGGGTACATCACTGCGTCAAATAAATCAGGCCACCAAAAACTTTACACATTTTCAATAGTGGTTATATCTTGAACCAATCATTTTATTTCGATCATTTTTCTTGTGAAATGTTGTCAATTCTTTTGTAGCAATACTGTAGTTGACATTTAGTTGTAGAGTTGAATTTGAAAATATACGGGGTGCATAAATGTGAATATGTTTTTTACCCGAAGTTTGAAACACCCTGTAGGATGCAGTAACTGCAACAGGGGTATGAACTAGTGTCAAAATGCAGCACCATGCTTTATGAAAATTTTGGTTTACAACTTACGTTTTTATCTTAGTTATTAAAGAAGACTCATTGATTTTAAGCCAACGGTATAAAAACAACTAAAACCAATATTGAAACGTAGACCTTCAATCACTTAAAAACCTGATAAAAATATTAAAAGTTCAAAAAAACGATCAAATATAATGCGCTAATATCGAGTGTGGCCTCTTCTTGTCACATCATTAAATCGACATGGCAACGAATTAATAAGGTTTGTAAAGAAAGGATGAAAAATTGCATCGAATTCTTCTTGTAGAGCAGCTCGAAGATCTTGGAAACTGTCAGACAAAGCAGACCGGCAACGAATGCGTCTCTATAGTTGATCACTGTGATGCTCAATAGGTTTGAGATCCGGGCTGCAAGCTGGCCAAACCATTCGTTGAGAATTTTTCCATGCGACAACTGTGTTTGAAGTATTTTCTTTAAAAGCATGTAACTTCTTTAATAACAGAGATAATAACATGAATAAAAAACTAAATTATCATAAAGCTTGGTGATACATTTTGGTATCAATTGACACCTTCTATTGTAGTTGCTGCATCATGTAGGTCATTCCAAATTTCGGATAAAAAAATCAAATAGTGATTCAAGAGATAAATACCTTTGAAAATTTTTGGTGGCCGGAAAGTCTGGAAAAGGGGATTATTTTGCACTGAATAAAACGGGGATAATGATGGGGTATAAAGAAAACTAGAATAGGACTGAGTAATTGAGATATTTCGAGTACGAGTAGAGCCGGGCCGGTCTGAAATACGGTATTATCCACTTAACAATACTATTCATCATTTATATTAATAGAGATTGTATTATCATTATACATTATTATATATGATATTCAATCTTAAATAATTTTATATTTTATTTTTTTGTCGATTTAAAAGTTTTATGTGTGAAGTGTTTGAACAAAAATTAATCTTATGACATATATAATATATGAGGAATTTATAAATTATGTCATTGTTTTTTATAATAAGTTTGTATCGATATCGAAGTTTAAACATTGAAAGCTTTAATATTGTCTGATCTTGTTTTTGTTGACATTGCCCACTCTCAAACAGAAAAACATTTTTCTTATAGGTATATTATTCCTCTTTCACCTCAATAATTACAATGTTATGACTCTGGCAGCCTTAGTATTCTTAGCTTGTTGCTAACATGTGAAATGGTAAATTTAGGGAATTGTTTTTATTTTAGGGCACCCTACCTTTCTATAGTCGTTAACGAAGTGAGTATGAGTAATGCACACATTTTATATGAAGTACTATCATTATTTTTAGTCTCTGTAACATCATCCAAGTTTTTATAGTAAATCTTCTCGTTTAGGGATTGAAGACTTTTTTAACGGATTCTACTACCTTCCATTTAGAACATTAAAGTTTACCCCGGTTACCCCTATTATTGATAGACATTTAAGACACTTTTGAAGCGTTAATAGATGCAGAAGATGATGAAATGGATGAGGCCTTGGTTTTACACATTTTTCATGATGAGGAGAACTTGGACAACAGTACTCTCTACTTATAATAAAAATAAACAAGTCAGGTGTTCATTCAGTCACTTCTCTTGTTTATTTTTATTAGAAGTAGAGTGTTCTGCTCATCATGAAGAATGTGTAAAACCAATGCCTCATCCATATCATCATCATTTTCTTCATCTATTAACGCTCCAAAATCCAAAATTGCTAACATATTTTACTTAAAATACATAAAAAACTCTACAAAAAAATAAAAAGTCACGCACAAAATAAAGAAAAAACTAAATAGAAATAATACAATAAAGTTGGGTTATAAAGTTATAAATAATTGAAATATGCGTAATATAATTTGCAAATTCGTTTTTAAACAATATAGTGCATAAAATTACTCATTTCTTAAACATATTTTCAAATTATAAAATAATGATATTTCCAAGGTATCTAATTTATATAATTTAAGATTTTGCAGCGATAAAAATGTCTATAAAAAACCATGCTCAATTTATTCGGTACCAGAAGAAACAAATAACTATCCTAATGGTACATTCTCCCACTTTCAAACCTTAGTGGGATGTTTAATAATCGTGTTACATCCTACCTCTACCTCTGCTTCTGGAAAGTTGTAATTGGAAAAAAAAGAGAGGCAGGGTATTGTGGGAAGAAGAATGATTCATATATATTAAATTACCGATACTTAACTCTTCTTAAGAATGTTTGTTTATTATTTTAACTACATATATGTGTACATTGATACTAATAATAATATTTCATTCTAACTATGGTTTACAGTATTTATTTTTTCGAGAATTGAAAATAGGAACAGATGATCACCTTCTGAAATACTTTTATTATTCTTCAAAATACTCTGAATGTATTTAAACCAAATAATACACAACAAAACAACAAGAAGTGAAGCCCGGCAAAAATCCTTTGATGTTGGAAGGGCAAAAATAAATAACCTTGAAGGTGACAGCTAACTCTGGCATACACTGAGAACCATAATAAATGCTTATAGCTTTTCTCGAATCACACTCAGAAAAAATATTTTAGCATAAAGTTGTGTTTTATGTATGGTATTATATAGGTATTTTTCCATCAGTAACTATTTCTGCACTTTTCGTTAACAATATAGTCGTGAAATAGATCATTTAAGAAAATAATTTCAACCTACAAGCAAACTCTAATCTAATTTGGGTCTGTAAAGACCATATGCAAGAGGCCTACATGTGATCGCATGACATATGACGACTAATTTAAAACATGGCGTATGTGAACTCGTTTTTATCCGAAGTTTCGCTTCTTGTCAGTTCGTATTCTTTGATTTAAACGTTGACCATGCAGTAAATTAGGACTGTACTGCTGCCAACATGACTACACAAAATTCACAAGAATGACATACAAATAATTGGGTTCACTTTTATACTGAACTTTTAGTTTTGTTGCATCAAATTAAAAGTGAAAAAAAATTATAGATAAAATAAAATGTTTTCAGATATCTCATGGAACTTGTTATTGGGCAAACCAAATGGTGTTTAAAAAACGAATTGATGAACACAAAAATATAATTTTATTATTTCAAACAGTGAAATTTTTGCTTCAGACTTACTGTCCTACTTTTTCTTGTAAACAACTATAGGAAAAACGACGATTAACTTCAATTGGTATAAATCATGTAAACAAATTCCTTGAATGTCGTTAATTACAAAAATATATATTTTAATCTTTAAATGTATATTCGAAGGTGGTTTCAAGTCGGTATGTATTTATATGGTACTAGATGACCTCATGCCATTTTCAAGAACATGACCTTTTTGTTATAACGAGACTTATAAAGTAAATATCTCTTGAGACCTCGATTACGAAGCTGTCTTTATTTTTTTGTACGTTCTTGGAATCACTTTCTCGTATCTTTTGAAAAAAAATATGTTCTGTATTTGAGATTTTATGATGTAATCTATGTGATGCCTCAAAAGTTGTTTAAAAAGAAAATATCCGTCTTTATACAGGGTGTTTCCAAAGTAATCTGAATTATTGTTGTGGGCGATTCGTCATTAAATTTTAAGTCTAAAATGTCTATAAACATGTGTGATAAGTTTTATCGTTAATTGGTAATTAACGAGCTCTGACTGAAATTTATTTCGACCATAATTTTTCCTTAGTGACGCTACTGGTTTCCAATACTAATAAGAAAGTACATGTTTATTCTCAATGGCTTTTGGAATTTTGTAAATTAATATGTCAAACCTGAAACCCAACGCAAAAACAAACATGAAATTTTTTTCATTCTAATTTTGTTGTAGCACCAGTTCTGCTTTCATCTGTGTTCAGTTGCTAACGATGTCTGTGTTTACTAATGCTGAAATGACTAATATGCATTTTTTATATGGATTAGCCAATGGTTATGTCTTAGAGGCCAGACATATGTATGCCTTGCGTTATCCAAATCGCAATTTTGGCATGGGAGTTTTTAATTAACCGTTCTCCAGACCGTTGGATAGAACGACACACCCCCTAAGGTCATCTGAACACAATCCTCTAGATGTTTGTGTGTGAGGATATTTAAAATCACTCGTTTACACGACCCCGATCTTAAATTTACGGGGTTTTCAAAATCGAATCATACGAGGCAGTAATGTTATTCGCATTGGCTGGCTTTTTCGACCGACTTTGGCAATCCATTAGATGTCGAGCGGATGCTTGTATTTTAGCTGAAGGTGGACATTTTGAACTTTTGCTCTGAAATGTACTACTTTTATGTTTATGTTTATCACATGTTATTGCTTCTATTAAAATAATAAAAACATAGAGCACCCTGTATCTCATTAGCGATAAAACTGATCACACATGTGTATAGGAGCTTTTCGTCTTAAATTTGAATGATGAATCGCCTACAATAATATTTCAGATTACTTTGGGACACCCTGCATTTACAGAGCTGGATCAAAATCTTTGATAGTGGAGTTAGTTAAAAACGAAAACGTGAGAATTTTCTTCTGTTTAATCTAACAGCTATCTAGTATGTATTTGGATTCTCTCAATTTTCAAAACTTGCGAATATATTTCCACTACAGTGGTTTTTCCTCCATTGTTCTAAATATCCGGTGAATATAAAGAGATTAATAAATTTTAAGTTTGATTTATCTCTGATGGTGTATAATTATTTATAAATAGAAATATGCTTATGTTTTATGTTAAAATGGGAATGGTTTTTGAACTTTGAAATATGCCAGGCTTTTCATAAATACTTTCATAAAACAGACTAAACAACCAAATCTTTTTATTTTATTTTTCGACATACTTCTTTATTTTTAATGAGTGAAAAGTATATTTTCTTGTCAAGGAACAATGGTACCTAAAGTATTTATGTAAGAGAATTGGTGGTTAATTGTAATGCATATACAGGCTAGTCTTTGAATTTTGAAAGGGTTGTCTCTCGTCGTCAATAAGCTAGTCCTACTACTCCACGCAATGGCTCCATAAGTAATTGGTCTCACTATGACTGTGTACATCCACCTCAGGATCCTTGGGCTAAAACCCTAATTTTCCCTGCCAGGTCCCTCTAAGCATACCATTAGACCCATTTTTGCTTTGTATATAATCTCCTTTTCGTATTTGTTCCACATGAGTTTACTATCTATGGTCTGACTTAGATACTTGACTTCTTGTCTCTATTTATCCTCGCTTCCATCAAGTTTAACGGTTTTGAGTTGAGTTCTTGTTTTATTTAATGCTACTAACACGGTTTTGTTGGAGTCCCACCTGCCTTCACCAGCTATTCGTTCAGTTCTCTATGTACGATGTCACAAAGAGTATTCTCAAATTTTCCCCTGGTTGTTATGACAATGTCATCGACATATCCTTGGAAGGATATTCCGAGGTCAGTCAAACCACACACGAGTTTGTCTACCGTCATACTTCACATTAACGGGGATGCTACTGCACCTTGTGGGAATTCTCTGGTTGTGCAGAGGGAGGCGATGTCTTTACTCGTCTTAGTCTCGGTTTCTCTAGTAGTGAGCAGTTCCGATATCCATTATTTGGATGTTGTGATGTCTACACTTCTGGTCTTGCAATCTCGATTTTGGTTTTGGTATTGCTCTTGTTGATTCGGTCTTGCTCTTCCCAGTGTAAGTACGTAAGTAATCTTCTTCGTATTTGTATCAATATATCAAGAAAGTGAGATAGTAATCAGTTCTTTAACAGCAAACCAATTATTAAAATATGTGGAGTTTGACACGATTGGCAGATATCAAGTCACGTGGCGGAACTGCGAATCACGAATAACAAGATATAAAATTTGGCTATTTGAGAGCAACGACGAAAGACGTGGAAACGACTAACAACACAACAACGGTTTATAAACGCATGTATGTTTTATTTTCGTAAAACTAAAACATGCAACAAAAAATGGGACATAAGAAAACTAGAACAGACAGAAACACAAAACGAGTACAGAGATAGTATAGAAGAACAATTCATTAATGAGGCAGAAGAAATTAGTGGAATTCAAGCAGGATGGAAAAGGATAGAAAAATGTATAAATACAGCTGCAAACAAAAAAATAGGATTGGTGGTAAAAAGAGAACAGAAGGAATGGCTCGACGAAAAATGCAAAGAAATGATAGAAAAAAAAGAAAAAAGCATGGTTAAAATGGATAAGGACTAACAGAAATGAAGAAAGAGAAGCTTATGAAAACTAAGAAAAGAAACAAAGAAAATAATAAAACAAGCTAAGAGAACAACAATTGAAAAGAGAATTAGTGAAATAGCAAGGACAAGTTATGCGAGGAACACAAAAGCTTTTTATCAAAAAATAAATGCACAGACCCGAACAAACAAATCCAAAAAAACAGGAATAAAAAACAAGGAAGGAAGAATAGTAAATGAAGATACGGAATATAAAGAGACATGGATGGAATATTTTACGTAAGAGAAGAGGTTGATATAGAAGAAAAGAACAAACAAGAGGTAATTGAGAAAGCAACTAAAGAAGAAATAAGAGAGATAATTAACAGGAGTAAGAACGGAAAAGCGACAGGAAGCGACGGAATTAACATGGAACTTATCAAGTACGGAGGGACAAAACTGTTAGAAAAATTATACCAATTGATGTATAAAATATGGGAAGAAGAAGAAGAGATGCCGGAGGAATGGAAGGTGGGTCAAATAACAATGCACAAGAAGGGAGACCAACAAGCATGTGAAAACTTCAGAGGAATTACACTACTGAATGCAGCATATAAGATAACAACAACAATTATAAAAAGAAGACTGGATGACGCAGGTTACAGAGGTGGAGAATATAATGTACGGGTTTACAAAAGGAAGGTCAACTACGGATGCTATACACATACTGTAACAAATTTTGGAAAAGTCCAACGAATATAACATAGACATTGAAATACTATTCATTGACTTCCAAAGAGCATTTGACTCAATAAAAAGGAATCAATTACTGAAAGAGCTGAATGAAATGGGAGTGAATAATAAACTAATAAGATTAATAAAAATGACACTAGACCAGAGCGTAGCAGAAGTAATAACTCAAAGAGGGAAAACGGAGAAGTTTACATATAATAAAGGAGTCAAGCAAGGAGACTCTCTGTCGGCAACACTATTCAATTTGGCACTAGAATATACATTGAAAAAAATGTGTAAAGGAAATTTAAGAACCAGAGGAGGACAAATAATAGCGTATGCAGATGACGTAGCACTAGTGACTAAAAACAGAATGGTAATGGAAGAAATGTTGTAGGAAATAATAAGAGAAGGAAAGAAAATTGGACTTGTGATAAATACACATAAAACCAAATTATTAAGACTCAAAAAGAATTGTGAACAAAAAAACGTGAAAATTGGAAGATATGAATTTGAAGTGGTTAAAGTTAAATATCTGGGAATAACAATAAGTAGTGATGGGGACAGAGAGACTGAGATAAGGGAAAGAATCGTTGCAACAAACAAAGCATTTCAGGCTAACAAAAAATTATTAAAAAATAAAATAATTAGCAAGCGCACGAAAATAAGAATATATAACACAATAATTAGACCGGTGATGATGTATGGGGCAGAAACATTAACTATGAATAAAAAACAACAAGAGGATATGAGAACACAGGAACGAAAAATACTCAGAACAATATTAGGACCAAAAAAATAGGTGAAGAATATAGAAGAAGAACAAACATGGAACCATATCAAGAGATAAAAAAAGACATAGTAAAAAAAATTAAGGAGCAAAGATTAAAATGGTTGGGACACATATGGAGAGCAGGTAAGAAAGCAATAATATACTGAATGGTAGAGTGGAAGCCTTGTAGTAAGAGAAGAAGGGGAAGACCCAGGATAAATTGGTTGCAGGAGGTAGTAGGAGATCTCAAGACAATGGGAATTAAACACTGGGAAGAGAAAACTCAGGACAGGAAGCAACGGCTACAAATAGTAGAAAAAATATGAAAAAGGAAATGTGGTCTGATCCACCCCTACAAAAGGATCTAGAAAGCTCGTAAGAGCGGCGCTACTCCTACGGGAGTGTTAAGCCACTATAATGTATATGTTTTATTTTCGAGAAGAGGGAATCACGAACAACGAACAACAGAGTTTATAAATTCAGCTTAAAACATTATACATGCGATCATGTGGTTATATTTACCATAACTTAATATTCTTCACACACAAGTTCTTATTGGCCTACTTTTGAGAATATTGAATAAGGAATTGGTACCAGCTCCGGTTTTAAAACAGGTATTTGTTACGTTAACTTCGTCGTTTTCTAAATAAAGAATGTCTAGTTATATAATATCTGTAACACTAATTGAAAAACATCAGATGGTATCATAATTTTAATTTGAAAAGTAACAGTGTGACATCTCTCGGTGACGTATTAGAAAAGTAGACTGGTCATCCAATGCTCCAGGAGGACTATGGTCGTATTCCTTCAAAATTTAAAAATACAAGTGTATACCTACAAAAAGAAAGAATTTCGAGAATATGTATGAAATGAGTGGAAAAAGAATATGTAACTTGTGAATTTTCTGCTACAAATTTTCACTTAAAAGTATTGAAAACGCTTTATTTCTAACAATTTGGGACACCTGTATATTTAGATGCTAGGTTAAAATACAGAGCATTGAATTTAAAAATAAACGTGATAAGTAATTTTCATCAATATGTAGTTTAAAAAACGTTATCGTATCGACAAAATTCTCTTTTTTACTGAAAAATAATAGGCGGCAGGTACGAATTTGAACCAGACTTCTTAAAATTATTGATACTATTCCTCCGAGTTTATTTTTGGCGTTGAATTCTATATATATACGTAAGGTAGAGGGAACATACGATATTTTAATTTTATAGTTTACAATATAAGCTGTAAATTTCCAATTTAAATTATAAATTGAAGGAGTATAGAGTGGGTCTATTAAAATTTACAGTTTAAGTTTAAATTCCTAGTTGAGTATGTAAATATGCTTAAGTTTCCAGTTTAAACTTGACTAAATCTCATGTTTAAGCTATACTTTTGAATCAGTTTAAACTTTAAAAATTTAATCAATTTTCCAGTTGTATAAATTGAAAATTTGTTTAATGTACATTATAAACTGTAAATTTGTTGTTAAATTCGATAATAATACTCTATATTTCCTTAAATTCCTAGTGTATGCTCAACTGTACCGGTGCTACTCAAGTACTTGGAAAATAGGCACAGCGTCGTAAGTTGTTCTTAACTTAAGCTGAAGTGTAAGTTCTACTTCAGTCGTACTTATGTGAAAGTGAGGTTATGTATCGGCTCCCGGTAGCACGATTTGTCAAAATAAAGAGTGGTTAAATTATCAAATTAAACAAAATAAAATTGATAAATATGGAGCTTTTTGATGACCTGCTCGAAATGGACTTAAGGATTTGGTGTTGTCAGGAATACAAGACTATTATAACAGCCTATCCGTTATCCTTCACGAAGTCCAAGCATGAGTGAGCCTTGGGTATAAATGTTCCAGCTATAGTGGCTCTCTGCTCCTGACTGTTTTCGGCCTTGAATACAAGCTTGTTAGTGTTTCTTTGTTTCTAGGTATTGTCGCAGGCTCATTAGTATTGAATGCACTACTTATTTGATCTCAGGTACCTAGCGTTTTTTTTGCATTCGATAATTTATGGTCTGGTGAACCAGGCGGAACCACGAATTTTGCAAAACATCGATAGTTCTCTCCTATTTTGAAGATTATGAGTCGAAAAATTTGCGGTAAATTCAGAATTTTCAGAGAGGAATAAAAAAAATTCGTCACTTCCATCACTTTTTGGCCCGATATTCTAAACAAAAACAGTTTAAATGTGTCGCACTGTAAGAGAAACTATCCAAAAAGATATTTTATTTTCCCTTCCAGAAGAAATTCCTTTATTTTCTCTTTAAGTTGTTTGTCAAATGTCAGAAAACTATAACTCTAAGAAGAGGTGTGATTATTCAGCTACCTAAAGTATCAGCAACTAAACTGTTCCAAAGTTAATTTGAAATGGAATTTTCAAGCTTTTACGATTTTTCTTTGTTCAAAACATAGAGTCTGGCTCCTTTTATTCTATTCTGTTTATAGCACTTTAAAAATTATCATGGTTTTAATTCATTAGCCTGTATATACTTTCATGCAACCTATAAAAGAAGTAGTTTGCCTGTTGTGCTGTGGTCTAGTTTCCAATACCAAAGTTCTTCAAGAAGAGGAAGGGAAAATTTTAATTGCATTCACTCTTCGTCTTCAAAAATTAATGTGATTTTGGATAGTTTCCCGTACAGTGCGACACATTTAAACTGTTTTTTGTTTAAAATATCGGTACAAAAGTGATGAAAATGGCGAAGAAAAACTTTTTTTTTGGGTTCTTGTCTGGTAGTTCTGAATTTACCGCACATTTTTCGACGGATAACCTTAAAAATGGGTGAGTTACCTTTTATCGATTTTTTGCAAAATCAGCCAAAAGCTCGTGGTTTTATACAGGTCATCGAACCCGATGATTTTTTTATATTTTGCCACACACTGCATCAAATATAAAGTTTTATCGCTATTAAAATTAGGGTCGCGGTGGGTCATTTCGATTGATTTAGATCACCGGTGGCCATTATTTTAGTTGCACTCACGTCACTGCATGTTTGGATGTCTGTTCTAACCTTTTTTTTTTCATTACTTCATTATGTTCATATAGGCCATTCCAGAACACATGACACTGTCGGCCATATTGTGCTGGAGGGCAACCGAATCGATTAGTTGGAGTTGAATCTTGTGTGTTTGTGTTTTATGAACAAAAATTGACTGATATAGGTACACTAACTAACCTTAGAACACACACGCTAAATTTAAAGTTGTGATTCACTGAGGGGGGCCCCGTTTTAAAGCACTATTCCAAGCATCGCGGCGTTGATCAGAGAGATCTCCTCGCTTCGTTAAAACAGCCGGAAATCGTACCATATCTGTTCCTCCCCGCATTCCACACTTACCAACACTACAAAAAGATGGCATTTTAGATACATTCAAGAACTAATTGTTAATGTCTAACTATTATCCGTTGTTTACCTGTTAATGTGCCCTCCAGGACAATATGGCCGACCTGTCATTTTGGAATGGTCTATTGTCATTACTATCAATTGAATTAGTGACACATCCATCACATTTCAATTTTTAGCAAAATCCCTAGCACGTCCTGTCTGTAGGCAACTTATAAAAATATGGGAGTACAAAAAATAGTGTATGGAACTCGCATTTAGTGACTTAGATACTTTTTGCATAATATACTATACCAGTTTATACTGGAAATGTACAAAAATAAATACTCTTTTTGTAAGTATTGGTAATTTTTTTTAAATTTGATATTGCGATAAGTGTAAGGTTGAGGTTAATTATTATATAATTTTCAACTTGTTTTTCAAAACGTGAACTTGATTCCACTTGGCACGGTTATTAGGTATTTTTTGAAGCGTAACAATATACAAATCACAATACTACCAGTTTGTTTTTATCTTTTGGATCGATCCTAAAACTTTCAATTATTTATTACAGTGCACTGTGCACTCCGCGTGACTAAAACATATCTAGTGTGTCGAAAGTTGAACTTGGATAGGGTTACTAGATATACTTTATGTCAAAATGGGACTGATTCTAAAAAACGAAGTAAAAAAGTACAAGCAGAAAAAAACGACATATTTTAAAAATATCTAATGAATCTCTAAATATTACATACTAAAAAGTACCCTTCACTAGGAAAAGGAAATTGGAGGATCTTCCTCCACTTTCCTACAATGGTGAGGTTATTCCATTTGCAACGGAAGTAAAATATTTGGGGATATCTTAGATACAAAACTTACATGGAACGCTCACTTGGAAAAAGTTATCCATAAGGTCAGTCTATCCTTGTGGACATGTCGGAGGATCTGTGGAAAATCTTGGGGCTTGGGACCCAAACAAATCCATTGGATATATGTGATGATTGTTAGACCAATTATCACATATGGACCTATTGCTTGGTGGTCGAAAGCTTTACAGCGAACGGCCCAAGCAAAGCTCTCTGGCATACAGAGACAGGCTTGTCTGGCAATTACTGGTGCCATCAGTACCACACCGTCAGAAGCCAAGGAAATCCTTCTAGACCTACCTCCTCTCCATATATTTCTGGAAAGGGAGGCTAGATGGACAACATATGGAATTACGCATATTCTAAATGCACAAAACAGGCTTATACAGAGCAAAGCAGAATGCTAGTGCACACTGAAAGTCACAGTATTCTGGGAATGACCTCTGACATAATGCCTCCAATAGTAAACTACGACCTGCCTTATACCGTCTTAATTCCAAATAGAGACGAATGGATCCTCCGTAAGGATGATTTATTAAGAGCAGACTGTTGGTACACAGATGGATCAAAAACATCCGCAGGCTCTGGTGCAAGTGTATACGGGCGCAGACCTAGGATAGAAATTTTAACCTCTCTAGGATCCCATGCAACCGTATTTCAGGCAGAAATTTCCGCCATTGCTTCATGTGTGGAGAGATTGGAGCAAACATAAATCAATAAAAATTTTCACGGACAGCCAAGCGGCTTTGAAAGCACTTAGCTCTTACCGTGTAACGACGAAACTGGTTTTAGACTGCCAAAAAAGACTCTCCTCAATAGGAGAACTCAATAGAGTATCGCTGGTCTGGATCCCTGGCCATTCTGGCATGGATGGCAATGAGAAGACGGACTCTTTTGCAAGGGAGGGTGCCGCACGCGTTTTTATCGGACCAGAACCTTCAACTGGCATCGCGATAAGCTTTGCCAAACAAACACTCAATACCTGGACAGCAAGAAGAGCTTTAGACTTCTGGCATAATTTACCAGGATTTGTTCATTCAAAGGCGTTTATACATCCTTCGAAGAATGACTCCAAACAAATGTTAGACTATAGCAGGCATGACCAACGTTGTCTAATAGGCCTTTTAACAGGCCACTGTCATCTGAATCATCATATGTCGGAAGCAGTGTTGCCGCATGCCTATTTTTTTTCGAGCCAGATGATGTGGCGGAAAGGAGCCAAATTCAAACTAGAACGAGCTTTTTCAAAAATGTTATTTACTAGTGAATATTTCTTGGAAATATATATTTTTAAGTATTAGTCATGTATTCGAAATACCTATTAACATTAACAGTTCAATTCACGAAAGTTCAGAAATACTCAACTTTAACAAAAGTTTAGCAGAATTTAAAAACGAGCCAATTTTAATAAAGAGGAGTCAACGAGGAACTTTTTATTCAAACGAGCCAGATCTTGCTCGAACGAGCCACCTGTGGCAACACTGGACGGAAGATCCGACTTGTCATCTCTGTCTGGAAGATGATGAAACAGCAGAGCATATAATTTGTGCCTGCCCCGCCGCGGCTCGAATCAGGTATCTGATGTTAGGCAGGGTCTCTCTCTCGCCCTCGGACCTGAAAATATCATTCACCAAACAAACTAATCGGCTTTGTGAAGAAGCTGAATTTGTTTGGTGAAATCTGAATGGGTATGAGCCACAATAGACTCTTACGAGTCGAAGTGGCCTTACAGACCCACTCACCACAAACCTAACCTAACATAATATTAAAGTTAATTTCTAATTTTTTGAATAAATATCTTGCTAACTTCATTAAATTTGTCCCTTTTGTTGGTTCTAAATGTATTTATTAGATGTCCAATATTTCCAAGCAACAATAAAATTATAAATTTTACAATTTAGTAGATATTTTAATAAAAATCGTTAACTGTAAGTGGGTATTTAATATTGTCTCATTAATCTGATTTAAATTAATGTAATTTTCATGTTATATTAGCGTGTTTATTTGCAGAAAATGATGAAATGATATCAACTAATGAAATTCGAAACTTTTAACTGTATAAAAGTGATATTTGTTTCGATTTGATTGAACTTTTGCCATTTGAGTTAAAAATGATAGGGTGATATAAATAATTCCGTATGACTTCATCAGCTTTTATTAGCTGGATACTGTTTTGATCTTTATTCAGAACCAAAAGAATTTATTCTTTTTTTTAACACCGAAGTGCTTCAAAGATGATCAAAATCATGTGAATTTTCATAAATATTTACATACATGTTAGCACTTAAATAGTTTGGTTTGTGCGGTTTTTTTATTTAGCAAAAACGATGTAAATATTATCAATATCTGAAAACTCATAATAACTATCGAAATTTCAACAGAAATTAGAAATAAAATAAGTTAACAACGTTTTGAGTGTCCACGTTAAATGTTTGACTTAACGGTTACAGACTGTCACACAGATTTTTTTAAAACTTTTATTTTTAAACTAGTACCCTGCTTCAGCTTTATTCTTTGCATTATTATCAAGGATTATCTGTGGTAACTTACATGTACTTAATAATTATAAAACTTTTTATAGTTGGAAAAATACTAATATATCATCAGTCATCGTCTTCCAATTCTAACTGTGATTTGATTAACTAATTTGAACTAAGAACGGTTATTGGGACTTGTCTATAATATTTAGATATATTATAGCCTCGCTGTTTTTTTGTGGGTATTGATGTGTACACTACATGTACTTAGTACATTATTTTGGGTTATCCGAAATTCGTCACAGCACGCATCTAATCATCAAAAACGGGTACGAATTCGTCACATGGCATTCTGTCGTCCGAGTTAGAGACTACGTTATTCGTCACAAGGATAATTAAAGATTTTAGAATTCTCAGATTCAATAAAAAGTTTGTTGATAAAACAATTTTGCCATCATAGGCGTCCAAGTAATATTTTTAGGTCTCCAAAAAAATCAATGAGGTGTCAGTTTTACTTTATTTATTCACTAAATTTGCTTAATAAAAAAACGTGTAACGTAATGATCAATATGTTTTATATACAAAAATTTTTCATAACACTCGGAAGGGAAACGTTTACAATTTATACATAATAATATAATATAATCCATATTTTATCTAGCAATAATTTTTGTAAAAAATCTTGTCTCAGGATGATGGCTGAGATTTTAAATTTACTAGGAGTATGTATGTAAAGTATGTATGTATTCTTGGGTTATATCTATTGTGCCCCCTTTCTCCTAAACTTAGTTCCTGAGGAAATTCTTAGTAGTAGTAGATTAGTAGTTTCTTTAGACCTATTTCCCGAAGGAATTTTAGGATATCCGCAGCCTTCAGTTTAGGTAAGTGTCCCTCTTCTATCCAGTAGTCTCCTATTTAGTTTTCTTTATTTTAAAGGTAGCAACTTCAAAGTTTTTTTAAGTAACATATGGTTGAGTTTACTAAATCATGCAGATTTTTCACAGATCGCTTAATGCCAAATTTAGGAGTCGTGCTGTATATAAGGTGTCCCATGAGACAGGAGCTCGTACCAAGAGCTTGGGAAATGATAGAGGGGCTATCAAATAAAAATGGTTTTTTATTTATTATTATTAAACGACTTATTGGAAATGTATCAAAATTTAACCGTTTATGAACTCCATAAATGTACACATGCTGGCGTTCTAAACAGATCTTTACTACCTTTGTTCGATGGTTCGAGTCGGTATATTTGCGTATACGTGTTAACGTAGTTTCAATTAAAATTAATAACAAATGGATTTGTTGAAGATTTTTAAAGCAGCTTGAAACTCTTTGTAACCCTTGTTTTTTGTACTTGATCCTTAAGGCACCCATACATGGTCAATTTTGACTCCAGTTCGACCTGACCGAATGCAAATCCGTATCTACCGTGTATGTGTATTTCGCCTGGAGGTATGCGCCAATCCGGTGGCTAGAGCGACTGAAGAAATTCAATTAGTTTCGCATGACTGGATGGACTAATAGGACTGTCTGTGGAATCAAGGAGACCGAGTAATCCTTCAATCACTCTAATATCGTACTTCAAAACCTCGGTATGATTTCTACTAGATCTTGAGGTGATATGATAGTAAAACGTTTTTGGTCTTCGTAGCTTCTACCAGTAGCCAAAAATCTTAAGGCTACACTCAGTCGCTCGTTGAGGGATATGTATAGCTTCTCGCATGTTTGTACATTTTCTTTCAATCATTTGCGTTACCAACATAAGTAATTGCTAGTACACCTCAGACCCGCCTTGCACAAGCGCATATAGCGGTCTTGGTACACCTCTTTGCGCAGACGAAGTCAAACCAATCCTTTGGATGCAGCTTTACTTCTTCAAGAATGTTGACATACGAGTGGTTTTCTCTTCGCCGAAACCAATTTTCGTGTATTCATTGAAAATACTTTGTTTTGAATTATTGGCAATTTTTAATTTTTTTTTCACAAAGCCTTCATAAATTTTTAGCTCACGAGATAAAAATGAATTTACCCCTGTGGTATGCAAATAAATCAATGTTTTCAAAATATAACAGTACTTATGTTTCTTCAAAAACATGCAATTTTGTATGTAATTACATTTAGTACAAGCACGAACCTGCAATTATTCACGTCCGATACGATGTTGTGTAAACAGACGAGCTCCTACTTCATTCACTTTGTTTTGGTAGTGTTTAGAATATGCCTTTATCTACCAGTTTAAGATCGGTCGGATTCCACTCATGAAACCAATTTCTTTAAAAAAAAAAGTTCGTTACCAGCGACAAAGATTACAAATTTTTTTGTAATCTTTGCCAGCGCCTAGAATCTTCTTTTTTATTGCTGTTAAGTAATCGATTATACAATAGGTATTTGTTATGTTTAACTCTGAGAAGTCGACAACTCAAGCGGGTTATAGCATGGTTCATTAGCGTATCGTCCAATGACATCTCTTTTTTAACCCCCTATATCAACAACACTGTAGGTTGTGTTTATTAGACAAATTTGTAATCAGCTACTAATTACTTTTAAAATGTTATTAGAAATTAGCAAAAATCTATAATTTCTCAGTAAGATAGTTTTTCCTAAGAACGTTTTTCATATACCTACTGAGTGTCCCAGAAGTTTCTGACCCATCCTAACTAAGTCGTGCTTCTTTCAAAAACATTCGGTGATGTTATTCCTTCTAATCGCAAACCAGAATGGTTGGTTCTATCTTAACAGATAAACCTACCAACCCCGTTTACTTTAGAAGTGTAATTCAATGTCTGTCGGGGCATACAGCCCGAGAAGTAGTTGTTGCTTCTAGTGGACGGTCTGCTCTTTGGAAATTAATTTTTCTAATTTTGTAAAGCGTTTATTAGTATTGAACTATTATTTTTTGACGGCCAAGGTTATAATCGTATACGAAGTTTCATATTCGAATGGTGCCTACCCACTCGAGTTACCTACCACATGCGAAACAAATCGTGCACGAAGCCTTCGAAAGTGATTCGAAAATACGGATAAGTGATTTTCGCGCAAAATTCATTCAATTTCGTATACGAGTGATCTCGGAAATACAGCCCCTGAACCAGATACCTGAATGAACGCTTTTCGGCTTTCTGTGGTTCAGGGCTGGTTCAAAGATGAGCCACCATTAAATTGCGTTTGTACAACCGGATCTAAGTGTGCCACTTCATTTTTTGATATTTTTATCTAATTTCATCTGGTAACATATTTTTAAATTATTGAAATTGATTCCACATGTAAATAAAAATATCAAGGTTAGTTGGATAACGCTTCGTTAGAAAATGTATTTTAAATTACTGTATTAAATCCTTGATAAACACACATTTATAGATCAATATATATTTTTTTTATTGGTGAATTAGTAGATCAGAAAAACAAAGAATGTATAAAACAAATGTAGATATAAAAGTAATCATAGGATTGGATTATAAAAGAGGTTGATTTTATAAATTCGAGTACTCTAAAATTGTAACATTATTTCGTTTTGAGCTCCTTCCTTGTGTTATTAATACAATATTATTTCTTTACTTCTTTCCTTCTTTCCTTCTTTCCTTCTTTCCTTCTTTCCTTCTTTCCTTCTTTCCTTCTTTCCTTCTTTCCTTCTTTCCTTCTTTCCTTCTTTCCTTCTTTTCTTCTTTCCTTCTTTCCTTCTTTCCTTCTTTCCTTCTTTCCTTCTTTCCTTCTTTCCTTCTTTCCTTCTTTCCTTCTTTCCTTCTTTCCTTCTTTCCTTCTTTCCTTCTTTCCTTCTTTCCTTCTTTCCTTCTTTCCTTCTTTCCTTCTTTCCTTCTTTCCTTCTTTCCTTCTTTCCTTCTTTCCTTCTTTCCTTCTTTCCTTCTTTCCTACTTTCCTCCTTTCCTTCTTTCCTTCTTTCCTTCTTTCCTTCTTTCCTTCTTTCCTTCTTTCCTCCTTTCCTTCTTTCCTTCTTTCTACTTTCCCTCTTTCTTTCTTGTTTCTGCTGTTAAAAAAGAAACTATACAGGTTCCTTAAAATTACCCTTTTCAAAAATTTACTTCTCCTTTTTGCATTGTAAATTTGAATATGTCACTTTTTTATCTAGATAGGAAATAGTTATTTATGTACCAAGGAAGAAAAACTATTATAGTCGAGTCTGCATTTTACGTAATAATTTCCGGATGAAAAATCGTCTATATTTGACGTCCAGTACTTTTCGTCCGCAAACACTTTACTTTTCGTCCACAGTAGTCGCTATGATACACCACACGGTGCGAGAATGGCTGTGACAAACTGTCATTTGCTGTTGTCAAATTATTCATTTACGAAATCCGCTAGATTTTACGTGTGAATAAGACCGTGGTGTGAATATTCATTCGGAAATTAGTAATTTTTTGTAAAGATCGACGAAAAATGTAGTATGCACCTCGGCGAATAACTGTCTTTTGTCTCGCCTGCTTGCTAGTCTACGCCTCGACTATCAATCTGTAGACTCGACTATAAAAGACAGTTTTTCGTCCTTGGTACATAAATGTCATTTTTTGTAAAGGTCGACGAAAAAAATATTTATAATATAGTGGCACGCATTTCATTAAAATTATATGATAATTTTTATTTTAAAAATGCTTTTGATAAAAATAATCAATTTAATTCAAATTAAATCCAGTTTTGATAAGAATGTTTTCATCCCAGCTTTATCTCTATCGAGAATATTTTGTATTTATTAAGATATGATATGATTGCTATCGTATATCGATCAGAGAATACATAAGGTGCGTCTAAGAGTAGGATTAAATTGCTATTCAATTTCGTTTCAACGATTTTTTAAATCTAAAATATAAAATAAAATGCAACGCCACTGCTGTAAAGGATGTGTAAATAATTCGGGTTATGCAAGAAATAACCGGTTGCCAGTTCTCTTGGGTGCAGATCTTAGAAACTAACGTTTAGTGGCTATCAATTTTAAACCATGCCATTTTACAATTTAAGTTCGGCCGTGAATACAATAAATAATACTGTTTCTATGTCTATTTATAGACGTGACAGAAACTATAAAAAAACCTACACGAATAATTGCTTATAATGAATTCCTAAAATCATTTTTGTGCTGCGAGTCTCTGTGTCGTTCCAAAGGTGAATTATATTAACACTTATATATCTCGGAGACCGCTTATTCTATAGCGAACATTATTTTTTGTTACTATTTCGAACACAACAAAATATTTGTACAAATGCCCAGTGAATTGTGAGAATTTGATTTATGTATAAAAAATCGCATAATACCACAGTGCATTGTCACTTTGACAGCCACAAATGCCTCTAGTGGTTTTTTCGCTTATTCAATGTTTATACAATTATCGTGGTGTCCACAGCAAAAATAAATAGTCTTTACAAACTAATAATCAGTGGCGTAGCCATACGGGAGCGAAGGAAGGCGATCGAACTCCCCCCACTCTTATCCACTAGCGCCTCCGTCGCCTTTTTACCAAAAAACTGACTAACTAATGTTACTTTTATTATGATTATTTATATTTTAATAATATTTTTTCACATTTGCTTAGTCAACTTTGTTTGTTTAATGTTTTTTTTTCCATTTTTTATGTGTATTTTATGAGTATGTGTTTTTAAGACGGGGTTATGGAGAACCACTTTGAAAAATTGGATTTTCTGAAAAATTTTTACATATAAAAGTACACGTTCTTAAAAATAGTTTTTCATAGTGTTTTATCGAAAAAACTTTTTGGAAGTAGGCGGACACGATATCTCAGAAACTTTTTTACTGATCAACGGATCCGATTCATGTTGAACGTAGTTTTATGATACATAATTTACTCAGTCGTAACGTGCTCCCTTTTTTTGTTTTTTCGCTTAATTTACAGCTACAAAATGGCGTAATTTTTAAGGTAAATATCGTGGTTTTGACTTCAATCAATCGTCAAATACCGAAAAAAAAAATTTAATAACAAAAAGACATCATTTATCTCCAAATTGATCATTTTTCCAATTATTTGTGTTTCTGATAATTTTGTGACGAGTTATCGTGGACACATCAAATATATTTTTTTCACTACTAGCCTCTAAACCTAACTTTATTGACTTTTGTTGAGGTAGTAAAGTTGTACATTATTAACCAAGGTAGAAAAATACAGAACCTACTTGAGTAGAACTAAATTCGTTTGGGCTATTTCTTGAAAGTAAACTAGCAATACATTTTCTGACGTCTTTAATACATTTTTCTCATCGCACCATTTTTTATATGCAATGCCTTTTCATATAATACCTGTGATTTTTTTGGCAATAGTTCCACTTCTTCGGCCTTTACTCTAATTTCAGGAGGAGTACAACCACTAGAATCGCTCATTTTTAGCAATCTCGACCACCAGCAAAATATTATAAACTGACGTTTGTGTTTTACATTTGACAGAAGCATGGATGATTTGATTTTTAAGAACAAAAAATAAAATGCCAGCAGTGAAGTAGTGAAAAAAATGCTATATGAGCCTCGGTAGAAAAGTGTATGAATGTCTCGGATCCATTAAAGACTTCGCTTCTCGGTCTTTAATGGACCTCGACAATAATACCTCACTTTTCTTCCTTTGGCGCATAATTACTATTTTGGCCTAAGTCAACTTGCTCTCGCTGGCTTGTTTATGGATATGACGAATAAATTACTGTAGTTCTCCAAACGTTATATAACTCTGTGCAAAAATATTCAACAAAGTAACATTAATCTCTTCAAAAAAGTGCTTTTAAAGTCCCATACTCTCCGTTGTCGAAAGTCCGAAAGGACTTCAAAATAAATTATTATGATCACATTTGGGCGTTTGAATTAGTTTGGTGCAGAGGAGAAGCAACTTACTGTAGAACAACTTATTTCGTATGTTAAATTGAAAATAATGGAAAAGAAACTGGACGTATCTTTATAAATTTCGAAAACGAGACAAGGCAGTGACAATAAATTATGTGACTGCAATCGGATTACGCCTAATTTTATAAAAGAATATTTATTTACATTCCACAGACTATTTATTACACAAAATTCTTATTGGAAGAAGAAACATTCTAAACGTTAATATAAGCAAATCTGCTTTAGTGTTTCATGATAATCAAACTTTGCATTGATAGGTTTCTGTATTTCTTATGCATTAAATTGTACTGTCGAATTACACTCGACGTTTGTCTTAATACCGGGTAAATTTGTGTTGTTCAATTCAATTTCAAAAAGTTTTTTATTTAAATCTTGTTTGTTACGAAGCCAGTTGGAACAATCCATACACCCTATAAATGGAACAACCCAAAAATTTCGAAGAACCGCTTATCGGTGCGTTTGGTGACCGACAAGTATATAAGTGGACAAGTGGTCCTTTGAATTTTTTTTTAGGTTGTTCCACAAACTTATGTAAGAATCTGTTGTAATAGCTGAGTGATATAATGTTAACAATTACCATTGCCATTATATAAAAAAAACAGGATATTTAAATATTATTTATCGCCGAAGGCCGAGAGAGGGAATCAAAGCGGAAGATGTTAATTAACAACATAATTAAAGTTATTTATTTATATCACTTGAAATAAATATATCCTTTTCTGTAAAGGGTGATTTATTAATAAGTGTAATTATTTTACATTGTAAATCCTGAGCCTAGAATATGTAGATTTAAACCAAAACACAAAAATGAATCTATTCTGAAATACAGGGTGTTTTATGTGAAAATCTAAAAAATGTTTTTGTTCATTACTTCAAAACTCTTGGACATATTGCTATCATATTTGGTAATTGGTTTAAGTATATGAAAATACATTCATATTCATTGAGATGTAGTAACGGCCTCCTTCTAAAGGAGTACGACAAGGACCAGGGAGGATTTTGTCCTTCCTTCATTCCACGCCCCTGGCTAAATTGTCATTTCATAGAATTTTTCGATTCTCCAATACTTTTTATGTAAATGATTTTTTCTTCTTACCTATCAAGGCAAGATTTGCGAAAAATTTATAGTTAACAGTGACGGATTAACTGCTATGCTTAATACGCTGAAGTATAGGCCCATCATGGGCCATGCATTTTGCGTGTATTACCTCATTTTTTATAGAAATAATTTGTATTTGTAAGGAAAAATAAACGAAGTACTAAAAATTATTTGTTCTCACGAATAGTCAATAAAAAAATTTGCAGACATGAAAATAAGAAAAAATAATTAACTATTCCCATTAAATTCGTCTCGGGTTTCTTCGTTTATTTATAAAAAAAATTATTTCATATTTTGTACCTGATAGTTTATTTTATTTTATTTTATTTTTTTAATGTGTTTTTTTAGTTTCTTTACTTCAAATTTTTTATTTTGTATCCTATTTAATCTTGTCAAATAGAACAGTGTACTTCTTTTTATTTAATGTGATTTTCATTTATTTTTTGTTTTGTTTATTTTTATCAATAAATAATAATAATAACAATGGTTTTGTATTGAAATAAAAATTTAAAAAATTGTTGAGAAATCTGCATAAAAAGTAACAGAAGGTGCCCCAAAAATTATTATGCGTAGAACCTCAGAAATCCTTGATCCGCCACTGGACTGCAAGATCATGTGTTGTCAAATCTGAACGTGTGTTTCATCATTGTCTAAAAATTTCTTTTTTAGACAATGGTTTCATTGTAGGATTTATTTTTACCTTGAGGTAATTTAATAAATGAATACAACGTTGTAGTTGGCTATTTAAGGTTTAATAATGATAAATACACTTTTCCTACGCCCTATCTTTAAAGTACCTTGTATTTCACCTGGTTATAGCGCTTAAAACGTGGCCCGAAGAAATCATAGAAAAGGCAAATGTGGCCACATTAAATTTGCTGCCGGAGAAATCCAGGCAAAATTATGTAAAATAATATGACACTTTTATGAAATGGCGGAACCAGAACAATATTCATAGCTTTACCGAGCGGGTGTTATAAGTCTTCTACATTATGGTCCCGCTATTCTAAACTTAAAGCAACCTTATTATTAATTATAACGTAGATATTCACAATGCGAAATAATACTAAAATACATAATATAGTTATTAATTTTTCTTAATATGATTGTGTACATTTTCCAATTCAGTCATTATGCATTCATTAGTTGTAATTTACTGAATGAGTTTAATTAAAATATTCCAAATTACTATTTTCATTTTATTATTTGTATAGGGCTGTAGAAAAAATATTGTATGCAACATATGCATAAAGTGTCTCTGTGTTTTATTTAGTAATTATTGTTTATTACGTAATTATTGATTGTTTTATAATTTTGACATCGATGCCAAGTAAACCAAAAGAATTATATACCTTACTACTACAAATATAATAGCAAACTTGAACCAACGAACTTACATTTAAAATTACCGAGTGCCGACGAATTGTGTGACGCGACGCAAAAAGTGCATACATTAATGCGCTGCGCGGTGCGCTCGCGGTGGTTCGTCTAAGTTGGTACGGGTTTTCAAGTTGCGCGCGCTACGCGCACAAACGGTGCGCCTCGATCCATCTCCTGTCGGTTTTTCAACGCTCCGCTTTGTAGGCTCGTAGTTCTAATTGAGACGGCACTGAGAGGTTTTTTCCGCGCGCTTTCGTTTTGGTTTTATAAAAATCGTACTTAATGGAATGGCCAGAAGAAAATGTAATTAAGCTTATCGATGCCTATCGAAGCAAATCTTTATTGTGGGATCCACGACACAAAGACCATTAAAATAAACACTAAAAGTAGGCAATAGCAGCAGAGATTTGGATATCTGCTGATATGTGCAAAAAAAGATTATTTCTTTGCTTTCTTCCTACCGGCGCGAGAAATGTAAAGTAAGAAGCAGCCAGAGTACAGGAAAAGGTGAGTTATAAGATGTAATATAAAAATAACATAAAAAAATGTTTGCCTAACTGTCTTGTAAACAAAACATATAGGTACTATTTTGTAGCACTAATTAATCGCAGTGCGAAGATTCGTATCCTCTTTGGAAATATGAGGACCAATCTTTTACAGGAGGTTCTGGAAGTTAGTTGGTGACATTCTAGTAAAATTTTTATAATGACCACTAATTTCATGGTATGCCACCAACGTCCTTTTTTCTTTTCTTCCTTACGGAGCTTGACATTAAGATAGCCTACCACTAAAAGTGCGTAGCTCTGCTCGCGCGACAGAGACATGACTGAATTGAATGCTCAATGCGCATTTGCGGGTTTCCTATGGATCGTGTGAGGTTTGTTGAAATGCAACGAGCAGCGAATGCGCGCTGCGCGTTAATGTGCACGCACTACTCAAAATTATAAAACATTAATTACATAATGAACAATAATTTCTTAAATACATCAAACGAAACAAAAGATAAGTCGGTTATGTTTTGTTTTTATAGTTATTTATTTAACAATTTTGAGTGATGAGCAGACTTAGTACGTCCGTGATCATAGTTAGTTTCCTACGTTGTTCTGGAATCGTGATAACCCTAAAAATACGTCAATGACTATAAATTTATTGATTGATTTTGATTGTTTTCTTATGTATCTTCTAAGTACAAGGTCCAATACCAATTAAATTAAAACGGGACCTCTTTGGAACTATACTGAACCTAATGCAAAAAGAATAATTGAAATCAGTTCATAAACACATAAACAAAGAAATATAATACACTTCGAATTGAGAACCTCCTTTTTAAGTCGGTTAATAACGGTTTTGGTTTTGCCCCCTCTCTCGTCATCCTCCATATGCTTAAACCCTTTACCAATTATGATAGAAAAATATTCAAGTAACGAGCAAAAACAATTTTCAAATTTTGACATAAAACACCCTCCCAGAATAGAGCCATATTTTATCTAACTGTTTTGGTTTAAATCTTCGTATCTTAGGCTCTGGATTTTCTGTGTAAAATATTAACACTTATTAATGAATCACCCTGTATAGTGGGTTCTGAATAAAGAAATTATAACAACTCTGTCTAGAGTGGGTTCAATATGTGGTACTGCAATAAAGACTTGTATACGTGGGTTGGAATGGGCTAGGTTGTACGTACGTGTTCTGTCTCTGCTGGCTTCAATTTTCCACAGGACTAATAACATAATGCTCTCGTTCAGCTAATTTCGTTATATTTTCAAGATTATTTACCTGCACTCTAGAATTTGGATCGCTTAATTTTGAAAAATTATCAATAATTAGATTTATAGTATCTGTTGTGTGCTACATTTTATATTTTTCTGTATCCGCCGATCTCTACTTTGTTTAAGCGTTATTACACGCTTTAAATCATTTGCCAATATATTTATTGAGGCTGGGTGAAGGTAAATATTTCTTATCGGTAAGTATGTAAATATTGATCGCGAAATTTAAAAAATGTATACATAAATAATTTATGAACCAACGTTTTCAAATATTTAACATGTCATATAATAAGTACCTATAATACTTATTTTTAGAAAATTCCCTATTTCCTTTTTTTATTCCCTTTTCCAGTATCGTACTGGGCTAAAACTCCTTCGTGAATTCATAAAAAAAATCAGTGTCTCTTTTGTCAGTTATTATCACAAAAGTTTCACATTTCATGAAAAATCTGACATGGGAATTATTTACGTTATGTCATTTCTCATTGAATAGTTACTAGCCACTAAAAGAACTCAGTATAGGAAAAAAAGCTGTTACAGAACAAATGTGTGCAGAAATCTTCCTAGAATACAGGGGAGAGTCTCGGGGCCGATTTTCCATCAGACAAGAAAGGCAGCTGTCTAGGGCGGCATTCTGATAGGGGCGGCATTCTGATAGGGGCGGCATTTTTTTGTCATTTGAAAATGGAAAAAATGAAAATATGCGTGCAAATAAAGAAAAACGCAAATTCGAGGGAATCGAAACAGTAATCAACTTTGCGGAGGACAGCTGAGAGAGTGAAGATTCGGGTTAAAACAACATCAAGAATCAAAAATCCATAGAACTATCACTCTATGTCTACTTACCAGAAGTAAAGAAGCTAACCAAATATATAGTTCTCTTACTTATCATCGTTCCGAACGTTGTTAAGGATTAAAAACAATTTTATATCCACCATGGAGTACGTTTAAATGCCGTGTCAATTTTATCTCTGGATTGTAACAGAAATGTTAGTTATGATGACGAAGTCTAAAGTTTAGGTTTAAAAAAAATATATATATTTATTATAGTCAGGCTGCTTTAAAGGCTCTGGAACCTACAACTTATGAGCCTAAAACCTAAAACAGCCCTGAACTACAAAAATCCCTCAAGGAACTGGCTAGACACAACAAAGTAACTTTGTTGTGGGTGCCAGGGCATAGAGGAATTGTCGGAAATGAGATTACTAATGGTCCCGCAACAGAAGGAGCCTGTACTCTTTTTATCGTAACCATTTTGTTGTATCCCAAAAAGCCGCATCGTGCAAGATGTCCAAAAATGGGAAAAGGAACTTGGTGCAGCCTATTAGAAAAATACTCCTGGCCAAAAACAGGCAAAAAGGTTATTACGACCTTCTGCTCGCCATGCTAAATTGCTCTTGGAGCTTCAGAATTCTGATCTCAGAGAAATCACTGGACACTACTCACTCAGATACCATATCTGCGAGATGGAAAAAGTGGACAGTGGAACATGCAGATTCTGCTATGATGCGGATTAGACAGCGAAACACATTAGACGATTTTTTCTTGCATGTACCAGGTATACTTTGGTGTGGTTATAGGGTACCTCGACTTTAGCACCGTACATTAAACAACAAACGCAAAGAACGGGTAGTAAAGATTTAACTAATTAATATTTTTGTATAAATAAACATAAAACTGACAAATGTCGTTGTCAGTTGTATCAAAAGAGCTGTGTGAAACGGGCGGCAATCTGACCAATCACTAGGTAGCAGAAATGCCAACTTAAATTCAAATCGCTCCTCTTCGTTTAAAAACAAGGTATAGTTCGGCTTCGCAAGTCGATGTCGTCAAGTACCCATACCCATAGGAATACCATAGTATATGAGGTATACCATGAAAAAAAAATCGTATAATATCTGCAATTGCAGGGTAATTGTCCATCAACGCCTTAAATATCTGGAACAGGTCTGCTTAGAGCTTCATCAGGCTACCGACCTGGCTCTAAAACGGTTAATAGGCTTTCTGAGAAGCCTAGACCTTTTGGACTAAAAAAAATTAGGGTATACACAAAAGATTTTATAGGACCGCCTTGTAATCTGAGATCTAATCTGGTGAGACTTTACACGTCACATACCATTGCACAGTCCTAGGTAAATTATTATCTAAGCATGAAACTCTTCTTATTTTCTAGTGGCTGTATTTAGATTAGTCTTATTTCCGTCAAATAAAATTTCTTTGTAAGAATTTATAACATTTTATTTATTTTTATAAATTTCTATGTAACGGTCTTGCATTATACTGAATCATTGACCCATTAACATCTAATTTTATCAGATGAAGCCCAAATTGAAAGGTTTTGCGTTAAATAAATGGAAAAATACGATATAATACTGATCGTGCTCTAGCAAACGTTATGGATACGCCCCGTAAACAATGTTGAAAAAAGTAGGCATTCATGTTCCTTCCAGAGCCGGAACGTGTCATGTTGGAAAAAATTAATATGATATACTATGATATATGATACTTCATATCAGTTTTAACTGTTAATAACAACTTGTAAAGACAGTTCTAGAATGTAATTAGTTGCACATAGGGTGGCTTCTTCATTTTTTTCTTTCAAATACTTATCACACTCATTGTAACTATGTAGGACCTTTAAATGTCTTCTAAAATTCCATGCCGAAGAGAAGTTTGGCAAAACATTATAGATTCGTGTTAAAACATCAATTCATTCAGCAGCATAGAATACTAATGATTTTATTAACAAACGATCACAAGGACAATAATGGATTTCTAATCCACAAAATTTTCCATTTCTATTTCCTTACCTCACACACGAACTATCTAGCCCACCTATCAAACATTATAATAGCTCAAAGTATACTCAAGCATTATGAATGACTGGTATTGTTCGGTAGTCAGACGTTTGATACTAATTGAACACTAACGAACACTTATTTGCGTACATATGCTCCTTATCTAGTACCCATGGTTTTTATATCGATCTTTATCTGCCTAACGACATCCAAGCTTCAAATTTAAATAAATTACTCTGCATTGATATAATTTGGTATAAAAGAACTTTTTAAAGTTATTGTTCAATCTTGACGAGATTTTTTTATGATACAGGATAGTGAGCAAACCCTGTAGTATTATCTGATATTCTGTTTAAAAATAGATACCTTATAACGTACCAATACCTAATAACTGCTTTTACACTAATATGACATATCGACAATTTATTTTATTTTTACTGCATTCGTTTACCCTATAATTACACGAAAATCACCATTAACAAAATTCGAAGCCTGAAAACAAATATTGTACTGATCGATCTGACTTTATACCTTCTCTAGTTCTAATGGGATAAAGTAGGCCACCATATAAAGCACAGGTTGACGCTTTAGTATAACTTAGTATGTAAAACAAGCTTGTATTGTACAACGAGATTATCGTTATCTATATTTCTTATATTGATCGAAATATAAGGATGACCTCGGTATCGATTCTTTATTTCATTTTTTGTGAAAAGGAAATTGAATTATTTTTGGAACATCCATTGTAGTTTAGTTTTCGTATTCTATTAGGACCGGAAAGTGGATATTTAATTAAAAATATACGAAATATGTAACGATATGTGATGTTTTTTTGTTGTACCTAATATGACAGGAACGTATGAATAAATTATTGGGAAGGATTTCTTCGAGAGATATTCGGAAATTTAAAAGGTAGGATGATTTTGATAGATTCTAAAGTAAAGTAAAGTAAAGTAAAGTAAAGAAAGTAAAGATTTTATTCAAAATATACTTTTTATGGTACTGTAAAACTTATGTGTAAAGCTGTCAAACTATACAAGGGTTATTGCAAAAGTTTTCACTTCCTACAGTTCCTGAGATTAGGCATAGGTAGTTCAGTATCATAATATTGCATAGTGTGGCTCACTGGCGATATTGCCGGACACTATGTTGCAGTCATATATTGCTGTAAAAATATGGCCCGCATATTTCATAAAACGATATTTCAAAATTGAATAGTTTATATACAAAACAATGCGAAATAAACAGGCCGTACAAATACGAATCATAATTAACCCTACTAATGCCAGAAAAATACTAACTATCCGTTTTCTCAAGAACGAATATTAAGATTCTCAATAAGTGACAAATGTGTAAACAACTACACAAAAGGTCCCATTCATTATCTTCGCTATGGTTGCAGGGCTCGACCCAATACAGTTAGCAGTGTAGAGATTCCTGGCGTATTTTTCACAATAATTCTTTTTTCATCTCCTGAATTATCTTCTTATCGGATTTAGGAAATGTATGTATTGTAACGCTTGTTCTTATTACCACGTTTTTATTAACTCGCTTTCTTGTATGTCTGTCCGGGTGGAACTTTGTACATGATCTTAAACTTATTTTCCGATGGGTTAGAGATTTTCAACATAATTTAGAATTGGATGACAATTAAAGAAAATATGGAAATAATTAAAGAATTTAAACAAAATGGAGAAACAATTTTTTTTAGAATTTACAATGAATGTGAAATTTGCCGCATGTCTCTGTCATTATCTCATGAAAGTATTCAACATCCATTGCAACATTCACACTCACAAGACTAAAAAAGAAAATAATGAATGAAATAAATAAATTTTTTAATATACCACGTTTTTAAAACGAACTAAAGAGTGCTGGGGGGCTTTGTATTACATTTATACACCAACTCTGCATTTCGAAATAGAACTAGTAAGAAATTATAATATAACAATTGATATCCAGCACTCCACGCTTTTACCACAATGACATTAATTTTCTCGTTAATAATTTTATTCTTAAATTAAGAATTATTTTTTACTTTTTAGTTCGTTTTAAAAACGTGGTATATTAAAATTTGTTGAAACACTAACTACTATTTAATTTGATGTGTTTGTATAATAATACACACTGTATATTGTAACTACCAAAGTATTTACACCCGGTATAATAATTCTAATTTAT
Organism: Lochmaea crataegi; assembly: GCA_947563755.1. NCBI lineage: Eukaryota > Metazoa > Arthropoda > Insecta > Coleoptera > Chrysomelidae > Lochmaea > Lochmaea crataegi. The sequence goes on along the minus strand of OX387433.1, from coordinate 25,370,093 downwards.
TTTTACAACTACAAGTATCACACTATTTATCTTAAATAATTCACCATTTCACCTGAATCTTCTATGTTCCTGGTATTCCTAAACGGCCATCATTCTAAAAAATCTCCATCGGCTCTATAACACTAGAACACACGCGGTCACAATCGCTAGTCGGAGTTCTTGGAATTCGTAACGCCTGTTGTCATATCGCGTCTTGTGGCCAAAGGATACATTTAAACTACTTTATACTTATACAGCATTAGCTGCAAAAACAGAAACAGTCAGATATTAGAATATTAGGTTAAGTTAGGTTGAAAGTGAATGGGTCTGCTTGGGTCTCTACATTATCGCTCTAGGAGACAATATTTTTTGAGTATTAGGTCTACAGCTTTTCTGTTTCCTTACCTACGCATACTGGATCAGTTTCTACTAGAAAATGAAACTGCGAAAATTGTACTAGAACTGAAGAATTCAGATGGGATAGGACTTGGTTGGTTATTTTCCCCCATTCTCTTTTGTTTTTTGACACCTCTTACTATCTGCGTATGTTCAACAGCTCTGTCCTTTTCCACTGCCTCTATCTACTTATTTTTTGGCCCTCCTCTGTTTTTTTTTGCATTCAGTTCCCCTTCTTAGTACTTCTTTTGTAGCTCTGTTATTTGCTAGTCTCTCTATGTGCCTTAAGAATCTTGTATGTTGCGACCTTACTATCGTCGATATCGGATGACTTTAATCCCGTGAGCTCCTGATTTGTTCTTCTGCTCCAGATATCTTCTAATTTTTCCTCCATATATTCTTCTTAGTGTTTTTCATTCCCATATATCTAGTAGTTTCCCTTATTTTTTATTGATAATCCACAGCTGTGCTCCATATAAAACTGTCGGTCTGATAATTTTTTTTTGTTTTTCCTTATACCGCTTTCGATTTAAATGTCTTCAGTAATGCTCCTACGCTCCTGTTTCATTTTGTTAATCTTGTATTAATTTCTTCTGACTTATCATTTCTGTTGTTGATATTAATTCCTAGGATTGTTATTTTGTTTGTATTCTTGATGGTGTACTCTTTATTGCCTGAAATACTCCGAAATGTCAAGTCTCTATCCACTTATTCATTGCCAGTTCTCGTTATCATGTATTTTGTTTTATTATCATTCAACTGGAGACCCTTTTTTCTGGCACTATTTTCCAAAAGTCTTAAAACTTCTATTAGTTCTTTCCTAGACCTTGCTATTATCACTAAGTCGACAGACTGACAGACATTGATGTTTGTGACTATACATATATAGTTTTTTGTGAGAATAGTGCTCTCTCTTAATATATTTTCCAGTGTGAAGTTGAATAAAGTTGTTGATATAGGGTCCCCATGGCGTACACCAGTTTTTCTTATACTTAAAGCTATCTATTTGATGTCCGTTTATGGAATCAGTGTTTGTTGTATCTTTTAGTGTTAATTTTGTATTATTTTTTCTGGTATATCCAAGTTTTTCATTACTGTTTATAGAGTATTGAACCATACTGTTAAAATTTATCAGAATAATTTAACCAGATCTTCGTCAAGAACGATTTTTTTTCTTGTGTGGGTTGAACTTACAGAGAGTTGGCGAACTCATGTTTTTATAATAACAGTCAATCTATAATATATAATATTGTTAGTAAAAGGACAACCAAGGTTATTAACTTCTATTTAGTCAAATTTAATTGCAATTTGGGCGATAGAATTATGTAAAAAACTAGCAAAACTTTCCTTTTATGCTTTACGATTTGAATTTTGTTTTGTTGGTTACATATTTTTTATTAAGACAGTACCTACAATTCGTTTAAATTTTAGGATTCAGATGAACATTTTTCACTTTTATAGTTATTAACCAACAAGAGTATTAATAAAGGTTGTTAACAATCGATATGTCACGGGCCATGTCCGCAATCGGGCCGGGACGTCATGGCCCGGGCTATGTTGACACAGCCCGGGCCCTGACGGGCCCGACCTTCTTGGACTATGTCGTCTTGGCCCGGGCCATGACAGCGTAGACCGGGCCGTGACAGCAGCGCCCGGGTATTGTCAAGACGGCCCAATACTATCCGGGCTATGTTGTCAAATAGTTTTTTTTGCAAAATTCAATAAACGTATAAGTACATTACAAGATGAGAACTTTGACCAACCTAACAAAACCTAACCCCAACCCCAGTTAGATTCGACGGCGGACCGAACTGGGGTTGGGGTTAGGTTTTGTTAGGTTGGTCAAATTAAACAAATAGTAGGTACATGGGACCCAATTCCGAAATCGCACTCCGAATTTTTCGTAATTCGGTCCGCCGTCGAATCTAACTGGGGTTGGGGTTAGGTTTTGTTAGGTTGGTCAAATTAAACAAATAGTAGGTACATGGGACCCAATTCCGAAATCGCACTCCGAATTTTTCGTAATTCGGTCCGCCGTCGAATCTAACTGGGGTTGGGGTTAGGTTTTGTTAGGTTGGTCAAATTAAACAAATAGTAGGTACATGGGACCCAATTCCGAAATCGCACTCCGAATTTTTCGTAATTCGGTCCGCCGTCGAATCTAACTGGGGTTGGGGTTAGGTTTTGTTAGGTTGGTCAAATTAAACAAATAGTAGGTACATGGGACCCAATTCCGAAATCGCACTCCGAATTTTTCGTAATTCGGTCCGCCGTCGAATCTAACTGGGGTTGGGGTTAGGTTTTGTTAGGTTGGTCAAAGTTCTCATCTTGTAATGTACTTATACGTTTATTGAATTTTGCAAAAAAACTATTTGACAACATAGCCCGGATAGTATTGGGCCGTCTTGACAATACCCGGGCGCTGCTGTCACGGCCCGGTCTACGCTGTCATGGCCCGGGCCAAGACGACATAGTCCAAGAAGGTCGGGCCAGGACGTCAGGGCCCGGGCTGTGTCAACATAGCCCGGGCCATGACGTCCCGGCCCGATTGCGGACATGGCCCGTAACAGATATATATTTTAACGTTCGAGATTGTTCCGCCCTTTTAATACACGTGTTAGTTACAAAACTTTTCCATCGACTGCAAAAGGTGCATCCTTTTTTCTCAATGTTTGGAAACTAAGAATATTAATTTATTTGTCATAGGTATGTATACTTCATTCCAAGATATTTCGTTTTGACTTATTTCAACATGATTGATTCAAGACCAAAACCTACTGCAGGTAGTCGTTAATCCGATAACAATAACACAGTATCGTACTCGTTGACCATCTATAAATATTTTAATCTGATTGTGCAAATATAAAAAGAGCTTTCATTGCTTGTTTTCCTTTGTCTGACCTGTACTGCACTTACCTACTTTATTTCCAATGCCCTTTTTATATTCGCATATAGATAATGGGATTAAAAATAATCTTGTGTTTAAAACTAAGTATGTGGCGTCTAGGGAAAAAAGTGCATTTATCGCCGGATTCGAAGCAAATTGTGAAAAATGTGTTTGAATCATTGAAACATCGAGGTTATCGTATAACCGATGCAGCAATAGAAAACTGTAAGTTGACCAAAACCCCAATATCCTCAGTAAAAGAAATTATCAATAAGCCAATCCATAAACGAAAAAATCGAAGTGACGCTAATGTTCCACTACTTTTAATTATATCAAACAACGTATTCGTTAACCATTCATTAGTCGCTAGAAATGGCTGGGAAAGTTTAGTCGCTACGGTCTGTGAGACCGAAAATATTAAAACGATATATAAGTTTCACATAAGATTCACTATCACCTTCTCTCTCCTCAACATTATTCTCTTCATCACTGCTTTCATCTTAGACAAGCTCTCTTCTCTTGTCTAAGGCTTTCATCAACACCAGCTTCTTCGTCTGATGATTGATTCAGTTCCCACAACTGAAGTAGGCGGCGTTGATCGGCTTCGTAGGAATTCATAGCTCTGAAAAAAACAAATTCTAATAAAAATACAACGTTCTTCAATACTAATAAATAAGAGCCTGCCTTGAAGACTTGAAACTTGAAACACACGCAAAATTATAAAAACAAAAAATTGCAAGTTATTTAAAATCGAACACGTTTGGTCGCTTCCGTCTGAGATTCCGAAATCAGCAATAAAATTGTAGTGAATTACGAAGGATTACCTTTAAAATAAGGCTTTATTCTACAGAGAACAACTAACATAAAATTATTGACAACTTTGTAACATAACTGACAATGTCATGAATCCTATCAAAATGGTAATATCATGACAAAAATCAAAACGACTGCACTCACTGAAGTCACGATTCACACTAACGTTTGTTGAGCGATAGTAGGAAGGTACCTAGAGACCATCGTACATCGTCGTTAGTTGATGTACGATGCTAGAGACTGAGCGCCAAACTTGGCTTTGGAAAAACTATAATGCGAAATAGGTATCGCGTCGGTCTCAGAGACCGATAGCGACTAATGAAGGGATAAAATACACCCTTTATTCTTAACAGCCAAATTGTATCTCTTAATCCAAAAGAACAACTACAATAACTTCATCTAAACATAAATTCTTTTCTATCTCTTGTCAGGGCGGGAGATATATGAAGTAACCATCCCACAGAATCGTACTCTCGTTACACTAATAAAAACAAATGTGTTGACCAAATGCAAAAAATTTTATCCGAAGAAGGAAGAACGATAGATGTCCTATACCAAGAACAAATGATAGCAACCCTAGATTGTATAAAAAACCGGTTAATTAGACGAAACGGAGATTTGTTTTTTCTATTTACTGCCAGCTTTTTTGTTTACAGTCGAGAGTTCATGTACTACTTTTGTTCCTTTTCGATTCTATTTCAATTTCACATCAGTTATTATTTAAAAATGTATCTCTGATACCTTCCACTGTTTTGCAGATACCCTGTATTGTACAAAATGTGGCCATTATTAAACTACATATTTTTAATTTGAAACATTTTTTGATAACATCTGCCAATTAAATGAAATAAATCAAAGCGAATATGATGATATGTATGATTCAACAGTTTAATTTGTTTAATTTCAATTAATGAATAAAAGTTAAATTTGTTTTTAAAAAATTTAGTGATTTATTTACAAAATAAATTCAATTTACTTAGGTATGTTTTAGTATCTAAATTTTACCGACTACGTATCTGTTACTGTTTACTGTACAATGGGGGATTTATAAACTTTTATTATTTAATCCATAATGACAGATGCCGAGCCAACGAAATATTGTGAAATGTTCTTTACCTAAATATCGTAAAATGTAAATTAGGTTTTGAACTGTCATTGTTGGGCTTCTTGGTATACGCATGTGGATACTTCAACAGTGAAGGTTGTCGGTCCAAATCTCACTGTTTTCGTATTTTTTAAAATTCTATTTTGGATGTTTTAACACTAATAATTATCATAGTTTTATAACAAAAACTATGTGACAGTCAAAAACTAGAAGTATTCTATTAGAGAAGTTAGCATTACACAAAATAGCTTTCCATTATTTTTAATATGACTGTATGTTTCGTTGCCTATACCAAAATCGTTAATTAAAAGGGGTCATTAATAAATTATTTTGTTGAATAGATGATGCTTTTACTTGATGAAGATCCATACTAAACGATGAAATAAAACAATTTAATTTAAGCAAATTAGATTGTTTTATTTCATCGTAAATTATTTTGTGTAAATTAATATAGCTCAAAAACGCACGGTCGAAGGAAAACTTAACTAAATTTTTATGGACATCAAAATAAAACAAAATGCATACCTATCTTTTCCTCCTCCTGTATTTATTTATAACCTCTTAACTGTTCAAACAAAATTTCCTAATTTGTTATTTGTTGTTTCAGACGACATACTTGTCCACACAATCCCGACGACTACAACGACCACCTTCATCCTGAGGGTCTCTTCCTTGGTAAACCTAAAGACGAGTACAATGCAGTAAAAGGCGATCGTTATCCCACTGTAAAGCCTCAAGATCACTTAAAACCCGAGGGTGACTTTGCCAAACGCCAACCAGCAGAATGGACGCCAGGTGAAAGACCCAAACAAAAAAAACCAGAAGACAATTTAAAACCAGAAGGAGAATTCGAGAGATTTAAGCCGGAAAAATGGCAACCTGGTGATAGACCAATTCCTAAGAAACCAGAAGATAATTTGAGACCAGAAGGTGATTTTGAAAGACCTGATAAGCCTGGATGGCGTCCAGCTGAACGACCACAACAAAAGAAACCAGAAGATAATTTGAAACCAGAAGGTGACTTTGAAAAACGAACACCAGAAAAATGGCAACCTGGTGATAGGCCAACGCCTAAGAAACCAGAAGATAACTTGAGACCAGAAGGTGATTTCGAAAGACCCGACAAACCTGGATGGCAACCAGCTGAACGACCACAACAAAAGAAGCCCGAAGACAATTTACGACCAGAAGGAGATTTTGAAAAACGAACGCCGGAAAAATGGAGACCAGGAGATAGACCTGACATTAGAAAACCAAATGATAATTTACGACCTGAGGGCGATTTCGAAAGGCCTGAAAGACCGGAATGGAGACCTGCAGAGAGACCACAGCAAAGAAGACCCGAAGATAACTTAAAACCTGAGGGAGATTTTGAAAAACGTACACCTGAAAAATGGCGTCCAGGTAATTTAATACAGAAAAGTTCATAATTTCAGGTAGTGTAAGAGTATGGTATGACTGCTGATATTAGGTTATAGAAGCAGTAAGTTTTGTGATAACATGGGTGGTTGAGTTATTTGAATTTTAAGAAATTATGAAATAAAAAAGGATTTTTTGAGGATTAATAGGTAGTGGGTGACCCAATAAGAATGGTTCTCGACCAATATCAGAAACGGTTTATAGTACAGCTGCGTAAAAAAATGTTTATGACAAATTGGACTCGAGAAGAACCTGGAATTTATTTTTAAGTTTTTCTACCGCTATTTGACGTAGTTGAATAAAAAAAATTGAAAAAGCCAAATTTAAAAAAATTAATTAAATTAAGTGGCATAACGTAAACAATCATCGCATTCGTCAAAACATTCTGCGTATATTTGATATTACAAGTTTTAATCTATCTACTCAAATAAGGGGTGGAGGACAGTGGGAACTTTGTTATGAAAAAACGCCAACTCCGGTTCTACTTAATCGATTTTTACAAACTTAGTCTTCTTAAAAACAGCTCTATTCCACCAACATAAGACTAATATTTATGCTTCACGGTTAAATAAACAAATTACTATGTTTAATAATTTGACATATATCATTTTGTTACTTTTCCATAGCCCACTACTTCATTCATTCATATATTTGGGTTGTGCTCATCAGCCCAGGCACTTGAACTGTATATTTGTACCATTTCCCATGTTATCTACTTCCATTCCAGAAGCTTCGTGTCTTCTATAAAGGCCATTAGTTTGACTGGAGGGATTTTCAGTAGTAGTGATGGTTGTAATAATTCCTCTCCAAAATGCTTCCGTCTAAGTTCTTGTAGCCCACTACTTGTTTTTATATATTTCCACTTTAACTTCCTTAATGCCGTTTCTCAGTAAAAGTAATATTGAAATAGTGATTCAAATTATTATAAATAGAAGAAAGTCAATTAATTAGTTCAAAATTGTTAAAATCCGTTCTGTACCTACAACCATAGTAAGTAATATATATATATTCAAACGAAAATGCTTAAAATTTACACTTTTTTAAAGATATATTGGGACAGGAAAAAGATATCGATATGCGGTGTTCGCAATTCTGGTACTAATTGGGTCTACTTTTATAATCCCCGATTAAAACTATTTTCCAAAGACAACTAAATTTGAAACAAATTAAATAGCGCTCTCTAACGTGCGTTACTCATTGTGTCGAAATTATTACTCTTATGTTGGTGGAGCTGTTGTCAAGAAGACTAAGTTTGCAAAAATCGGTTGAGTTAAACCGAAGTTATGGGCGTTTTTTCATAATAATGCTCCCGATCTCCCCCACCCCTTATTTGACTAAATAGACTAAAACTTGTAATATCAAATATATTCAGAGCTTTCTGAAGGATCGGTGATTGTTTTTATTAAGCTCCTTAGGTTAATTTGGTAAAATTTTTTTTATTCAATTACGCCCTCCATCGGTAGACATACAAACTTACACATAATTTCCAGGTTTTTCTCAAGACCGCTTTAGTGATAAATTTTTTTCCCGTAGCTGTTCAATAAACGGTTTCTGATTTATGGGACACCCGGTACATGGTGAATTCATTTTATAGTGGATTTTAGTTCACTCATTTATCTTATTTTATTGTAGGCGATAGACCAGATATTAAAAAACCTCATGACAATCTGCGCCCAGAAGGAGACTTTGACAGACCCGAAAAACCTGACTGGAGTCCAGCTGAACGACCAAAGCAAAAGAAGCCCGAAGATAATTTAAAACCAGAAGGAGAATTTGAAAAACGAACACCGGAAAAATGGCGTCCAAGCGACAGACCCGAAGCTAAAAAACCTCAAGACAACTTAAAGCCCGAAGGAGAGTTTGAAAGACCGGACAAACCAGGCTGGAGTCCAGCAGAAAGACCACAACAAAAAAGACCAGAGGATAATTTGAAACCAGAAGGAGATTTTGAACGTCCAGAGAAAACCACTTGGTCGCCATCTGAAAGACCAAAGCCGAAACGCCCAGAGGATAACCTCAAACCTGAAGGGGAATTTGAAAAACGCAAGCAGGAAGATTGGAAGCCAGCTGAAAAGTCTGTTGTTATAAAACCGCAAGACAATTTACGACCAGAGGGAGACTTTACTAGTTCTACCACTATCACAGAAGATTACAAGGTATTCCGTGCTGACAGAGCCGATATTGTTCGCCGTGAAGATAATCTAATTATTGAAGGAAAATTCACTGGTAAGTAATTACGTTTTAGTTCTCCTTTGATTAATGATTGTTCTAATAATAGCTAGTTAATCCTATTATTCACTTTTATCCTACTCATTTTTCTATTTTTATTTTTTAGATATTACTACAAACAAGACTGACTTTACTGGTGAACTGGTAGTTGTTGAGCGCCCTGTTAGACGAAGAACATGGACAAAAGATGACATCGATAAATTTTATTCAACTGAAACCACTGAAACTACTACAACTAGTCAGGACGTTTACAAAAACTTTGATGTTACTGATTTTAGTCAAACTGTTATAATTCATCGCGACAATTTGAAACCGGAAGGTCCTTTCTATGGAACTCCCAAATCTAAAGAAGACTACGTTCCCAAAAACGTTGAACGACCCACACCAACCAAACCAAAAGATAATCTTAAACCAGAAGGAGAGTTTGAAAAGAGAACGCCCGACAAATTTGTTTCTGTTGAAAGACCTAAGCAGAAAAGGCCTGATGATAATCTTAGACCCGAAGGGGAATTTGAACGACCAGAAAAACCAGAATGGTCTCCCGCCGAAAGACCAAAACAAAAACGGCCAGAGGATAATCTTAGACCTGAAGGAGAGTTTGAACGACCAGAGAAACCAAAATACAGAGCTTCTGAACGTCCTTCACCTAAAAGACCAGAAGATAATTTGAGACCAGAAGGAGATTTCCAAAGGCCCGAACAACAAGAGTGGTCACCTGCTGAAAGACCAAAACAAACACGTCCAGAGGATAATCTTCGACCTGAAGGAGACTTTGAGCGTCCAGATAAACCAAAGTATAGACCTGCTCAACGTCCTGTAGCAAGACGTCCAGAAGATAATCTCCGTCCTGAAGGTGATTTTGAACGTCCTGAAAGACCTGGGTATGTGCCAGCTGAGAGACCAAAGCAAAAACGGCCGGAAGATAACCTTCGTCCTGAAGGAGATTTTGAAAGACCTTCACCAACGAAAGTAGGTCCTGGTGAACGAAGAACTCCTATTAAACATGATGACAATTTACGTCCCGAAGGAGATTTTGAACGACCAGAAAAACCAAAATACAGACCTGCTGAAAGACCAAGTGCTAAACGTCCAGAAGATAACCTTCATCCAGAAGGTGATTTCGAACGTCCTGAGAAACTAGGGTACATACCAGCTGAAAGGCCCAAACAAAAACGACCAGAAGATAACCTTCGCCCTGAAGGAGATTTTGAAAGGCCTTCTCCAACCAAAATTGGTCCAGCTGAAAGGAGAACTCCCATTAAACATGATGACAATTTACGTCCTGAAGGAGATTTTGAACGTCCTGACAAACCCAAATATAGACCTGGTGAAAGACCTACAGCTAAACGACCAGAAGACAATCTCCGTCCTGAGGGTGACTTTGATCGTCCGCAAAGACCTGAATATATAGCAGCCGAACGACCTAAACAAAAACGTCCAGAGGATAATTTACGTCCTGAAGGAGATTTCGAACGACCTTCGCCAACCAAAATTGGTCCAGCTGAAAGGAGAACTCCTATTAAACATGATGACAATTTACGTCCTGAAGGAGATTTTGAACGCCCTGACAAACCCAAATATAGACCTGGTGAAAGACCTACAGCTAAAAGACCAGAAGACAATCTCCGTCCCGAGGGCGATTTTGATCGTCCGGAAAGACCTGAATATATAGCAGCCGAAAGACCTAAACAAAAACGTCCAGAGGATAATTTACGTCCTGAAGGAGATTTCGAACGACCTTCGCCAACCAAAATTGGTCCAGCTGAAAGGAGAACTCCTATTAAACATGATGACAATTTACGTCCCGAAGGAGACTTTGAACGACCTGACAAACCAAAATATAGACCTGGTGAAAGGCCAACAGCTAAACGACCAGAAGACAATCTTCGTCCTGAGGGTGATTTCGAGCGACCTGAGAAACCAGGGTATGTACCAGCTGAAAGGCCGAAACAAAAACGACCAGAAGATAACCTTCGTCCTGAAGGAGATTTTGAAAGGCCTTCTCCAACCAAAATTGGTCCAGCTGAAAGAAGAACCCCCATTAAGCACGATGACAATTTACGTCCCGAAGGGGACTTTGAACGTCCTGATAAACCTAAATATAGACCTGCTGAACGGCCAACATCTAAGCGTCCAGAAGACAATCTTCGTCCGGAGGGTGATTTTGATCGTCCGGAACGACCTGAATATGTAGCAGCCGATAGACCCCAACAAAAACGTCCAGAGGATAATTTACGTCCAGAAGGGAATTTCGAACGACCTTCGCCAACGAAAGTGGGTCCAGCTGAACGAAGGACTCCCATTAAACATGATGACAATTTACGTCCCGAAGGAGACTTTGAGCGACCTGACAAACCCAAATATAGACCGGGTGAAAGGCCTACAGCTAAACGACCAGAAGACAATCTTCATCCTGAGGGCGATTTCGAGCGTCCTGAGAAACCAGGGTACGTACCTGCTGAAAGGCCGAAACAAAAACGACCTGAAGATAACCTTCGTCCTGAAGGAGATTTTGAAAGGCCTTCTCCAACCAAAATTGTTCCAGCTGAAAGAAGAACTCCCATTAAGCACGATGACAATTTACGTCCCGAAGGGGACTTTGAACGTCCTGACAAACCTAAATATAGACCTGGTGAAAGGCCAACAGCTAAACGTCCAGAAGACAATCTTCGCCCGGAGGGTGATTTTGATCGTCCGGAAAGACCTGAATATGTAGCAGCCGATAGACCTAAACAAAAACGTCCAGAGGATAATTTACGTCCAGAAGGAGATTTCGAACGACCTTCGCCAACGAAAGTGGGCCCAGCTGAACGAAGGACTCTCATTAAACATGATGACAATTTACGACCCGAAGGAGACTTTGAGCGACCCGACAAACCCAAATATAGACCGGGTGAAAGGCCTACAGCTAAACGTCCTGAAGACAATCTTCATCCCGAAGGTGAGTTTGATCGCCCGGATAAACCAGGATACGTACCGGCAGAAAGACCCAAACAAAAACGTCCAGAAGATAACTTACGTCCTGAAGGAGATTTTGAAAGACCTTCACCGACAAAAATTGGTCCAGCTGAACGTAGAACCCCCATTAAACATCACGATAACTTACGTCCTGAAGGAGACTTTGAGCGACCTGACAAACCCAAATATAGACCGGGTGAAAGGCCTACAGCTAAACGACCAGAAGACAATCTTCATCCTGAGGGCGATTTCGAGCGTCCTGAGAAACCAGGGTACGTACCTGCTGAAAGGCCGAAACAAAAACGACCTGAAGATAACCTTCGTCCTGAAGGAGATTTTGAAAGGCCTTCTCCAACCAAAATTGTTCCAGCTGAAAGAAGAACTCCCATTAAGCACGATGACAATTTACGTCCCGAAGGGGACTTTGAACGTCCTGACAAACCTAAATATAGACCTGGTGAAAGGCCAACAGCTAAACGTCCAGAAGACAATCTTCGCCCGGAGGGTGATTTTGATCGTCCGGAAAGACCTGAATATGTAGCAGCCGATAGACCTAAACAAAAACGTCCAGAGGACAATTTACGTCCAGAAGGAGATTTCGAACGACCTTCGCCAACGAAAGTGGGCCCAGCTGAACGAAGGACTCCCATTAAACATGATGACAATTTACGACCCGAAGGAGACTTTGAGCGACCCGACAAACCCAAATATAGACCGGGTGAAAGGCCTACAGCTAAACGTCCTGAAGACAATCTTCATCCCGAAGGTGAGTTTGATCGCCCGGATAAACCAGGATACGTACCGGCAGAAAGACCCAAACAAAAACGTCCAGAAGATAACTTACGTCCTGAAGGAGATTTTGAAAGACCTTCACCGACAAAAATTGGTCCAGCTGAACGTAGAACCCCCATTAAACATCACGATAACTTACGTCCTGAAGGAGACTTTGAACGTCCTGACAAACCCAAATATAGACCAGGTGAAAGGCCTACAGCTAAACGTCCAGAAGATAATCTCCATCCCGAAGGCGAGTTTGATCGCCCTGATAAACCAGGATACGTACCGGCAGAAAGACCCAAACAAAAACGCCCAGAGGATAATTTACGACCTGAAGGAGATTTTGAAAGACCATCACCAACCAAAGTTGGACCTGGTGAGCGTAGATCTCCCATTAAGCATGATGATAACCTGCGACCGGAAGGAGATTTTGACCGTCCTGAAAAAACAAAATATAAACCTGCTGAAAGACCAACTGCTAAAAAGCCTGAGGATAATTTGAAACCTGAGGGCTATTTTGAACGTCCAGAAATTATAGAAGTTGGTCCAGCGGAAATAAGAAAGCCGATACGACATGATGACAACTTAAAACCAGAAGGTGACATGACAATTAGAAGAAAGGACGATTACAAAATTGTTAAAGGAGAGAGAGTCGATATTGTTAGGCACGAAGATAATTTGAAAATGGAAGGAGAATGGGACATTAGACGTAGGGACGATTATTCTAATTTGATAATTAACGAAAGAAACGAGGTTATTAAACACGAAGATAATCTTAAAATGGAAGGGGAATGGGATATACGCCGAAGAGATGACTACAGTAAAAAAACAGTCACCGATCGTACACAAGTTATTAAACGTGAAGACAATCTAAGAGTTGAAGGTGAATTCACAGATATGCGCTCTAGAGACGACTATAAAGTAGTCAGAGGAGAAAAATGTGAAATCGTAAGACACGAGGATAACCTTAAAATGGTTGGTGAATTCAACGAATATAGAAAACGCGACGAATACACAACGGGCTTCCAAAAAACCGACATCATTCGTCATGAAGACAATCTACATCCCGAAGGTGAGTTCGAGCGTCCTGAGAAACCTAAATATCAACCAGGTGAAAGACCTACTCCTAAGAAACCTCAAGATAATTTAAAACCTGAGGGTGAATTTGAACGACCAACACAAACTACGGTTGGACCAGGAGAAAGGAGAACTCCGATCAGACACCATGACAACTTATACCCTGAGGGAGATTTTGAAAGACCACACAGACTCGGTTGGAGCCCTGCTGATAGACCTACCCCTAAAAAACCTCAAGATAATCTTCGACCAGAAGGTGATTTTGAAAGACCAGCACACTCTCCAGTTGGACCAGGAGAAAGGAGAACTCCAATCAGACATCATGATAATTTACATCCTGAAGGAGATTTTGAAAGACCACACAGACCAGGCTGGAGCCCTGCTGATAGAGCTACTCCTAAAAAACCTCAGGATAATCTCCGACCAGAGGGAGAATTTGAACGACCAACTCCATCTTCGGTTGGACCAGGAGAGAGGAGAACTCCAATCAGACACCATGATAATTTACATCCTGAAGGAGATTTTGAAAGACCACACAGACCCGGTTGGAGCCCTGCTGATAGAGCTACTCCTAAGAAACCTCTAGATAATCTCCGACCAGAGGGTGACTTTGATAGAGGAACTCCGACTAGTGTAGGACCTGGAGAACGTAGAACCCCGATTAAACATCCAGATAATTTGAAGCCTGAAGGAGATTTCGACAGACCAGATTCGGTTAAATATCAACCCGGTGAAAGACCAACACCGAAGAAACCTCAAGATAATTTAAAAATTACAGGAGAATTCCAAGATACCACTGTAGCTAAATCACAATATACGGTGGTAAGAGGCGAGAGAGCAGAAATAAAGAAACATGAAGATCATCTTAGAGTTGGTAGTGGAAAAATGGAAACTCATACTACAACACATGATAGTTTCGATAAGACTGTAAAAGTGTCTCCTGGTCGCCAAATAATTAATAAAAATAAATATATGGAATCTCATATAACGTTAGGCAACGATGTAACAAATATGCAAACAACAAATCAAAGCAACTACAAAACTTATGCAAGAAAAGTGGATAGAAAGACTGTTAATAATAATATTATTCATAATACAGTTGAAAAACACACTACACACGTAAATAAGGTTATAAATGATGACACTGCTACTAAAAAGGACATTAAAACTATTCAAAAATCCAATACAAACGTTTCTAATGATACGAAAACTCTTACTGACGGCAATGTTACTAGAACTGTAAAAACTACCACGGTAATCACAAACGGCTTACAACAAGCCAATCAACATTCTGAACGTCATTTGAAACAAACTGCAGTGAATGAAATAAAAAAATCCACTTCTCAAACACACGTACATCAATCAAACATTAATAAATCCTCTTCTCAGGTCGTAGCAAACCAAACAGGTCATATAGAATTTTCAAACACGGACGATTCGAACAAAGCTTCTTCCCATCATAAAAAGAGTACTCTAACGTCCGAGGAAATAAACAACCAAATATTACATCGAAAAGGAATACATACATCGACAGAAGCTCTACACGCTACAAGTTCATCAGCTTTGGACATGCGCAAATCGGTTTGTAACATTCACGATCAAGGTAGAACAGTAGTTAACTCTGAAAGGCACAGTTTAAGCTCAATGCACCGTTCAAACCAAGAATCAAATTTATCAAATAGACGCAGCTTGCAACAACAACACGTTTATCAAGTCATCGAAAGACCGGAGAAGATTGTTAGAAAAGATAATTTATCTGTTGGCGGTCATTTCTATGGACAATCCGAAGCTAGATCTTACGGTGATTTTACAAAACAACAAAATGTTCAGAAAATAGAAAGAGTAACAAGAAGATCCAACGTTTCTAATATAACTTTGGGCGATTCGAATACGCATATAGTGACTTCTTATAAAAAAGAGTACTCTCCTAGAAACATTGGACCTTGTCCCGCTGGAATGGTTGATGCACCTAAAGGACCTTTTAAACACACTAGGGACACAAAATCTCATAAATTCTATTTGCCTGTGGTAACTAAATAAAATTCCATGACTACATTCCTAATTTTAAGAGTGATTAAATATTTATATTTTTTGTTAAATACTGGCTGTATTTGTAACATTTTTTTGTAGCTTGCGGTAGAGGATCTACATATTATATCCATATACTTATATACTTTGCTTCGGAAAAAATGTAATTAATATTTTTGTATAATTAACTATTTTTTTAGCTTTCCGATAATTTTACATTATTTTGTGTAATAAAATTTGTTTTGACATAATGTATTTTTTAGTTTCATACCTATATTTTTTTAATAATCCTCCAGTACTTCTTTACTGTAGTAAAGTCGAAATCTTGGAGTCACATGTTTGAATATTAAAAAACACTGTCAAATAGGGAAACTTATGTGATGTGTGAGGTGTGTAACGTCAATTGTAAATTCAAATGTGCAATAAAATTTATTATATTTACATTTTGTAAAATTTCTTTTTTGTGTAGATTCGTAGATTACCCCCTTGTATGTGAATGTTTTCCGTTAAGTTTTCTTGTTAATAATTCAATTATACAAGGTGTTTCATTGGGAAATGAAAATACTTTAACGCTCAAATTTTGAAATTAAAGTGAAGTTTTTAAGCATTCAGAAGCTAAAAATTGAATTATTATTGACTAGATAAAAATTATTCAATAATTTTAAAATGCGTTTGGACTCAAAACTTGCAATAATTTATTAAAGTATGTTCATACTTATAATGGAGTTACTAACTAGACCCATCTTTAAGAAAGACCAGCTTTGAATTTACACAATTTATGCTCTATTCTAAAAGCCAGTAATAGTTTGATTTAATGGGTTTAATTTCTATTTATAATTGCAAATCTTTATGGGTGTATTATATTACTAATTACATCGTTTATTGCTTTAATCAAATCTTCCAGAGGACCCTTGATTATATTTTGAATGATTCCAAGAATGAGTGGGTGTAAAAATTTGGTAACAACGCCCGTCATAGCATTCGTTATCCAATCGACCATATTTTCACCAGAAAATTCGATAGATATTTTTCTAAAATAATAAAATTAATCAGATAATATAAAATTAAAAATTTCATATCAAAGATAAATATCATACCCAGTGTCCATAATATTAAAGTAATCAAGTGTTACATTGTACATATGGAGATCAAAGCCCAGTCCTAGTTCTGTTTTTACACTTTCCACCTTTCCATCTACCTCTCCTGTTAGAGTAATTAGAGGAACTTCAGTAATATAATCATAAGTAACCTGAAACAAAGCAACGATATTATCAATATAATAAATGAACTAGGATATGGCATGGTTAATTCCGAATTCGGAGGAGCTGAAGTAAAATATTTGTCAGTATCCATCCATCATAAAATCGTAACTATTTTAATAATTAAGAGAAATGTTAAATGTGAGAGTGGTGGCAGATGTTTTGATTATTATACTCAAGGATATTACTAGACTGATATTACTCAAATGTATGTACCTATGTTTGGTTGCCTTCAGTAAATCCAGATTTAAATGTATACTTGGGGGCCTATACTAAAATTGTTTCAGAAATAGTATGGAGGGTAGAAGGAAGGAGCACCATCTCAAAATGTATTAAAAAGTGTCCATCGAAAGGAAGCAAATTAAGATGGCGCCATAGTGTAGCAAGTGGAAGGATTTTAAAAACGGCGCCATGAATTATTAGAGTAAGATACAAACTTAAAAAAGGAAATACTACGTAAATAATTGAGATTTTAAATACTGCATATTTTTCAACTACTACTAAATTTTTCAACCCAGCACACTTCACTCGGTTTATAACCCTAAATTCACATCATTTCCATTAGCTACACGAGCGCCATTTTGGTGAATCTTCGAATTATAATTTGCTGTTTACAGGTGGACACTTTTTTAACTTATCACCCATACAAGATGGTGCTCCTTCCTTCTACCCTCCATAGTTATGACGTTGACTTTGACAGTTAACAGACAGGCCATAATCCTTAAGAAGCAAAATTCCCTAACTTAAAACGAGCTTTTTATCTTCTGGGTACAATATATATTATATAAAACATTGAATATATCTGAAAGAAACAAGAAGTAAGTTAAATGGTGACCCCTTTTGGTGACCCCCACTTCTTATGTCATTTCGATAATTTTAATTTATTGTGTTGGCTACATTGACCTTATATAGAACTCTTCTATTTGGTGAACATTAATACAGGGCCCGCTTGGAGAGGGGGCAGCCCGAGCATTCGTACGAAGCGGCAATTTTTTCCAATAAAATTAAATACACTTTTTGGTCCATTATAGTAATTAAATATTTTTTTTGTGGAGGATAAAAATTATCTTTATCAGATATTTATGAAAAGTTCTAAATCAGTCGGTGGCGCCGTCTTTGACTTTACTTAATATAGAGCCTTTACGTCGAATATCGAAGCAAAAATCGGCAGCGGTGGTAAACTGGGCGGAAAAATATCGTAGATACCTGAATTTTGAATCAGTGATCAAAAAAATTTTAAGATCAACATAAAATTTTTTCAAGATCCAAATTTTCTGTATTTGAAATTTTATCTAATTTAAAATTGAGAACGTAAACCATCCCCCAATAAATATCTGTGGAGGTAATTCATATTTTTGACAAGAATAACTGATGGAGACCTGTAAAGAAAGTAATCTGAGAAATGTTCAAATACTTTTGTTGACTATCAAGTATATTCGTATGGAGGGTAGAAGGAAGGAGCACCATCTGAATGTATTAAAAAGTGTCCATCGAAAGGAAGCAAATTAAGGTGGCGCCATATTAGCAAGTGGAAAGATTTTAAAAACAGCGCCATGAATTATTAGAGTAAGATACAAAATTTAAAAAGGAAATACTTCGTAAGTAATTGAGATTTTAAATACTGCATATTTCTCAACTACATAAGTCACGAAAAATACTAAATTTTTCAACCCAGCTCACTTCACTCGGTTTATAACCCTAAATTCACATCATTTCCATTAGCTACACGAGCGCCATTTCGGTAAATCTTCGAATTATAATTTGCTGTTTACAGGTGGACACTTTTTCAACTTGTCCCCCATACAAGATGGTGCTCCTTCCTTCTACCCTCCATATATATTTGACATATTAAGATTATTGGAGGACCGAAGAAAGAAAACTTTTTACCTGCAAAACTTCAAATTGTATGTCCAAGTTCAGCAACAATATTTTTTCAGCTGAACTGTATGATAATTCAGCATCGTTGTATCTTGCTATGGTGGATAACTCACGCAACCATCCTTTGTTTAAAGTTATTGTTCCTGTTATTGGTAGCTACAAAAGTCAAGTGTAAGTTCATAGTTATTTAACCAACAAATGTTTTATTATGGGCTGTTAACAATCGAGATTGCAAATAAAAGTTTTTCGTCGACTGTACGGAGTAAAAGGCAAAAAAGTTGATTTTTCTACTTTTATACGTCAACTTTACAAACGTCTTAGTGTATGTTTAGTTGCCTATACCCAAATAGTTAATTAATATAGAAAATAGTTCATGAACATTGGCTATTAATTAATGATTTTGTGTATATTTGGTTGCCTATAACAAAGTCGTTTATTAATCGAAAATCATTCATGAATAAGGGCTATTAATGAATGATTCTGTGTATGTTTCATTACCTATACCAAAATCGTATACTAATAGAAAATCATTCATTAATTGGGGACATTAATTAATGAGGGGTGCATTGATAGAACTCAAAAATGCACAG
Organism: Lochmaea crataegi; assembly: GCA_947563755.1. Taxonomy (NCBI): domain Eukaryota; kingdom Metazoa; phylum Arthropoda; class Insecta; order Coleoptera; family Chrysomelidae; genus Lochmaea; species Lochmaea crataegi. The sequence goes on along the minus strand of OX387433.1, from coordinate 25,350,698 downwards.
TCGACGGAAAAATAAGGAAGCAATCAAGTTCTTCAAGCTGCAAATACTTACATGTAAAACCTGGTCTGGTAGTTTGAATGGATCGTATCCATTATTTATAATATCTTGTCCAAGATTAGCTAAAATTTGATCCACATAGTCGTTTAAATTAGCCACTATATTTCCCAAATTTCTAAAAACCAACAAAACAAAATTAACATAGGCCATTCAATGTAAGATAAGCATGCGCAGCAGTAATGATAGATTTCTATGCTATATAACGTCGTCTGCCATCGCTAAAGGTTGGTCTACGTTTAAGTTGTATAAATAAGGTGCTCGAACTGCTTATGGCTGATACGATTTAATTAGCGTGCTTAGAACTGTTGGCGGCGGGATCAATTCGGACCTTTCGGAGGTTCCTCATGTTCAGACATGATTTTAAACTTTAACATAACCTTAACGAAAACTTAAGATAACAACGGTGAGTGAAAAGAGTGAACAATTTCATTTGATGTCTCTAAAAGAACAGATCTCGTTTCGTGCGGCCTTTTCCATGCGAATAGGTTTCTGATTGAAAAATTGGAGCGATTATCAGTCATGAGCATTGCAAGCGAGATTGAAGACGTCACTGCTTCTCAAGCTCTGGATCCGAGCGATGTAAGCACTATTACACAGCGCTCTAAGCACAGTGTTCGGACCGCAGCCAAGGCGAAGAAATAATAGAAGGAGGAGAAAATAACAAAAGAGTATGGTTTAAGTGGAAATTATAGTGCAAATTATCTTAGGGTCTGTCGTCTTTAGTTTTTAGTACAGGAACTAGCTAATGATTTACAAAATGTCAATTTGGATAGGAATAATTTAGATAAACTTGTTTTTCTCTTTTCGAGTTTGATTTTAAACTAAACAATTCAATATGTGATTACCCACAGGCTCTTTCATCACAAATTTTTTTGCGCATTCGTACTGTTTTTTGTAAACAAGAATATTAAAATACCTTTGAAATTATAATTAAAATCAAGAAATATTCAATAAACTATATTCATATATATCCATTCAAAAAAAGCAACAAAAAAAATAAAATAATAAGTATCTTAATTAAATAGTAATTTATGCAAAAAATGCAAAAAGTAGGGTACATTTTTTCACGAATGGGAAAAAATTTCATGAGTGAAAAAAAGACACTTTATGCATATGTTGCATACAATATTTTTTCTACAGCCCTATACAAATAATAAAATAAAAATAGTAATTTGGAATATTTTAATTAAACTCCTTCAGTAAATTACAACTAATGAATGCTTAATGACTGAATTGGAAAATGTACACAATAATATTAAGAAAAATTAACAACTATGTTATGTAAGTATTTTAGTATTATTTTGCAATGTGAATATTGAAAACGCAATTGTTTGGTTGACTAATGTGAAATTTTGATCATGGATAAAGCTTCATTTAAATTGTGAATTTTGGAACAGTCAAATTCGTCTCTGCTTGATTTTCATAATGATGTTGAAGGTAGGCTAAAAAAAACTGCTGATATTAGCCCCTTGTAAAATTCGTGAAGCACAACTTATTTTTGCATTGAGAGAATTGTTCACATACCCTTCGGCAACAGCAGAAGATTTCCATCCTCCACGTTGCTTTAATTGAAGAATGTCTCCATCCGAATCAACTAGAAGCGATGCCGAAGTACGTCGGATCGTGTGACCTGTATATTTTTCAGGATGCGGTAAACTTAAACATTGCGCAATTAGCGATGGAATTTTCGAAAAGGTGTTTATGCCAACTACTTGTTTTGTAAATTTGCCATTTCTGTAATGTTAAAAAGAAATGGATGCTGGTTGCGTTTTTCGGTGTCAGATTAACATACTTTTGATATAAATGTATTAAATTAATGTTTGTACTGGATTTTCCAATAACCGTAAAACCCCGACTTGTAAGAGTTTTTGAATCGTGGTGAGTAGAAATTCCCCCTTATTTCCAATGTCATCAATTTTCATTTTATACAACTCTTCTCTTCGACAACCTCCAGCAATTCCCAGTATTAACGTTACCTACAAATTTATAAATAAAGTAAGCAAAAAACAAATTAACTATTTAAAACTTTTACCTTATCTAAACATTAAATATTTGTCGTCTGGAGCATTCAATAAAAACTTGTTCATTTCTTCCCTTGACAATGTTTTAGATTTCTTAGTTTAGAATATTACCTACGATATCATTAATAATAAGGTTGCTTTTAGTTTAGAATAGCTGGACCATAATGTAGAAGACTTGAATTTTCTAGACCTTTCTTAAAAAAAGCTAATAGCGCCCGCTCTGTAAAGCTATGAATATTGTTCTGGTTCCGCCATTTCATAAAAGTGTCATTATTTTTTTACATAATTTTCCTTGCATTTTTCCGGCAGCTAATTAATGATTTCTTCGGGAGTACATATTATTTCAAACTCGGAATCTTCACTATCCATAATAATAATAGGAACAACTAATAAATTATGTAAAACAAATCGAATTATTGCTAAATTCATATGCAGTCAAAGTCAAAGGTAATTTGATATTTTTTCCGGTAAAGGTGTGGACGACTTGCACTAATCAACTGTATTGGCTTATGGAAAGCGTGATATAAAGTTTGCATTATATCTTACTGAAAACCCTATCTTAACATGCCTATTTACCGAAAATGACCTTTTCCTGTGCGCTAAAATGCGTTATTGTTTATTTCCCTTAGCGACACTAAACAACAATTGTATTATGACAGCAGATGCCAGTGTTTTGAATTGTAGTATAGTATAGTACTTACTAGTTTTTATTTTCAGAAAGGTATAATGAAAAGTATCGTTCATTACACATCCATAAATGCTTTTCCCGCGCACACGGGAAAAGCCTATTTTCTGAAATATACTATAACGTTATGGCACTTTTTTAACGCTCTTTCACTTTTTTTCACTCCCACATAAACAGCCATTTTAAGCGCTACAAACTGGTGAAATACAAGGTACTTTAAAGATAAGGCGTAAAAAAATAAATTTACTTCTAGTCTATACTTTTTTTTGCTCCAAGTATGTGTTACGCAAGTTATCATTTTCTCATTTTCTTTGTCCAATTCTGAACAGTTTTATAACAGTACTGTAATCATGACCACCAACCAATTTATTCCTGATTATTTCTATGGTAGGTATCTCATTACTTTTATAACAGTTATATAATGTAGTATTCAAAAATTTTCCCCATAAAGGTTCATTTCGACCATCGATCATTAAACAGACTTGATGAATAACCCGCTATACAGACAACACACTTTGTTTGTAACCAACATCCATTCCAAAATAAGGATAGCACAACAAAGGTGGCAACTTCCAACAACAGTGCCGTGCTGTGTGAGAGAGGGTTTACATTGACATATCAAAATTTTCGAGTAAGAAATATTTATCTTAGAATTATTTATTACTCGAGGAATAAATTTTAGTTGCTCTAATTCTTTTTTCACCTGGCCCAACCATTATATCACTTGAAATGAAATGACTAAAACATAGTCTAGCTTCCTTCGGAATATTTTCTTCCTCAATGATATTTTTCCATTGCTGCTGTTGATTTGCATCTCGAGGAACGCAAATATTTACTTAAATTAACACCAACAATGCAATACCATACAGAACTTATTGTTTTCTTATTAGAATGGGTGAATAGTATTAATATATCTCAAATGATACGACATTGGTAGTTTCAGAATTGTAGAACTGTTCAGAACTTTGCTTACCTTTGAAACCATGTTTTATAAACACCACTTTTTTGCATAATACACAACGATTCACAATTCTGTAAATATAATTTAACGAATAAATAAAGTATTCTTAATAGATTTACATTCAAATTACTTCATTCACAATATCTACCACAGTTGAACACAACAGCCATTAAATATTTGGTCAAAATAAAAATAAAAATCTGTCAACAAACGTAAACATTAAATATATGAGGTATTGGAAAAACGCAGAATTACAAACATCCTGTTTATAAATATTAACTCATTTGTGTATTGTCAAAGTTTAAATAGATCGCTGGTCAGTATCAGTATTTTTTTATATATATTTTCTTGTGAATTTTTATTTTATCTATTTTTAAATTATGTCCTTTGTCGATAAAATTGTAAAATTTTTAATTAAGCAAATTTGGAGAACATTTTGGTGTGTTACTATTATTGATATGCATTCAACACACATTCTAACATTATTAAGTATACGTTTTAGGATTTTTAAAGTGAATTCTAACATTAATTACATGTATCGACTACATAACAAGTATATATACATTAATAAAGCAAAAAAAAGTGAAACAAAATGCCGAACACCTTAAATGTACACTATAATTTTTACTTAAACTATATAAAGAAAAAACTTTCAAAAACTGGGGGAAGAAATTGATGTAAGGGAGTTGAAAAGGACAAAGAACTAAAATAGGGCTATTTCTAGAATTGAGTATTTTGAAAATTGATCTTTAAAGAAGCATTTGGACATTTGGAAAACTAAATAAAATTATTGTCTATATACAAGAAACAAAATTGTATAGAAAACTAAAAGTATCTTTTTTTACCTTTTTCTGGAAATTGAACTTGACATATCTTCTAATTGTTTCAAAAATAATTCCACGTTAACATCTTGCAGTTTTTCCTGGGAAAGTAGCTTAAGAGTATGAGTTTTCTCGCATACCGCGAGAGCTAAACAGCTTAATATCAATATTAAAAACTTCATTATGAAATATAAAGCAAATAAAATTGATGGTCTTATATATAAGTAGGTACCTACTTCAGAACAATATCAAAGATTTAAATATCAATCTAATACATATTATGTACAAATCAACAGACTAGAGATTAGATATAATTTCTTTGGATTATTAAGCAATTAGGATCGAGATTGAATCAAATTAAAAACCATAGACGCTTTTTTTAAATAATGTAAAAATAAAAAAGCTTTCAGTCATTACAATGGCTGCGTCTTCGATCATTAAACATACTAGATGTATAGCCCGCTATACTGACAACACACTTTGTTTGAAGCCAACATCTAAATCGATTCACCCATTCCAAAACAAGCGTGGCAACACAAACAGCAAAGATCACAGATTCCAATAACAGTGACGTGTGAGGATTTAAATGTAATGAAAATATTTATCTTAGATTTATTTATTACCGAGGAATGAATTTTAGTTGCCGTCGATATTCAATCATAAACATGGATGCGACAACTCAAGTCTCTCGACTGTAAATTTTGGTGGCTACGCACAGTTCGAGAACATTCTAGTAAATCGTTTTGTTCACGCATAGGACGGGCGTGGAAGTTCAAGAATCTTCCAGAATTGATAAAGACTATATATACGCGGGTTTTTGAGCGAGTTAACAGTTAGTTCACAATTAGTGAAACGGACAGTGAAGAGTTAGTTCACAGACAGTTTACAGAAGCTCTTAGTAATCGGACAGTGAATGAAAAAGTGAAGATAAATAGTGTAATACTCAAGTGGTAAAAATAAATTAGAACTATTATACTAAATAAATTAGTAGAGTGTGTATATAAATTAAGTTTAAGAAATAAATCAATAGATAGTAATTAGCCATGGTGTGTATAATTTCATCCCACAAGTAAAAAGTATTTAAATAAATAACAAAAACATTACATTGGTGTCAGGTGTGGGGTAAACTAAATAAATTATTACGTAAAAATGGTTAAGAGACTAAGTTTGCTGAAAGTGATGGAACTAAAAGCAGTATTGGAAAATCGCGAGTTGGAAACGTCCAGGAAGAAGAGTGAGTTAGTTGAAAGATTGAAAATAGCACTGGAAATTGACGGCTTGGACCCGGAAACATTTTCATTTAACGACGAGGCTTTCACCTTAATCTCGTCAATTTCCGCTAATATTTCTGCTAATATGGAAGAGAAGATTTCTACCATCAAGGACGAGATTTCTACTATGAAGAACGATATCTTATTAATGAAAAATGATATTGCCGCTGAAGTCGAAAATAAAATTTCGCCTTTAAAAACAGATATTGAGAATAATTGGTCCGATAATGAGAAGGCAGTGAACTTCGCTTCGGGGAGATGCCTTAGATGTGCTTCAGACGATACCCCTTGAAGAAACGGATGACTTCGAGCAGCTGAAGAAGAGGTTAGACATGCGATATGGTCACGAACATCTATAACACTTGTACCAATCCCAGCTGAAGAACCGAAGACAGAAACGTGACGAAACTCTTCAAGAGTATGAAGTGGATATCGCCCGACTAGTTCGATTTGATTATCGATCAGCACCGGAAAATGTGATGGAATGTCTGGGCATCCAGGCCTTTATTGATGGCTTACGTGACCCTGATATGCAGAGGACGCTTCGTTTAGCCCATCCAAAAACGTCGATGCATTAACTGCTGCTCTTGAATATGAAGCGGCCACGAAGGCTTCGGGGTATAACAAAGTTAGAACCATTCAAGAAGAAGGTGACGAAGATAGATTTGTCCAGATCGTCAACTTAACAAAAAGCATGGTAGACAAAAAGCCGAAGAAGATTAGATGCTGGGATTGTGGCAAGCTAGGGCATGTACGCAGTTCGTGTAAGCGCCCTAGGACTCCAGCAAACCAAGAACCCCAGTCCCAGGAAAACTAGAACGGGTCAGCCACGAGGGGGCAGCACCGACCCAGGACCGTTCCAAAGACCCTCTCATACTGATAGCCTCTCTCAAATGCCGTAACGAAAGTGTATATGTGGATGACGAAGTGAATGGCAAGAAATATACTCTGCTAGAAGACACTGGAGCAACTAGAACCATTATACGGCTGGAGATAATGAAATCTAAGAAGAAGCTTCTGCCAACGAGGCTGCGACTCCGGATCGCAACAGGTGAGAGTGCCAATGTTCACGGAGAGACTCAAATCCAATTGGGAATTGGTGCAGAAAAGTTCACGCATACGGTAATCGTAGCTGACATCGAAGAATACGTGATTCTGGGAATGGACGTAATGAATCTACATGGTTTCCAGTTAGACTTCAGAAACCGAACCATTAAAGTGGGTTCCGAAGAGGTATTCCTCCATCCATTTGAAGGCAGCACGGTGTTGGCAGCTGTACAGGAAGATACCTTTCTACCTGCACGAAGCGAAACCATGATAGTAGCGCGGCTACAAGGTATCATGGAGGAAGGTACACCGGTTATGATGGATCCATGGAACCACGACTAAGAGGTTGGTAGAGGAGTACTAATTGGATAAGGATTGGTTACGTCAGCGAAGCAGATCCCAGTACGTGTCATAAACGTAGACGATCACCCAATTACGATTAAGAAGGAAACCAGAATTGGATCCTGCGTACCAGTGACGTCTATCGTTCGTCAAACAACGATAATTGACTATTCTAATGATTCGAACAGATGTTGTCAATAGCTGGCCAATCCTTGAATCAAGCTGAGAAAAGGAAAATGAGAAAATTTCTCTTACAGCATCGAGACCTTTTCGCACCAAAAGGAGGGCAAGTGCCAGTCAGCCGTCAAACACAAAATCGATACTGGTGAGGTCAAGCCAATTAGACAATCAACTCGAAGACTACCACGAGCGAAGGGAGAGGAAGCTGAAAGAATAATTCAAGAGATGAAGGAAGAGAAAGTAATAGAACCATCCACTAGCCCTTGGGTATCTCCAGTAGCGCTCGTCAAGAAAAAGGATGGAACTACTAGATTCTGCGTAGACTATGGTCAACTAAACAACGTGACGAAGAAAGATAGCTATCCTCTGCCTCGAATTGACGATACGCTAGACACTTTGGCAAACTGTTTTCCACCTTGGACCTGAAGTCCAGTTATTGGCAAGTGTAAATGGACCCAGAAGACAAAGAGGAAACTGGATCCACCGGATCCGGATTATGGCGGTTCAACGTCATGCCATTCGGGCTCTGTATTGCCCCTGCGACATTTGAAAGACTCATGGAAAATGTCTTGAGAGGGCTATCTTGGAAAACATGCCTGGTCTAATTGGACGACATTGTAGTATTGGGGAAGACATTTAAGGAGCACCTGAAGAACTTGGAAGACGTATTCAAACGACTTCAAGCTGCCCAGCTCATGTTGAACCCGAAGAAATGTCAGTTATTCAAAAACCGAGTCAACTATCTGGGTCATATTGTGAGCAAGGCCACAGAAGGCAGTTTCAAAGAAGGGGACAAAGTATGGTTACACAACCTGACGAGGAGAAAAGGCTTTTCTCCAAAATTACAAAAATCTTGGGAGGGTCCGTACTTAATCAAGAAGAGGATCAATGACGTCGTCTATCGCATAAGCAAGATCCCCAATGGTAAACCGAAAGTAGTCCACCAAAACCGAATAGCGCCATTCGAACGAGACCATGACATAGAGGAAGGAGTGAACCATGTCCGGGAAGATTCTGACCCTGCCTTCGAAGAATTTATGGGCGCATATGGAGGTACCGGTAAAGCTAGATTTGGAGTCACTACAGAGCAACGACAAGATTTGTTCACACTCCCGGAAGATTATTCACTGGCACACAACATCCCCGCCAGTATCAAAAACGCACGAGGTTTGGCAACTGTCTTCGGAAAGAAGTTTGGGCAACTAGAAAAACTTGAAGAACAAATTCCAACCCCTGGCAAGACACTAACACTCAAACATAATTCACGGTACACCTTTTACCTGGTATACCTGGTAACAAAGAACAAATTTCAAGATCGGTCCACCTACCGGAATGCGTGGGAAGAGCTACCGTAGCCTTCGAGAGCATTTGCTGAAATCCAACGTGAATAAACTAGCTATGCCTAAGATAGAGATTAACCAGTTGGATTGGCGAGTCATCAGGAACATGATGGAAGTGATCTTCGAAGATACCGGTGTCCTCATATTAATCTGCAGCTATACCCCCCGTTATCAGTGTCCAATGAAGACAATGCCCTGTTATTTTCATACGACCGGAAAGTGTAGAAATGTGTCCTGTTGCCGATTTAAACATCCAGTCCCGGCTGCACAGAAGTTCCAGGAAGAACTTCCTTTTAAGGAGACGGCAATGTTGCGAGGTCACCAACTCAAAGCCGGCCCCGTCTCTCGACTGTAAATTTTGGTGGCTGCGCACAGTTCAAGAACATTCTAGTAAATCGTTTTGTTCACGCATAGGACAGGCGTGGAAGTTCAAGAATCTTCCAGAATTGATAAAGACTATATTTACGAGGGTTTTTGAGCGAGTTAACAGTTAGTTCAGAATTAGTGAAACGGAAGGTAAAGAGTTAGTTCACAGACAGTTTACAGAAGTTCTTAGTAATCGGACAGTGAATGATATAGTAAATATAAATAGTGTAATATTCAAGCGGTAAAAATAAATTAGAACTATTATACCGAGTGTAAATAAATTAGTAGAGTGTGTATATAAATTAAGTTTCAGAAATAAATCAATAGATAGTAATTAGCCATAGTGAGTATAATTTTATCCCACAAGTAAAATCTATTTAAATAAATAACAAAAACATTACAATAAATTTGTATTCTTATTAGAATGGGTAAATAGTATTTATATATCAAATGATACGACACTGGTAGCTTCAAAACTGTAAAACTGTTCAGAACTTAATTGTTGCTTACCTGTAAAAGGATGTATTGTAAACATCACTTATACTTTATTTTTTGCATAGTACACAACAATTCACCATCTTGTAAATATAATTTAACTAATAAACAGAGTATCCTTAATTGATCTACATTAAAATTTATTCACAATAAATACCACAGTTGAATAAAACAGCCATAACATATTTAGTGAAAATCAAAACAAACATCTGTCAAAAAATGTAAATATTTAATATTAGTGGCTTTGACATGGTTTTGTCACATTTACTGAAATATTCAGAATATCAGAAACCTTCAAATTGACATCCTGTTGAAATGTTTTTCTTATTTATTTAAATAGTTTTATTTCATACTGTGATGTAATAAGCTATTTCCCGGACTCATTTAAGTCCGGGAAATAACTCATTACAGTACCCGGACCGGGAAATAGACTCGAGTCCGGGAAGTAACTCATTACAGTACCCGGTCCGGGAAATTTTTAATTCCCGGACTGCTAACTCCTACATACAGGGAGGTAATGTAAAATAAAATATTAAAATTTCATTTTTAATACAACGCCTCGTCCGTAAACATCTAGACTTCTACTTTAATAAGCCATTTCCCGGACTTGAAACGTAAATTACTATTACGGGTGGGATACAATTATACACACTACTATGGCTAATTACTATTGATTTAGTTATAGAAACACACTCTGTATTAAACTTAATTTATAAAGGTACAAACTTTACTTATTGTCTACTAATTTATTTACACTCGGTATAATAGTTCTAATTTATTTTTACCACTTGAATATTACACTATTTATCTTCAGTCTTTCATTCACCGCCTGATTACTTAAAACTTTCTGTGAACTAACTCTGTAAAGTCCGTCCGGAAATATAAGGTCCTAACTTCTTTAATAATATTTATATATATAATTATTGGTATATTGGTTTTTATAAAAAACGGACTTGCTTTATACCTGAATTGTGGGTTCATAAATAATTTCTTAACAATAGGGCATGTCCACCTACTGACAGTTGACAGTCGCTCGCAGGAAAAAAAAATAATTATTTGGTTAGATTTGTATTTTTATAGTTTTGTAGTGTTTTAATGATCCTTTCTATTATAAATAGTCAGATATAGCTTTCAAAATACCTAAGCAATTAAAACAATGTCGAACAAAGCACCAACTCAAAATTAAATTCTCCTATTCCCAATCGCTCCTTTTAACGCGCGCTCATTCTCCTCCCACCTTCCCTCCATTTCCTCCTCCATCCATTCCTGTTCTTCCTCTCTGGTCGCACCCCTCCAGCGTTTATTTCTGGCTCTAGCCATCACGTCCAATGGGTAGGTCCTTGCCAGCACCGCTGCTGCTCATTATCCTTCTCTGCACCCGCAGGAGTGGCCTAACCCTCGCATTCACTTCCGCTCTCTCACCCCACTCCTCCGCACCGTACAGCATACTCTGCTCTACCGTCCTACCAATGATCCTCCTCTTCCACTCTCCCGGCCCCTTCACATTACACATCAATCTCCTCAGCCTTGCTGCCCTCACTTTCCCCTTCTCTGCCACCTTCAACATGTGTGATCGGAAGGATAATTGACTATCCAACCTCACCCCTAGGTATTTCACACACTCCTCCATACGAATTCTCTTTCCCTTCTCCATCACCCCCACTTCCCTCGTCTTGCTCCGTCCCTTTACTAGCAACCCCACCGTATTATCTTCGGCCACTTCTAGTCCGCACCGCTCTATCTTCTCCACGATCTTCACACATTCTCTCCGCCTTTCTTTCTATCTCCGCCTCTCCCATACTAGACACACATCGTCCGCATACACTCACTCACTCACTTCTATAGCGTCGGTCCAAGAACCGAGCCCTGGGACACTCCTGCGTCCGTCTCATACCTTCTCCCTCTAGTGTCTACTATCACACGCCCCGTCCACTAGGTCAACCAAACCCTCCCTCACTCCAAGCTTTAGCAACACGCTCAAATCTGCCCGTTTGCTGACACTATTGAACGCGTTCCCGACGTTGAAGAACACGAGTAGGGCCAATTTCTTGTTCCTCCAGCTGCCCTCCCTAGCCCTTTCCACCAAGCCCATTACCCTGCCCAGCGCCGATTTGCATGATTTTCGCTTCACAAACCCGTGCTGGTTTACCCTAAAACCCCCATTCCTACCAACTTCCTCCTCAATCCTATCCTCTATTATCCCCTCCATCAATTTACCCATACCACACAGCAGGCTGATGGGCCTGTAGTCCCCCGCCCGCTTCCCTTCTCTACCCGCCTCCTTAGGCAGTATCACCCTAGCCACCTTCCATCCTTCTGGAAACTCTTCCTCCCTTAGCACCCTGTTGAAAAGCTCGCAGAAGTATTCCCCATTGTCATCCAACAGCCTCTTCATCATATCACCACTCAGGCCATCTATCCCTGGGGCTTTCCTTACTTTAATGTAACGCCCTCCTGTACTTCCCACTTCTCTTCCGGCCGTATACCCCTCATTTTTCCTACCCCCCTAATATCCTGGACTTCTCGAATCCTGCCTCCAACTCCTCCTTCTCCCCCTGTGAACAATTTGCCTATGACCTCCTTCTCCCAATGTTCCTCTAGCACTTCGTTCCTATTTCCACCCATCCTCTTCACCGCTATCTTGTATGTCTTTCCCCATGGATTGTTTTCCAGGTCCCCCAGCAACTCTTCCCACTTCCCTCTTTTTTCCCTCTCCACCCTACGCTCCAGTTCCTTCTTCTTCTCTTTGTATCCCCCTTTCCCCTCTAACCTTCCTCTTGCCCTCAGCATCCGTCTTCGTTCTCTCCTACACTCCCTCCACAGCTCCTCTATTTCCTCATTCCACCAGTAATTTCCCTCTCTTTTACAGCCCTGTATCACATTGTACAATTCATCTACATCATGTCCAAGTCCTCTTTCTATCTCCTCTCTTACTTTCTTCCTCATTCTCTCTGCCTCGGCCTTCGTCCACCTCCATCCCCACTCTCCCGATAAATCCTTTCTCCCTTTCCTTATATCCGTCTCCACATACCTATATAAGCTCAAGCTTTCCTCATCCTCCAGCACCCTCCAACTACTCACTTTTCCCCCCAGCCATTCATCACATGTTGTTAAATCAATGAATGACGAACCCCCGTCACCCCTCACAGAGGTGGGCAGTAGTCCATCATTCAGGACCGCCAGCCCGTTGGATGTCAACACTTCCTGCAGGATCTCCCCTCTCCTGTCTGTTTTCTTACCCCCCCCCCCATGCAGTATTCTTAGCTTGAAGTCCCCTGCCACCATTCTCCTAATTATTCTCCTTTTCCCTTTTGAGACCCTCAGATCGTGCTCCAATCCAGTCATGCTCCTCTCATATTCTTCCAGGCTGACATTTGGTTTCCTTTCCTCACTTCATCCGCCCTCAGTCCATCTCCCACCACTCTTATTCCTGCCTCTCCTGTATGATACCATAATCCATCCCTGCTTTCCCACATATCTAGCATTTACCTCTGATCCACCCACCACATCCACTTCCCTCCTGAAAAACACTTCATCCAATATATCATGGGCTATCCTGCATTTCCCTAAATTTATCTGCAGCACCCTCCATCCATCCTCTACATTCCTTCTTCCCGCGCACTGCTCTCCCCTTTCTCCTATTTGACCAGACTCGTCCCCTCTGAGAGGTCCAGAGGGCCCCTCCCATTTTTTCCTTCCTGTTTTCCATCGTCTTCATCTACTCCCTTCCTTCCCCTACTACATTCTATCTCCCCTGGCTTGTGTCCCTTTTCCCCCCTACAAAGGAAGGCCTGCCGACAGTCTCTGGCCATGTGATCCTCGCTCTTACATAGCCAGCACTTACTCCTCTCCTTTTTTTTTTCTGGCCGAGATGGGAAACTCATGTTCGAATGGGTCCAGGACCCAAACGGTGCTGGACTCATCCCCAAGGGGATGCCTACCATCCAAACCCACCTCAAACTCGCCTTTACCCCCGCCTCGGAATCACTACCCTAGCATACTTTGTAACATGTCTATCGACCTGTTTCGATTTTACAGAATAAATCCTTTTAATTAGCGCTCGTCGTCACTAGCCACATCCAATTATAGTTCTGTGATCCCAAACTCTTCAACCCCGAACGTAGGACAATTGACGTCTGCCAACGGTCGCTTCCATTTTTTTGCACACCGCCACGTGAAACACTCCTTTTTGTTATCGACCGCCTAAGAGGGCAGATCATCTTTCGCTATCTTTCATATCTTAAGTACCTATCTTATGAATTTTGCTGTGGTAAGTTCAAAATCATAATTTATAATTAATAAGCTTCTTCTAAAGTACTGTCTGATATAATTTTCGTATGCATTCTTTATTTTTTTACAGAGATAGACGAAATTAAATTCAACACGTGGTCATAAACTGTTCTTTTATACTAATATGGTAGTTTTAAGCCAAATATTCTTTTATAATTCACTGTTTTACTTTTATACAAACATTTTTAAGCTTTTTCAGTTGCGAAATAACTCTTTTAATTATAAAATAACACTTTTATAAACCGCTAACCTATAAAATATTCTTTCGTAACGCCAGTGCCGGTTTCATATATTTCCTAAGCACGATATTTTTTCATATAACTAAATAAATAACTTTTTGCTATGATTAGTTTCTTTCGGATCATTAGTATATTTTCTTAATTCAGCCGATAATTGCTATTTTTACTGTTTTAACATGGAACATATAATGTTGGAAAGCTTTCAGTAAATTAAATCAATTTTTTGACTTTCAAATAACTGCCTTCCTTTTCTTTAACCTGAAAAGCTGACCAACATAATGTGCCATTACATTCAAGTTCCTACATATCCCTGATCCACTTGTACTTCTAGGTAAGCACAGCCCCTAGGCGAGAATATAAGCCAAGAATATAACCCTAGGCTAGGATATAACTCAAGAATATAACGCCGAGGATATAAACCCAAGAATATAACCCTAGGCTAGAATATAACCCCAAGAATATAGCCTAGAATACAACCCGAGGATAGAACCCCAAAATACCGCCTTAGAACAGAACACAACAGTTCAGATCAAGACCTGACTTCTTCTTCAGGAAACAACTCCATATAAGCTAAGTACCTATAAAAGTACAAATTCCTGTTCATTTCCTGTGGCAGAATAAATTGTAAATTTGTGTTAATTCTATTTTTATTTTTTTTCTAAATCCTCAACTATAAAAGTTGAGGGAGATATCGCCCCGGGGTAATTTTTAGTAACTTTTTTATTTTTTAACTTTCATTTAAATTTTACAAGGCGTTTCTACCTTTTCCGCCTTAGTTTTCTTAGTCCTTTTTATCGTTAAAAAGGTAGTGGTGCCCTCAACTTTTACAACCCTTCTGTTATCCTTGTGTGACATAAACTTGGGGTCGAATCACCCTTGAGAGGAGTCTCTAGCCGGAGCCCTTCGAGCTGGTGCCCTGTGAGGTACAGCATTTACCGTTACAAATTGGCGCCTTTACCGTTACAAATTGGCGCCTTTACCGTTACAAATTGGCGCCCAACTAAAAGCATACCTTTACCGTTACAAATTGGCGCCCATTGTTTTTGTTGCACAGTGTAACAGTTGGGTTGGAAGGATTTTAGTTTTTTTATTTTTGCATATTCTCTTTTTTAAAAATTTTTTTATCGTTCAATTTAGAATTTTTGCTTCCAACAACTAACTTTTTTTAATAAAATTTCACTTTTTCAAGTAACTATCTTGTACCGACCCTGGACTTTTTTTTAATTTTATCTTAACTACCTGCCTTATTTAAAATATATATTTTGGTCTACGATAACGAATTATTATGCAACATTTTTATTACTACGTATGACTTGTTGAAAATATAGTACGGTTTTGTTTATTTTAATTGACATCTATCGGCAATAAGTATTTGTTGTTTATATATCTACAGTCATTGACGTACATACAGTTTCCATATCTATATCTCGTTGCCAGGCATTTATGTTCACTCGGATTTTAGTCCCTTTGCTTTCGCTAGTGCTATTTGATTAGTACTGTTGATTTAGATACCGGCTCTTATTCTTTTTCTCATTTTGAACATTTTCGGGATGCAGGCCAATCACTTAAAGTCACTTACTTCAGAGGCCGTTCCATTCTCTGGAGTTTCGCTATCGTTCTCCTAAAAAAACGGTACAATCGAGTTTTTAGTTTATCATTGTTATTTCCGTTTTCGTTTTCTTCCTCACTTTAGGCAACCGTGCCATTCTCTTGGAGTTTCGCTATCGTTCTTCTAAAAAAACGGTACAATCGAGTTTTTAATTTATCATTATTATTTCCGTTTTCGTTTTCTTCCTTACTTTAGGCAACTGCGTCATTCTCTTGGAGTTTCGCTATCGTTCTCCTAAAAAACGGTACAATTGTGTTTTTAGTTCATTATCGTTTTCGTTTTCTTCCTTATTTTAGGCAACCACGTCATTCTCTTGGAGTTTCGCTATCGTTCTCCTAAAAAACGGTACAATTGTGTTTTTAGTTCATTATCGTTTTCGTTTTCTTCCTTACTTTAGGCAACCGCGTCACTCTCATGGAGTTTCGCTATCGTTCTCCTAAAAAACGGTACAATTGTGTTTTTAGTTCATTATCGTTTTCGTTTTCTTCCTTATTTTAGGCAACCACGTCATTCTCTTGGAGTTTCGCTATCGTTCTCCTAAAAAACGGTACAATTGAGTTTTAGTTGACCATTATTTTTATTATTTCCGTTTTCGTTTTCTTCCTTACTTTAGGCAACCGCGCCATTCTCTTGGAGTTTCGCTATCGTTCTCGTACAAAAACGATACACTGGAGTTTTTTCTTTTACTTTCCGTTTTCTTAATGACTGCTTTGTCGCTCCATATCTTCACTCTGGCTTCTATAGCAACCTCTTTCTTTTCCTTGCCTTCAATGGCAGTACTTCCTTAGTTTTTAATCGTTTTTTTATCTTGTTTAACCAGGTTTGCCGATGTACCGTATTCCCTGACAAGGTCATGGGTGTCATTTTAGTAACATTACCTTTCGATTTAACAAAGAGAGCATATCAACGGACTGAATGCCTGTAGCTGGAATGACTTTCGGATCGATGACCAATGGCTACTGTGGACGCTAACTGGCAACCTCACCGAATGTCGATCGAGCGCTGCTGTTTCTGCCCTCATCCTGTGCTCTCGGCGTATAAACCAGAATACCTTTTTGTCTGATCACGTGATAAGAATCTATCGTCTTTCTTTTTATAATGTCGCCACAAACTATTCCTAACCACACATACCATTATTTCGACCTCGATTTACCTTTCAGAATCACCCCATATATCTTCAATTCTCTTTTACCGTAAACCATTCAAAGTAAGTATCTATGTATTTCTTTCTCTCCCTTAACATACCTTTTGCGTTGCCGTATTGTGATACTTGTAAACTACCTACCGTTATCGTATATTTTAGAACCGTTCCTTGTGGAACACTATAAGTGTTGTCGCCCTGCCAATAATCTTTGCTAAGTCAAGTAGTATTTCATCCCTGGTGACGTCATTATGACAAATCTTTACTCTTTGCTCGGTGAAAATTAGGCTGATTTATGAATGAATTAGAATTCCGACGGAATTGCATTCTAAATCAATTTTAGGCTGACATCACTCGCCGTGTTTATTTTTGTGTCTCTCCCGGAGACATTGGTTTGGTATTCCCTGGAATTTTTCGCTCTGCGTATCGGAGATCCCAGCGTTTTATCAAAACACACCCTACCGTACCTTATCTTATCGTTTCGCCTGCACTGAGAAAGTATCGCACCCTATCGTTACCTTTCGTTCTCAGTGTGTGCTTTGTCTTATACGATGACATAACTACATGATAATCACAAGATGACAAAACTGCCTTACCGTTACCTTTGACAACTTCCTTACCGTTACCTTTGACAAATGCCTCACCTTTACCTTTGACAATTGTCTTACCTTACCTAAGATACATAGATTTTGCAATGATACTTCACCCCTCCTTTTATCTTATTAAGCCCATTTTTCACAAAAAAAAATAATTCTTCGAATCATTTTTTTCCCGGAGGAGAGGGGGTGTAACATGTCTATCGACCTGTTTCGATTTTACAGAATAAATCCTTTTAATTAGCGCTCGTCGTCACTAGCCACATCCAATTATAGTTCTGTGATCCCAAACTCTTCAACCCCGAACGTAAGACAATTGACGTCTGCCAACGGTTGCTTCCATTTTTTTGCACACCGCCACGTGAAACACCCCTTTTTGTTATCGACCGCCTAAGAGGGCAGATCATCTTTCGCTATCTTTCATATCTTAAGTACCTATCTTATGAATTTTGCTGTGGTAAGTTCAAAATCATAATTTATAATTAATAAGCTTCTTCTAAAGTACTGTCTGATATAATTTTCGTATGCATTCTTTATTTTTTTACAGAGATAGACGAAATTAAATTCAACACGTGGTCATAAACTGTTCTTTTATACTAATATGGTAGTTTTAAGCCAAATATTCTTTTATAATTCACTGTTTTACTTTTATACAAACATTTTCAAGCTTTTTCAGTTGCGAAATAACTCTTTTAATTATAAAATAACACTTTTATAAACCGCTAACCTATAAAATATTCTTTCGTAACGCCAGTGCCGGTTTCATATATTTCCTAAGCACGATATTTTTTCATATAACTAAATAAATAACTTTTTGCTATGATTAGTTTCTTTCGGATCATTAGTATATTTTTTTAATTCAGCCGATAATTGCTATTTTTACTGTTTTAACATGGAACATATAATGTTGGAAAGCTTTCAGTAGATTAAATCAATTTTTTGACTTTCAAATAACTGCCTTCCTTTTCTTTAACCTGAAAAGCTGACCAACATAATGTGCCATTACATTCAAGTTCCTACATATCCCTGATCCACTTGTACTTCTAGGTAAGCACAGCCCCTAGGCGAGAATATAAGCCAAGAATATAACCCTAGGCGAGAATATAAGCCAAGAATATAACCCTAGGCGAGAATATAAGCCAAGAATATAACCCTAGGCTAGGATATAACTCAAGAATATAACGCCGAGGATATAAACCCAAGAATATAACCCTAGGCTAGAATATAACCCCAAGAATATAGCCTAGAATACAACCCGAGGATAGAACCCCAAAATACCGCCTTAGAACAGAACACAACAGTTCAGATCAAGACCTGACTTCTTCTTCAGGAAACAACTCCATATAAGCTAAGTACCTATAAAAGTACAAATTCCTGTTCATTCCCTGTGGCAGAATAAATTGTAAATTTGTGTTAATTCTATTTTTATTTTTTTTCTAAATCCTCAACTATAAAAGTTGAGGGAGATATCGCCCCGGGGTAATTTTTAGTAACTTTTTCATTTTTTAACTTTCATTTAAATTTTACAAGGCGTTTCTACCTTTTCCGCCTTAGTTTTCTTAGTCCTTTTTATCGTTAAAAAGGTAGTGGCTCCCTCAACTTTTACAACCCTTCTGTTATCCTTGTGTGACATAAACTTGGGGTCGAATCACCCTTGAGAGGAGTCTCTAGCCGGAGCCCTTCGAGCTGGTGCCCTGTGAGGTACAGCATTTACCGTTACAAATTGGCGCCCAACTAAAAGCATACCTTAACCGTTACAACTTCGAGACGGGCGGAGGTCCCTCGCACACTCTCCGCTCACACCGTCGTCTTCTCCCTAACTTTCACTCCCACCTCTCATGCCATATCGAGTCGTTCTCTTCCCCTGACCATGCTCTCTACTACGCCACTTACCTCCATCCATTCCTCCTCCCCCCTCAACATTATCTACACCATGTTCTCCCAATACACCGCCTCCCCTAGTTTCCTCTCCAACTTCTTCAGCACTTCCTCTTTCAAGCATCTAAACACATGCCCCACATCATCCTCCACTCCACACCTCTTGCACACTTCTGTCTCTCTTTTTCCAATCTTGTGGAGGTACCCTACTCTCGACCCATGTCCAGTGAACACCTGTGTCAAGAAGTAGTTCACCTCCCCGACTTTCCGACCCATCAAATCTCTCCTATTCCCAATCGCTCCTTTTAGCGCGCCCTCATACTCCTCCCACCTTCTCTCCATTTCCTTCTCCATCCATTCCTGTACTTCCTCTCTGGTCGCACCCCTCCAGCGTTTATTTCTGGCTCTAGCCATCACGGCCAATGGGTAGGTCCTTGCCAGCACCGCTGCTGCCAGTCCACCCACTGTCTTGTACCCATGCACCACTCTCAGCAATATACCTCTCTGCATCCGCAGGAGTGGCCTAACCCTCGCATTCACTCTCGCTCTTTCACCCCACACCTCCGCACCGTACAGCATACTCTGCTCTACCGTCCTACCAATGATCGTCCTCTTCCACTCTCCCGGCCCCTTCACATCACATTACACATCAATCTCCCCAACCATGCTGCCCTCACTTTCCCCTTCTCTGCCGCCTTCAACATGTGTGTTCGGAAGGATAATTGACTATCCAACCACACCTCTAGGTATTTCACAGACTCCTCCATACGAATTCTCCTTCCCTTCACCATCACCCCCACTTCCCTCGTCTTGCTTCGTCCCTTCACTAGCAACTCCGTCTTATCTTCCGCCACTTCTAGTCCACACCGCTCTATCTTCTCCACAATCTTCCTACACATTCTCTCCGCCTTCCTTTCTATCTCCGTCTCTCCCTTTGCCGTACATACCAGACACACATCGTCCGCATACATCGTGATCTCACAGAATTCCCCTCACCTCAACCCCCTTCAATGCCTCTATAACCACCTCCCTATTTCTAGAGACTCTGAGTCGATCCACCCACTCCCCTTCCATCTCCCTCAACCCCTTCTTAATCCTCTCGATCCCATCCTGATCGAGTTCCCCGATATCCTACCACCCCCCCCCTCATTCACCATCCCATTCCCCCCATTCCTGCCCTCCTTTTCCCCATCTGTATAGATTGTTACCTCCGCCACCTCTCCGTCACCTCTCTCCCACGCTACCATCTTCTTCAGCACCTCCACTTCTACCTGCTCAAGCCTGTGGAGTCCAATGCTGTCCCCGCTCCCCACTTCCCCAAACAGTCGACTCATCAGCTCGAACACCTTTTCTCATCCCTACAATCTCCCTCCGTCCGACAGATCAACTCCTCCGTCTTCGCCCTTACCCCATTCCTTTCCGTAGTGCGTTCCTCCTTGACCCACTCCATTTCCTCTCCTCTTCCTTCAAGCATCGGACCTATCCCTAAACATCCTCTGTATCCCCTTCTCCATTCCACTGTCTTCCTTGGTCACCCATACCACCTTTACCTTTTCATCCCCTAATATTGGATTTCCCACCTTCACCTCTATTCCCTCCCCCTTTTTACCATCCCAGTCCCTATCTCTAACCCCCTTCCATCCCTCCTAGTCTCTTTGCCCCACCTCCCATCGTGTTTGCATTATCTCCTTCCTATCGTCCTCCCTCCTCAACCTCTCCAATTCCTTGACCCGCCCCTCTGCCGCTGCCTTATCTTCCTCCAGCCTTTCCACCCTCTCCTCCAGCCGCCTTACCATATCCTTCAATCTCTCTACACTCTCCCTCTCTTCTTCCTTCCCATTCTCCACTTCCTTCTTTCCTTTCTCCTTCAGTTTCCTCTTCTGTTCCTTATCCTCCAGAGGCGATACCTTTCTCTTCACTCCAGTATCACTCCATCCTCTCGTCTCCCCCGCCTTATCAGGCGTTCGATTTACCAAAAATTCCATTTCCTTGCCTTCCTTCATCCATAACCTCCTGTTTTCCATATTCCATCCCACGAGTAGCTAGGGAATTGAATGTCCATCACCACAGAGCCCCGCTTGTGGTGGTAAGGCTGGTTACTCCGGGAGGTCACCAGGTATCCCGGAGGCACCGTTTCTGACTGACTTTCGCGCAGCCATTCATCCAACAACATAGCTGCTTACCCCTATGTTGCTGGTTTTTTATCGAGGTTTACTCTTCTATTCCTTTTGATCCGCGAGCAATTATTCGGGTTCCCATACTGGATCCTTATTTATTGCTTATCCCGACGGTTGGTCGGTCATGAGGCCCTTACAACACGAAGAGCACGAGTCCCTTGACTGACCACGCCCCCTGGAGACACCCTATGAGCCATTGGGACGCGCCGTGTCGGGTGGAAAACCCCACCTCCGAAAACTTGTATGAGAGATTAGGGGTGAATCACTTCCACTGTACTGTTTGTTTACAAATTGTTAACTCACTCAAAAACTCGCGTATATATAGTCTTTCTCAATTCTCGAAAATTCTTGAATTTACGACGCTCCTCATATGCGTAATCACTGCAGTAACCAGAAGATTCTAGGAAGCGCATTCGCCAAAATTTATAGTTGAGTGACAGGGCCGGCTTTGAATTGGTGACTTCGTAACACTATTTATAAACATTCACAAGTGTATTAATGAAATTTTGTATATTGTCAAAGATTAAATAAATCGCTTTTTATACATTTATCTCAATTATATAATAAGTATTAAAGGACATATTTAGGAACTACAAAAAATTTAAGTCATTGGATGATTATTACATTTTAATAATACGTCAAGGCAACATCTGTGGAATATAAATAAATAAAGAAACTTTGACATTGTTCAAGGGACATTTATATCTTAAGTCAACTGTTCCGTTGACATGTAACATAACCTCAAAATTAAAGTTATAAGTAAACATATTACTTTAAGTAAAATATGTTAGAAATTTTGGATTTTCGAGCGTTAATAGATGATGAAAATGATGATGATACGGATGAGGCCTTGGTTTTACACATTCTTCATGATGAGAACACTCTAGTTATAATAAAAATAAACAAGTGAAGTGACACGTGAAGTAAATCGTTTATATTCGAGTGTTCCGAGTGCCTAGCTCAGCTCAATAAAACCTACGTTTACGGTATACGAAGAAAGACGCAAGTTTACGTTAAACGTATCTAAATACGTCCGAGAAGTACTTACTGCGCACGTTCGCAGTTCTTGTCAAATGCTGCGTTTACGTTTACTTATTAATCATTGCCTTAAGTGTCTAGTATCGTATAGATAAAGTTCATATAATAGCCTCCTTGGTGTGCGTCATTAATTGTTAATGTCTTTCTAACATATTACGTTGGAAGAAATTGAAAAAAGGCAGGTCCGTGATTAATCCTAATCAAAATATACAATAATGAACCGTTTAAACGTATTACAAACGTTAACCGTAATCTTTGACTTACAAAAATTTGATTGGGTCACCGTTAGATTACGCGCAAACGCGATCTATCTATCGGGCGAAATTACATCGTTCAAAATACGATGCAGACGTTCCTTTCGTAGCGGCAATGTGTCTTACTTCTTTTTCTAATGTCCCACTGACAGTTCTCGTCAGGTCTGTACTTTGTTGTTTACGATCAATTATTATTTTATGAAAAGTGAATATTAATCTTATTGAACACGCTGTATAATTCTTTTGCAGGACTATATTTACTAATACTAAATTATTTTAAATATTTTGAATATACAATTTGTTTTATTTTGCAGTGTTTTGATATCCCAAGTATTATTAATTTCATAGCCTTTTCGAATTTGGCTGAATACGATCCTGATGATTTTATTTATTAAATTAAAGGTTAGTTATATGTCAAAATAACAAATAAAATATCTACATGCCCAAAACCCGGATATACGTCACAAACGATGACGCACACCAAGAAGGCTATTGTATGAATGTGAATTAGACTTTGTTTAACCATTATTCTTTGCCGTTACGTCATAATCGGTAACGTATTCTGCTGTTTTACGTTCGTCTTATATTAGTTGAATGTTATTTTACACTTAACCTCAAACTTATAATCAATGACATATTTAAATGACCAAAAATACTGAACAAATCAAAATATGACAACTGAACTGTCAAAAGTAAAAAATAAAATTTACGTCGACATTAGTTAAGAAATACGTTTGACGTCATAATTCCGTCTCATTACCATCTCAGGATGGTTAAACAAAGTATACCTCCACGCTTTTTAGAAATGAGAAATCCTATTGTCCTTTTCCAAATACGTCATCGTGACGAATTTCTGTCACCGGACAACGTTTACACTAAATTCTAATATAATCTCAAACAGATTATTACAACACGATAAAACTCATAACATTCGCTTTTTTACACTTTTAAATTATTATAGTATCCAACTAATACACACTAGTACACAAATTTACAAAAACCAATTAACTTTTGTTGTCGATTTATAATTTAATCAGTAAAGAATGCTATTTCCATCCATGTTTCTGATGGTTGTCCGTGATCAGCTGACAACATGACACGGAATGACGTCACTTGGAAACGCTCTATAGACGTAACATCAGCAGATGCAACACAAATTTCAGCCAATCGGACATGATCTTTACAAATATCGATATTTGGATTCAATTACCTGTTTTGAAGAGCCGAGGCTCAGTTTACATAATATTTATAAACAAAGCGAACCTAAAGATGATAAATTCGTTCTGAAATTTCACTTCCCAGTGATAGAAAACTCAAACATTTTTGGGTTTGCAACTTAAACCGAAGTCCCCATTCCGAACAGTCCGAGAATAGTTCTTAGGTGCGTAGTTCAAGGCTGGTTCAGAACCACCCAGAAATAATAATTCGAATAATGTCAGAACTACAGTATTTCAATAATCGGATTATCAGGTTATGAGTGATTTCAATCATCCAATGATAATTCGAATTATAAATCACACATATTCTAATAACACTAGAGGGCGCATTATTTTTTATTTGTTGCAACATCGCGCAACGCAAGGCCGTCATAAATCCATTCGAATCAGACGCAAGCGTATTAGCTTTTTACTGTTCATGCAGTGCAATTACGGATTTCAAACTGTCAACTGTCATCATTGATTTCAAATTGTTTATTCAACCACAAAATTAAATTTGCTCACCTGACAGAAAAAACAGACGGAGTTTTTACGGAATTTCAAATTTAGACTCACTGACTTGCGCATTGTAACTTTCAACTTAACCCATATTTATTTTTTCATCATTCAAAAAAAAATTCGAATTATTCTGCCATAATCGGATACTCCCGATTATTTTCATAATCGAATTATGAATGATTTTTAATTCGAATTATCCCATCACTAGTCAGAACCTAGCGATAGGACATTTTACCCAAATAAATTTTGAATAATACGATAAAATCATTCATTTTGTGCCTTGAGGTTTTTTTGGTTTTCCGTATACCTACTTTAATATGTACAGAAAATAACTAAAAGTACCAGATCAGATTTTTGTGAATATATTTGCTTGATTATATTCGATGTCTGAAAAAACATGGGATATGACATTGGCAACTTGATCAAATTTAACATATTTTCAAATTTCAGTGTCACATTTCTGACTTTTTAGCAAAATATGGAATTCGACGAGATTGTAAACCAATTAAAAGGAGAGTATGACACAATCAAATCGTTTTCAGCATCAAAACCGAAATCCGATAACCAAATAGGAGATTCAGGTGATGATAATACCAAAAATGAGAAACTTTTAGAAAATGAATTTTCTCTTATAGAAACCAAACTGGACGAAATATTATCAAGAATACAAGAAGACTCACCGGATTATTATAAAACATTGTCGATGATCTCTTCGATCCTTTATGAAAAAGCAAAAGTATGTCTCAACATCAACCTCCTCTCATCGTCAAAAAAATATCTGGAAAAAGCTTTGAATCTCGTTGAACGTTACATCACGAACCCGCAAATAACTTTCATCTACCTAAGAGTGGTTAACTACCTTTCTTATGTTTTATCCAGAATGGGAGATTTAGAAAAAGCAAAAACTCTCTTAGAAGGAGTCGTTAACGATGAACTTAAATGTAATCCAATAGTATACAGTACAGAAGATTTATTTGTGTCCAATAAATCAGACGAACAGGTGTCAAAAGTTAAATTACAGAAATTGAAGGTGAATAACATGCAGATGTTAGGCTGGATCTACGGGAAAATGGGTATGACGAATCTGTACGCGGAAACCATACACAAGAGTCTTCAGAAAGAGTTGGATATAAACGATGGCGATGCTATTCACTGGGCAATCAGATGCTATCGATTAGCATCACTTTTTATAGTACAAGATAAATGGGAAAACGCAAGATATCATTTAACAGCTGCGCAAGTCGTACTGGACCCTCTTGAAGTCAGTTTGGTACCGAATGTGCCTCTGTTTAAGGCACAAGCGGATTTGGCAAGAGTATGGGTCAGTATTTTGAATATTTCCTATACAAATGTTGCTTCTTTCGCTGCTTTTTCCCTTTCTCCTAATAATTTAGATATTCCACTCTTTGACATCTGTCTTGATCTTTCTCTTATACTTTTAAGGTTGATTCATGCAAGCAGAAATTAAAACTAAAACTATGAACATGAAACCATGTAATGTAAATGTGTTCATGTAAGAAACTAAGCAATTAATAGCTCAGCCATTTTAGTCAGTTCACCTCTGAATGAAAGATAATAAGCTGTAAACTTGTATAAACCTTTATTTTTAGCAAATTATTTGTAATTATATATTTTTTAATGATTTGTAGACTTAATACGGCGTATTATTTATCGGAACTAATTGTGGACTTTGCATTATGCTATAAACAGCTAAGCGCTGCGCGCTCTCCGCCCTATATCTCTAAAACAGTTTCGTGTATAAAAAAATGTTTGTTACAAAAGTCGTAGAGAATTTTATTCTCTATAATATTCATGATGAATGCAAATGGTATTAAACCCACAGGAAGCGAGATATTTCCAAAAAACTGGGTTTTTGACCTTTGATATCTTAGGACGCGGACACGAGACTTTTGAGACAACCTTTAGAATGAAAAAATAAAGGTTTATACGAGTTTACAGCTTATTATCTTTCATTCCTAGGTTGACCCTCAAACTGAAGAAGATAGCCAACTTCCAACTAAAAAATAAATTTCTCCCATGAATTCGAAGCAACGTATGCGTCAAGTCTTAGAAGAATTGGGGGAATTATGCGATAGGTAAAAAACCTATATTGGTGAAATTAGTAAAGTAATCTTATTAAGAAACTCAAATAAGCTAAAAGGTGCAGATGTATGATTAGATGAAGATTACCCCAAAAAAGTCGTACAAGAAAGAACGCTGCCTATTTCAAAACTAAAACAAGCCAGGAAAGAGGGTAACAAAGCATACTTGAGATATAACAAACTAGTCACAAATAACGAAACCTACATATTCAATGATATCTAGCATGTATATGAAATTGAGGATGAGGAAGAAATGAATGCCAACCTCAACAATAAAAAAAGAACAGCGAATGAGAGATCACCAGAAGGAACTATACTATATCCATCGAACAAACAGAGCGACCCAAACAACGATAGATGCGTGATCACCATGCGCCTTTGCATCTATTGGCTAAAATAAATATGCCTCCAAGCGCTGGCCAATCGGATTTAACTGCAATCGGCCGGCGGAATTCATTGTCCATACAGAGTTGGAGAGATCACGTGCACTATGCATGATACTGTTTTGGAACACTCCGTTGCTTGGATGGACAGAGTATAGCTACCAACATCAACAAAAAAAGAACATAAGACAGAGATGCAAAAAAACTAAGAAATAATCACTGGAATAAAAAAAGCTATGAAGCAGGCAACGAACATGAGAATTTTATTTAAAATAGGATCGTGGAATATGAAAACTCTTACTGGAAAAGAGAAAGTACTAATCGAAGAATTTGACATTACAAATACAAAATTGGATATACTTGCACTTTGTGAAACTAAGAAAAAAGGTCAAGGAATGAAAGAAATGGAAAAAGGACATATACTACTTTAAAGCGGAGTAAAACAAACGGATAGAGCTAAACGCGGAGTAGGACGCATAATCAATGAAGAGTTCATAACATATATACAAACATGGGAATACACATCAGACTCAATTCTAAAAATTAACATAAAAATGGAAGTTGGAATTATAACAACACTGGTAATAACATATGGACCAAATGAAGATAAGCGAGCAAATATAAAAGATGCGTACTGGACTGGGAAAAGCTGAATGAAACAATTGAAAACATAGAAAACAGTTTGATAATTCTAAGTCATCTTAACTGTAGAGTGGGTTAAAGAAAAACAGGCGATATTGGCCCTTATGTTGAATATTTCGGAAATAACAATAGAAACAGATTAATACATTTCTGCGAAGAAAATAACATAATAATAATAAATTCATTTTTTGCACATAAGGAAATCCATATGTATACGAGAGAAGTACATAGTACAGGAAATATAGAGTTGTGAGCAATGTTTCCCTCATAGTGGATGATTTTGCTAGACAAGAGGGTAAAATCGATATAGAATAAGATGCACTCACTCCGATCTCTGAAGTCGTTGCGGAAAATTTTTTAACGAGGTAAGAAGAGCGTGATTTCAATAAAAATGACGTTTTTCGGGCATATCTTTTTACCCTTCAATTTTACAGAAAAAACAATAAGGCCTTTTTTTCTCCTCAAAAGATCTACAAAACTAGACTTTGCATGTAAAAAAATATCGATTAGGTCCAAAGTTATGAGCAAACAAACATTAATATTATTAAACAAATTTAAAACCCGATGTTATCATTATAACGTCTTTATATTACACCTAATTATGCCCTCAAATTCACAAATAACGTGTCTGTAATCTGTAACTTAATTAATTTGCAAATGATGACGTCATAAACAAATTAAGTTATTCTCTCCCTGTACGACATTGCGCATCACCCTCACTTATGCTGTTTGTTTTGTTAGTAGATTTCACTGTTATAAGTCATGTGTCGTTAATATTTTTCAGAAATATGCAATTTCGCAACCGTGGGAATGATTATTTAAAACGGCCTTAGTTGTAAAATGCAATATACCGCATGAATTTTGCAATATATTATTACGTATAGTTTGGCAAGTCTATCTGAAGCTACGCGGAACCGGTAAGGGGCGAGAAAACATGGCCGATATCTGTCTTAAACGTACCAATGGCGTACGGTACCTATTTTATAAAAGTATTAAAAATAATAATTATTATTATATAATAATTATATATTGAAACTGATATATGCTTTGCTTTAAAGGTAAGGTATTTTTCAAAACACGGTAGGTATTTGTTAAAAACAAATATTGTTAAAAATCGTACTTGAATTCAATATTAATACGAAATAATAAGATACCAAGTAAAACTGAAAATACGAAGGTAAATACTGACAATTTAAACGCCACTGGATAATCAATTGTCGAAGGGAGAGGGAAGAACACACGCACGCGCCTGCCAATAGGAAGTCAGGTGGTTACTTAACAACGGAGGTTCGATAAATATTCACCAATTGAGTTAGTCCGGAGGGCGTGGTAATTATGATTTTCGCACGACGTTGCCGGCTTGAAGGAAACCCATAACATATTTGGGAAAGTGTTCATCTTTTAATATTCAGAAATTGAAAAAATAATGTTAATAGACAAAATCCAATGAAACAAGCACATTAAAGAACTAACTTTTAATCATTATTGATATATTGTTAATAATAAAAAGTCCATTTTCTAATTATTATCACTACAAACTTAGCACTTTAGCTTTTTCATAGTTAAACGTGGCAATATCGAATGTTTTTGACCGCTTTCCTTTCACAGCTTCAGTTATGTTTGCCAAACTATACATTGATAGAGCATGAAAAAAGCTTTAATCTGAAAAAAAATTCGTCTAAATTCCTTGAAAAACAACGGAGAGACAAACCGTCATGATCGGAACACGGAGTACTTTCACTGTTTAAAATATGTATTCTAAGGGGAACCTATAACTAAGCTAAAAGCCATTTCCAAAGTTCATGCAACACTATCATTTTTACTATCTGGCTCGTAGCAACGGAGTGGGGACTCGACTGACTCGAGAAAATTTCTCGCTTCGCGCCTTTTGTTTCGTGGGAGGGCTAATGATCCCATCACTTTCGTCATCGAATTCATCGTTTCTGTCAAGTTCGTCTTTATCCGTCACATCGTAATCAATATCATTTTAATCGGATTGAACAATTTCATTATTTTATCAAGATTCGATTCATCTGGGTCTTCTTGGTCGTCGAGGAATTCATTCTGTTCGGATATATCAATAAGTTTTTGTTTGTTTTCACAACTTTGTCCTTTGCAAAATCCGCAAAAATCGGTACATTTCAAAGCATTTCAAATTTCGTATACCTGCGTGCGTCCTTCGACATAGCTAAGCGGGAGACAAAGTGGCTGTTATTATCTACTAACTTTGCTGAATAATTTGTTCATTTAAACATTAACGCAAACAAGTACAAAATTCATAACTTGAATAATTATTTTTGAACAAATAATTACGAGTCTGTTTAAATTGATATAATTCAATGAAAATACTTAATTATTATATATGAAACCAAAAGATAGTTGCTAAAAAGTAATCTTTTCATTTTGTTTAGAAGATAAATTTTAATGATTTCAAATAAACATTATAAAAATACCGCAAACTTTAGATATTTCATAAAAGCGCCATTGACGATTCGGGATGTGAAATTTTATAATTTAGATAATAAAAATGGATTCCTCTCGTCGAGTAGTATGAAATAAAAAAAAATCATCAATTTATCTTTGGACAGTTCCCGAGAAAAGTACCAATGCAGCTCCGGGATCGAGTTTGAAGGCGCGCAGCGAGAAATTTTCTTGAGTGAGTCGAGTCTCCACTCCGTCGCCACGAGCCAGAGTAAAAATGAAAGTGTTGCATGAACTTTGGAAATGGCTTTTAGCTTAGTTATCGGTTCCCCTAAGAATAAATATTTTAAACAGTGAAATGAATGATGAATATATATTTTTTCCGCTGCAGCCTGAAATTGTTGAACAATGAACCTTAAACTTTGACGGTTTGTCACTCCGTTGTTTTTCGAGGAATGAATCTTTTTTCGGATTAAAGCTTATTCATGCTCTATCAATGTACGTAATAATATATTGCAAAATTCATTGAGCATGCGGTATATTGCATTTTACAACTAAGGCCCTTTTAAATATTCATTCCCTCGGTTGCGAAATTGCATATTTCTGAAAAATATTAACGACATATGAATGATAATTGAAATATACTAACAAAACAAACAGCATACGTGAGGGTGATGCGCAATGTCGTACAGGGCGAAAATAAATTAATTTGTTTATGACGTCATCATTTGCAAATTAATAAAGTTACAGTTTACAGATTTCGTATACGTTTTTTTGTGAATTTCAGGGCATAATTAGGTGTAATATAAAGACGTTATAATGATAACATCGGGTTTTAAATTTGTTTATTAATAATAATGTTTTTTTGCTCATAACTTTGGACCTAATCGATATTTTTTCACATGCAAAGTCTAGTTTTGTAGATCTTTTGAGGAGAAAAAAAAGGTCTTAACGTTTTTTCTGTAAAATTGAAGGGTAAAAAGATATGCACGAAAAACGTCATTTTTATTGAAATCACGCCCTTCTTACCTCGTTAAAAAATTTTCCGCAACGACTTCAGAGATCGGAGTGAGTGCATCTTATTCTACATCGATTTTGCCCTCTTGTCAAGCAAAATCAGCCACTATGAGGGAAACATTGTAAAATGGTCATATTCAGGCTATATTTCCTGGACTAACAATCAAGAAATGAAAAATCTATAATTGATTATATACTAGTTAACAGAGAATACAACAAAAATACTAGATACTGTAGTTAAGACAGGACCAGAAATAAACAGTGATCATTACCTATTGGAGGCAAAAATTAAAATTAAAACAATAAATAAATATGTTAAAAGAATTTGTAAGATAAGGAAATCGAATAAAAGAAAGCAGAAACGTAGAATAACTTTGGGATATAATCAAAAATATGATATTAACAACCGCAGAAGAAGTACGTAGATCAACAATTGTAGATAAAAATAGGTAACAAACCAAATGGTGGACAAAGGATATTCAAGTACAGGTAAAAATGAAAAAAAATCTTTGGAAAAGTTATTTAAGAACCAAAACAGAAATAAGCCAACAAAAATACAAAGAACAAAGGGAAAAACTAAAACGTATGGTTCAAGAAGCAAAAAATCGAACCTGGGAAGATTTTGGTAGAAAAATGAAAGATGACCACTATGGAAACCAAAAGTTGTTCTATAAACTATTGAAAAACTTAAGAAAAAATAAAACATTAGAATTAAAACAAGTCAAAAATAAGAAGAACCAAATAGTTTCAGACGATATAGGAATAATGCAGTGCTGGCAACAATTCTTTCAAGAACTCTTAAACCAGAAAACTCAGGAAGTTTCAACGGAGGTGATAGAAACAGAAATAAAAATAGATAATGCATAACAGCAAAAGAATTCGAGCAGGCAATTAAAAAGACAAAAAGGGAAAAATCTGTTGGGCATGATAAAATCACGCTAGAAATGATCATTTACTTAGAAAAACAAGGAAGACAGCTACTTTTAGAAATGCTTAATCAATTTTGGAAAACCGATCAGGTGCCCAACGACTGGAACATTGGAGTAATAATGCCTATACATAAAAAAGGTGACACGACAGAATGTACTATCGAGGTATTATATTATTGAGCGTAGTTTCCAAATTATGTGAAAGCATATTGGATAATAGATTAAGCTCCTTAATAGAACTGGATGGTTCACAATGCGAATTTAGGAAAGGGCACAGTACCCAAGATCACATTTTCACGATCAAACAAATGATAGAAAAAACACAAACAAAAGAAGTTTATATGGCATTCTTGGACCTTGAAAAAGCTTTCGATAGTGTAGCACAAAAAGAGTTTGGAGTAGCCTAGACCAAAGATCGGTTTCAAAGAGTCTAACCACACGAATAAGGAGCCTTTACAACCACAATTACAGCTACGTCAGGAGACAACCTTGAATCCGATACATTCAGATCAAAGATGGACTTTAACAAGGTGGAGTACTAAGTCCTATATTGTTTATAATTGTAATGGACGACATCATTAAGGTAACGAAAACGTACACTAAAAAGATACATATAGGTTACAACAGGTTGCAACCAATCACCCTGACTGAGTGTGTGTTTGCAGATGACCTAATGATTTGTGCACCCAGCGACGAGGAATTGTAGAAAAATCTAAAGATATGAGAAAACGAACTAAAGAGGAAAAACTTCAAAATAAACATAAAGAAAATCAAAGTAATGACCAATGATAAAGAAATCGAGCATGTAGACGTATTTAAATACCTTGGTATAAAAATAAATAATAATGGAAATGAAGATATTGAAATTAACGAAAGGATCCCCAATGCATCAAAACTTTATCATTAATTATCAAGATCATTTACAGGAAAAAAAGGAAATCAGTACCAAAACCAAAAT
Organism: Lochmaea crataegi; assembly: GCA_947563755.1. Classification (NCBI taxonomy): domain Eukaryota; kingdom Metazoa; phylum Arthropoda; class Insecta; order Coleoptera; family Chrysomelidae; genus Lochmaea; species Lochmaea crataegi. The sequence goes on along the minus strand of OX387433.1, from coordinate 25,317,723 downwards.
TACAATATATAAAACAGTTTACCGGCCAATCCTTACTTATGGAAGTGAAAGCTGGATACTGACCCAGAAATCCAAAAGTCGAATCCAAGCAAGGGAAATAAAATATCTGAGGAGAATGGAGGGTATAACACGAAGAGATCGAATAAGAAACGAGGATGTGAGAAAGGCAGTGGAAGTAAAACCAATACTCGAAGTATTAGATAACCAAAAGCTTAAGTGGTTTGGACACTTAACAAGAATAAACAATAGACCAGTCAGGGATGTGTGAGAAGCCCGAGTTAATACAAAAAGGAAGAGAGGAAGACCTAAGAAAACTTGGAACCAAGAAGTTTCAGAAATACTGGAAAGAAGACATATGAAATGGGAAGAACCAAAAAAGAAGAAACAGACTATATACCCTGCTGATCTCTTGTATGAAGAAACTAAAATACTCAACATTAAATTAATATATATTTATAATTCTTTAAAAAGATTGTTTAAAGAACAAAAATTAGTTTTAAAATCAGTACGAAATCAGACTCGTTCTGCCATGAACTTGGAACTTTTATTCACGAAACTACAACTCAGCATTCTTTCACTTTCCAAATTCCAATTCTGCCAAAATATCTAAAAGAAATAAAAAAATATCATACTTTTAAAAGAGAAGTAATAGTATATTATTCAACAAACATTATAAAGTGTTTGTCATATTATACAAACATAATAATATGTGGTATGTTGCATATATTATACTATACTTTTGTTCTCATAATACATACATACATTATTGGAATCTCCAACAATCTTTCTGATCCATTCTCACCTGAAAGAAAGAGGACATTGTTGATTACTGCAAATTGTATTTGCCTACAAAATTATATGGTACTCACCAAAAAAATTGTAATGAGTGTGCCTCGTGTTTAAACTACAGTAGTACAGGCTGTGGTTTTCTCCCATGGGACACTCAAAATTCATATTCCATTAATTAAAAAACACTTGTAGGTACTTAAGACAACTGAATAAATAAATTAAATAAATAAATACATTGAGTAAATTTAATTTTAAATTAATTTTAGTTTAATTGATATTGCATGAATCAGCCTTAAGAAATCAATTCGAAACATCGCATATGACAAGTCCTGATCTTGTCGGTTAGTAGGATAGCCACCATTTGCGATGTGTTTATTACATGAGATGTGATATATATTTTAAATTTTTTAAGAATTAGATGAGTTTATAAAAAATCCTTAGCCCTTAATTAGTCATATCTTAGCCCTTACTTTAGTCCTAAAAAGTTAAATGATATAGATTACGTTATGCAGTTTATAAAAGTCGTAGCTTAGTAATAGTCCCAAGACCTGGCCTTGACAATTTCAACTTTAAATGTCTAGGACCAAGACCAACGGAATGATGGAAAATGTTATCAGTTGTGATTATACCAGGATATGTTTATGTTATTTTGAACTGTGCTAAAGAATGAAACAGACGATGTATTAACCCATCAGTTTGACGACAAACAGCTGAAAAAACCAGTTCGAAAATTCTAGGACTAAGTTGGGACTAGGACTACGGCTAAGACTAAGTTGAGACTTGAGACTAAGGGCCAACTGCATCGTTTCTTCTTTTAAGTAATACATTCGTAAGTTATTCAAAAAGTATAACTTGGGTAATTTAACTGCACTGCGTCTTATTTAGCTTAAAGACAGGATGTGGATAGGCGGACGGGGATTTTGGTAAAAATTTAAATGTGTCAGATGTGACACTAATGCCCGATCTCACCAAACATTTCCTAAAGTTAGGTAATACCTAAATCGCATTCAGGAGTTCCTAAATGCAATTTACGTTTCATCACGCGCTAAGTATTACCTGAGAGTGATAATATTAGGTATGTATTAGGAAATGGTTGGTGAAATTGGGCATAATTCAATTGAGATATAAGTAATAATAAGAATTATAATATAAATAATATAATGAAATCAGCGATGGAGTCTAAATTTATTTCATGTACCAAAGTACCGTAAACACGCCAGCAGTTGAATGATGGGAGCTACAGCATTGTTTCTGGTGAAAAGAAATTGAATCATAGCATGTTACACGCGGTTGTACTTTCATGTTCAGTTGAACAATATAGAACATGAAGTATGGTAATAGAAATCTTACTCATATCAAAAAGGTCATAAAAAACTCTATATCCATTATGAATTCCATTTTGTTTGATTTTATAACCTAACCTCTATATTTTGACAATTCGGGCTGCCGAGACATCCTCACCTAACCTACATTTCGTCGTTAAGAACGAAACGGTGCAGTCACACATATATCTCAAGTCCTACTTAAATGCATAAGCAGCACCGGTGCAGTTGGGCCTAAGACTAAGATAGAACTGAGGTTTTTTCATAAACTCTCCATAAGGGTCACGTTCAGTTATCTGACAACACGGAACACCGTTACATATTGACATACGTTTTGATAAGTCTGGTGGTTGGTTGCATGAATACTTAAATATTTTTTCTCCTCCTTATATTGTAAACAACGTATTTTGACACTGTTTTGAAGGACGTAAGTAACAATTACCAAAAAGGTATCGATCGCCCTTGACGACGGGTTGTAAGCCAACTTACCATCCATAGGTGGTAATAATTTATGCCATATAAAACGTGTATCTTATTTATTTATATGAATATCAATAGTACAATTATTACAATTATGAGCATTATTTCCAAAATTTGGATAAATGTTTTCTCGGTTTTTCTCAATTTGTATGAAATGTTCTGACTCCATAATTTCTCCATCTTTAACCAAGTTTTCTGTTACTCTTGAAGTACTGCAGGAAACTTCTGGCTTGGTTGTATTGTATAAAATTTCATTTGCAACTTCCTTCTTATTGTTGACGCTCTCTGCTACATAACTTTCCGCAATAGTTTCAGATTTCCATTCGCCATGTCCCTTGAGAGCTAAGACATCAACTCCAGTATTTGATGAAATAAAACGACTTTGTTGAATTTTCAATGCAGACTGACTTTATTAAGAACTTAAATAGGACGAACCAAAAACAGTTGCAAGTGGTAAAAGGGACCCTTTGCAGGTGCAAACACTTAGAAAAGAATATTTACCTACAAAACATTAACTTTACCTAATTTCTCTGAAAAACTATAATGTTTCACATATCACAAACTTTTGGTTAAAACGTCAGCCGGCATCTCATTTGTCTGTAAATATAAACAAACTCATTGTCATCTTTAACAAATTTTAAACCAAAGCTCTAGTTGCTTGTAGATACCTGAAAATACGCTTAGCCTGCTTCCAATGGATTTCATTGTGACAGTTATTAAATTGACTTAATTAACTTACAGAATAAGCAATACCAGGCCTAGTTAATACACTTAAATACATTAAACTAACAATGAGTTCCTGATATGGAACATTAATTTTAGAATCAGAATTTTCTCTACCTATATCAATATTCTGTTCCATTGGTGTGCTGATTGCCTTACAATTGAACATATATGGAACCTTTTTAAAACTTGGTTAATATACTGCTGTTGATCTAAAGTAATTACATTATTTTTCTTATCTATTCTAACTCGCATGCCAAGGCACTGTTTTATTTCACCTAGATCTTTTATATTAAACTCATTTGTCAAAGATTTTTTCAAAACTTTACCTTCAAGACAATCGTTAGAAAAAATAAAAAAATTATCTACATATAATGCAATTACTGTCATTAAACTGCCATTTATTTTCGTAAATAAACACGGTTCTAATTTTGACTTATTATAGCCTAATTTCCTATTACGTCATCAACCCTTTCATACTAAGCTCGACTAGCTTGTTTCAGGCCGTATATAGATCTTTTTAGTTTTAAAATTTTATTACTATCAGCACAATTAAAGCGTTCACATCATGTATACATGAAATATCAAGCCCTAATTTAACAGATAAAAACATTAACAACCTCAAAGTTGAAAAACGAACTACAGGCGAAAAGGTTACATGAAAATCAAAACCTTGTTTTTGTGTTAAACCTTTTGCCACTAGCCTAGCTCTATATCTAACACTGTCTTCACTATCAATTTTCTTTTTAAATACATACTTACACTGCACTATAGTTTTATCACAAGGAGCGTTCACCTGTTCCCAAGCATCATTTTCCTCAAAGGAACGAAGTTCATCCTGAATTGCCTGCTACCATTTGTTCCCGTCTGGTCCTGCTAAGGCATCCTGCACTGTCACTGGATCACTGATTAGGACGGAACTGTTGGAGCAAATGGTTTTGGCGTTCGTGCTGACCGTCCAAGTGTTTCAGGAGTCTGCACTGGATGTTCTGGCTCAAAGTCACTATCACTCTCTCGTGCCTCACTAGACTGTTCCGTTTCACTTGATGTGTCACTACGATTTGAAATTAATGGATAGTCTTCTATTTCATTCCCGTTATCGGTGACTCCCACTGAAACTGGAATTTCCACACTTTGGTCCTTCTCTTCTGAAGCAATCTGTGGTGTATTTTCCATTATAACTATATCTCTACTGGTGGTTACTACATTGGATAATCTATAGACACCATTTTTTAACTCGTTTGTGGCTATCAAAACCTTTTTCTGATTATATATTGACAATCAGAATCAAACTTCAAAATTTTCATTCTTAATTAATTGGCTTACCGACAATGAATTTGTGGTTAACTCCGGGACACAAAACACATTTTTCACATCGATATCATACTGCGTGTCACCGACAATAGTTTTAAGTCCTATATTTCTCAAACAAGTTGAAGACATTTCATTATGATTTGCTACCATAATATCACTAATCACTGATCGAACAAGTGTTCATTCGCTGTTAAGTGAACACTTGCACCAGAGTCCACATACCAATCGGTCTTATTAAAACTGCCACTTAAAAATACCGCACTAAAGGCATTCGGGGATTTTTGCTGCTTATAATCTGAAACGTCGTTTGGACATTTATTTTTAGAGTTTTCCATTTTTTTACACTCATAACACTTAATTACACTCAAACCTTTTCTCTGATTTACAGTGTTGTCACTTTGCTGCCTATTTTTACCGCCATGCCAACCCTTGGGCACGAATGCACTGCCAGTGTTGCCAACATGTTCCACTATCTCTAATAGCTTTGTTTTAATCGCGTCCTTGGAAATTGTTATTCCTGAGTGCTCAATCGCCATTATCATCGGTGAAAATTTCTCAGGTAAACCAGCTAATAGCAAAGAACCAATCCATTCATCGTCTATGTTAAAGTCTGTACTACTTGGTTAACATAGGCACCCATAGATTCACAGTTATCTAGTCTTGGAGAAATCAAACTTCGTGACAATCCAATTTTTTTAGTAAAACCAGAATCATCAAACAGCGACTTCAGTTTCTTCCATAGATCTACTGCAATTGCTGATCCTCTTACATGCACGTTTAATGAAGCATCAATCGTGATCATTATTTTTCTCTTTGCCTTGGCGTCATCTGCCTCCACAACTTCCGATATACCCTTTGAAAGTCCTTCAAGCACCAGAAAGTTTTCAATGGCAACCGCCCAATCCGAATAATTTTCACGACCCTTCAATTTCGGAAAATACACATTAAAATTCGCGGCCATATTTGCGCTATAATCAGAAAAATACTATCAACCGTTTTTAACAATCGCGGGACATAACCTGATGAAATAAAACGACTCTGTTGCATATTCAATGGAGACTGACAACTTAAAAGGACTTTTCAAGTGTTAAAAGAGACCCCTCGCAGGTACACGCTCGAAACTACAAATACCGATCTGCTTTAAGTAAAACCAGATGTTATTACATTATTGGGCTCATTTTAACAGTATTCGCTAATAAAGTGGCCGACGTTCTTCTAAGGGAGTGTCCAGTATAATCCTTAATGTTCTCAAATTTCAGAAATTTAGCAATTTTACTTGGAATTGAAGAAATCGAGTTTTTCCCGACAGGCTGGTTAAGCACTTTCCATTTTGATATCGCATGAAGAAGCGAGGATTAAAATTCGCCACGTGGGATCTTATAACAATTATTTTGAAATAACAAACCTTCTCATCGTCACTTTTAGTCACTGTAAATTTACGTGCAATTCCATTTTTGAAATCAGGAATAGTAACAATTATGACTTCATGCCTTAATTCAACAGTGTCCATTTTCATTGCACAGAGTTTACTAGAACGGCACGTTCCAGCAATTCCCGTTATCATTACAACCTTCATCATTAAATAAATATCATCGGGGGCTTCAAACAGGAATTTATTTACATCTTCCCTGTAAAACTCATTAGATTTTTTGGGTTTATATACGTCATTTCTTCTGTTTAAAAATGCTCGAAGTTTCGGTTACTTGGAAATATCTATGTTTTCTTCTATGAAAAGGGTGGACTTCAGCATGGAATATTCACACCATAAGCTTGATGGAGACTTTAATACAGCACGGTTTCTGAAACTGCAGTAGCAGTCTTTGTTTGGCACCATTTCTTGAAGTATTGTTACGTTGCTTCATACCTCTTCCTTGATTTTTCTGGCAGCAGCGACAGACGCGATATTTGCTGATTCTTCTACATATGTCCATGTGGCTGTTTCAAATCAAAATTGACGTGGTTGATAAAATAACAATGCTTATGACGCTATAGAAACCGGTCAAAGCTGTCCATAATTTCATGCGAAAAGTATCGAATTAATTAATAAAAATCCAAGAATAAATTCTGCGGGGAGGAGAAAAAATCTTTTATACTTCACGGGATGTAAGTATAATTACTAGTCTCGAACTTTATTGCCATCCCTCGCTATCGCTCGGGCGCAAAATCGTTCTCGACTAGTAATTGTTACTTACATCCCTTATAGTATAAATATCTATTAAGTTTTCAATAAAACTCTTATCGTAAACTAGTTTAGTTTCATGCTTCATCCACCGTCTCTTTGTCAAATAAATTCAATGAAAGTTTGTATTTCTGTTTTTCTTCTTTAAGGAAAATATGTATGATCCTGCCCGCAATTTTGAGCGATACAGCAGGTTCCTTAAGGCTATGCTTCAGAATTTGTTTTTGTGTTACTGAGTTATTTTATTATATCCTTATATATTTTTCTTTTTCAATGTTATACAAGTTTTTTCTGCTGGCAAACTGTTACATATTTTTCTGGACTCAATGAGACTTAAGGTTGTCGCTCACTTGCCCGGCACGGCAAAGGCACCGCGCCGGATTTGGCATTGCACACGTTTACAGTGACAACTGCCAGATTCACCTTCACTTTCATCACAGTCAGTTGATAGTTGAGATCTTGCTGCGAAACAAGATGTACGATGGTAGCAGTTCAGACGATGAACTTGTTCTAATAACCTTATTATTGACTGAAGGAACTGGAAAGATAAAAAGAACGTGAGTCCATCCTATTAATCAAAAACGGGAAGAGCTTGGAGAATTCGAAGATTCGAAACAAGATTAAAGAAATTTTTTTCAATACTAGAGAATGTCATTTCAGAAATTTTCGGAACTTCCCAATTTTTCCCTGGCACGCTACGTCAGTTGCCGGAAAGGATCGGCACTCGGAATCCTGCCCGTCGCCGGATCTGCCGTTTCGTGACGAGCCGGACAAGTGCTCCTCTACATTTTATTAACATGGATTTAATCCTTTCCATTTGTTGACGGTTAATTGCGAACCGTTTCGTGCCGGAAATGGAGGGTAGAAGGAAGGAGCACCATCTTATATGGGTGACAAGTTGAAAAGTGTCCTCCTGTAAACAGCAAATTATAATTCGAAGATTCACCGAAATGGCGCTCGTGTAGCTAATGGAAATGATGTGAATTTAGGGTTATAAACCGAGTGAAGTGTGCTGGGTTGAAAAATTTAGTATTTTTCGTGACTTGTGTAATTGAGAAATATGCAGTATTTAAAATCTCAATTATTTACGTAGTATTTCCTTTTTTAATTTTGTATCTTACTCTAATAATTCATGGCGCTGTTTTTAAAATCTTTCCACTTGCTACTATGGCGCCACCTTAATTTGCTTCCTTTCGATGGACACTTTTTAATACATTCAGATGGTGCTCCTTCCTTCTACCCTCCATAGTGCCGGGCAAGTGAGTGACAACCTTTATTTGGTCTTTATTTTCTACTAATTCTTATTTTTAAAACTGGATCTGGACACCAAACCACTTGTTAGTTGAAAGTTTGTACATAGCACCTAGTAATTACGATAAATATTTTTTATCATAAATAATAGCAGATGTAAGCAAAAGATAAATATGTTCGATGAATAAGAATATATTTTACTGTACCTACTTGTTATATTTCTATTATGTTGTGAAATTTTATGTAGGCAACTAACTTTAGATTTTAATTGAGATAAAACTTAGCTCTAGTGTTTTAGTGCCATGGAGTAGGACACACCTTACCGACCACTAGCCTAAAGCAGGATGGGCACAGAATCGACTCGGCTCGGTACAGTCAAGACCTTCGGTTCGGTACGGCAACAACGGTGTGTGCTATAGAGGACAACTATTAAGGGAATGTCCGACGATTTAATTCCCTTTTTGTAATTTGTGTATTCAAACTGCTAGTGACACATCATCAGTCGTGTGCATGTGGAAATAGATGATGAAATTTTTATTTTCAGATTAATATCGAGAGCCCAATATCTAGGTTTGCTTTTTTCCATTTGATAACAATCATATTTTGATCATCCGAATCTTCTGATTAACTATCCATTTTTATTTATTAATTTACTATTTTTGTTTAACAATGCCAAGTTGTCAACAGACGAATGCTTGCTATTCTGAACCGAGTCAATCCATTCCAAGCCGAGTCGATTCAGTACAAGTACTGCTTAAGCGTTTCTCTGCTTCGCATTCGTCAACTTTCAATTTGTCCAACACACACGGTAGATTTCCTCCACTATTAAACAATGTTTTTTTTTTATAAAACTTTAAAAATCCTCCTTTGATTTACAGGTTAGTTACGGTATTCAACTTTTTGGTCTGAGCAAGCGTTCCGTGCTAGAAAAAGTATGGGACGAAAATGACGAGATTAAACGTCCAGTTAAACCCACTGACGTGGACAATTTCAAGTTCGATGGAATGAACGTAACCGTTCCGAGTATTCCAGTGAAAGAAATTCTTAATATCCAAGCAGCCCGAGACTTATTTATCCACACGCACAAATGGTTGAAGCGAGCTCGATTATTTTACACTCTACGAGACTACCCTTTGCAGTACGTTAATATTATACTCGAACTGAGCGAATTATATAGATACCTCGCTTTTTACGAAGCAGATATAGATTCTCAGTATGATGTGCACAAGAAAAGGTTTGAAACTTTGGAAATGTTGAGTTCGATCATGCGAGAAGTGCGACCTAGTTGCTACGCCACTGTGAGCGTAGAAATTGTTAGAGAAATCATGGATATACAGTTAGAAATGATGAATTTGAATCTTAAGAAGATATTCAATCCAACAGAAGATACGCAATTAACTAATGATGAATTAAAGAAAAGAATCGATACGGTGAATTCTTTCAGTGCAAAAATTGGAAAGTTATGCAACAGTGAAAACGAAAAGGAAACGTGTACTGTTAAAATTAACGAAGTGAAGAAAGAATCTTCATTGCCTAATATTGAAGTTGAAGTAAGTAAGACTAAGGAGCTGGAAAATAAAAGTGAAGAATTTGGAGAACCATCGAATCCAACAAAAGAATGTTACGGAGACGGAAAAGGTGAAGGAGAACAGAAAATTGAAAATAATTCTGCGTAAATTGTGACTCTATTTAAAAATTGGTCGTTTTGAATATATTTATTTCCTAATATGGTATTTCGATTTTTGTTTTATATTTAATTTGGTCCGTGCTGCATTTATTAAGCTTTGTGGCATGCAGACACGGGATTGTCTGGTAATTACTGGTGCCATTAGCACCACGCTGTCAGCAGCTATGGAAATCCTTCTTCATATATTTCTGGGAAAAAAGCATAAGACAGGCTAATACAGAGAGCAGCACAGATTGCTGGTTGATACTGAAAGCCACAATATTCTGGTTATGACTTCTGACATAATGTCTCCAACCGTAAACTATGACCTGCCGGGCTTTAATATTTGATAGGGTCTCACTCTCGCCCTCAGACCCGTTTCAGTTCAATAGAGTTTTTTTGGATACAATAGCACCGGGTGGTAAACATTTTGAGGGAGGTACGCGTACTGCTGTAAGAGAAAATTATCTCTTGTGGGCAGGTCAAATTCAGAAAATATGTTTTTTTTAATTTTCCAAGAAAGGAATATTTTAAAATACAGGGCGTTATTTCTAAGCACCGGAAGGCCAACTACCTTAAACCGGCACAGCCATACTTATATACGGATAGATAGGTCTCTTCAATGTTAAGCTTTGAACCTGAATTTCAGCGCCACCTAGCGGCTTGGAAGAAACTTATTTGAACTTACACAGGTATTTATATTCCACTTATTTTAACAAAAATTAAAATACAAATGAATTCTGAAGATAATTACTGATGTACATTCTTTTAAATACATATACATAATAGTATTACATGGTACTACATAATAATTCATATAAGTTTGGAGTTATTACAAATAAAAACTAGTATATCAAATTTTTAAAAAATATGTATATATATATACATATATTGTAACAGAATGTATCTAAAACCTAAATTTTAAATAAATAATTGTATGAAATTGATTATTAAGACAACTAACTATACAAATTCATAATAAACTACATTTAATGCAATTAGATTGTAAAAGTATAATTATACTTAGTACAACAGTTAGATTTATTCACCAAGTCTATAACATCCTGTAGATAGCATTATGTCACAAGTAAAAAGTTTTTTAAATTAATTTTTCAAAGAAACATGAAATTTGAGGGTTCTATTGAAATTACCATGGGAAAAAAATAAAAGAGGGTTGTTGAGTTGGGAAGCAAAAACTGTGAATTTTTAGAGAGAATAGATATAGTATATTATTTTATATGGAGGAAAAGTGATACTTTTCATGTCGCGCTCGTGTTTAACAGCCAAACGGAGTAAGGCTGGTAATAGAGAGCAAGTCATGAAAAGTAACTTTTCCTCCAAATAAAATATGCTGTGTTTTCTTCAAATGTCGACAAATTAATGCAAAAACGTCTCTTTTTGATAGTAATAATTTTTAAAGATAATTAAAAGATATTGCGCGGGTTTAATTTTCAAAATGCAACAATTTCGCATTGTACATTCAATATTCATTTGAATGATAAATAAAAGTTTTAGTTTTGTTTTTAGTTTGATAAATCTTGAGTTGTTGACGCTTGTTTTCTTGTTTCTATCTATATGTTGCTATGATAACACTTTTCCCTCCGCTGGCGGGAAAGTGAAAACTAAAGCTGCGGCGGAGGAAAAATGAAACTTTACGGTCGCCTACACAGTCGAAAAATGACTGACGTTTGAAGAAAAAGATATTCCACAGCGAGTTTTGGGAAATGTAGCAGAGTTCGTCATAAAAAAATCTTACGAGTTTGAACAAACTTGTGTTTGGTAAATATACCACTCATTATTATATTTTTGGTCATTTATATCCAGTTCAAAAGAAGTGCCGTTGTCTGCAGTTGGTTATTGGAATTGGAAAAAAACATAATAGTTATCTACTTGATACCAAAGTAGATATAAAAATCGTCTTCTTGTTGTTGTGAGGCTTGAAGGTCTTTTCACAATTTTCCCTGTACTTCGTCTGCTGTTGCTAGTGAGGGTTTCTCACTAAGCCCTTAGAAGGTTTGAATAGTGCTGCGTAGGTACATTTCATCAGTGATTATATTTCATTTTTTTTTAAAAGGTATTTGTTGACTTAATTATATTACAATATTTAGCTTGACACTTTATTATTCTAACCATAGAATTTTATTGACAAATGACATAAACCATAGAATCAATATAACTGTGTTATTGAGAAGCACCATGGATAAGAAAAAAAATATTGATTCTATGTTTTAAGATTTTTTTTATTAATTATTTCACAGTTGTCTCACTAGTATAAAGTATAATTATGTCTTATTTAAATTAAGATATAGTAGTATTTAGTTGTTTATCTATTTCTTTTATTGTTCAATTTTACTTTTAATTTGATTACGTCATGTCTGACGTCATTATATTCATTTAGAGAGCAACTAAATAAATAAATTGTCATTTGAAGGTTTGTTGGTATTTTATTTATGCTGGAGATTCTATTACTATAAACAGTTTAAAGGATTTTTAAGAAAAATTGCACGAATTTGAAGATTATAATCTTACCACCTGTTCATCCTGATAGGAATATAATTCTCTTTTTTTTAACTATTGTGTATCTGAGCTAGACCGAAACAAAAATTAATAATTGCATTTAAAGTAAAGTCATTAAATTTTATCATTAAATTCTGAACGAATAGCAACCCTGATTTAATTCTTTTTTATTCAAAATATTGCTACAATTGTCACCATAACTCTTTCTCAAAATTAAAATTACAAAATATTGTAATAATATATATTTCTTTTATTATTGTGGCTTGCAAAACAACAGAAATGTGAAAAAAACATGAATATCTATGTATGATACTATACTCCGCATAGGCGTAGATCAAATAACAGGGTGTCTATTCACTAAGAAGTGAGAGCTCCTAAGAGAGTAAACTTTTATAAAGTGCTCATGCGTGCTCTCTCAAAATTGCAATACCGTATTCACTAAACCCAAGAGAGAGCTCACATACTCCTATGCGCCTATTCTACTGGGTAAACTTAAGAGGACATGCAGTGGACATGCGCATTGCACAACAACGAGCAAAATGTCAAAAAAAATATGACATCACGATTACCTAACTTCACTTCTCTCTTTTGTTATTGTATTCTCGTTATTTTTTGTAAAAAAATTTTTTAAAACTAATAAAATAATAAGCTATCTATTTTTTGTGCCATCCAAAACACAGGTCACCCGGAATCTATGGTTATGCACGTTTATTAAACAGTAATGAAGTTAGCATTTAACATAAATCCCATGTGAAAATCATGGCAACACTGCGTAGATACTGAGGGAGTAGCTGCAGAGAGAGTGATCTCATAGGAGTGAGCTCTCAGACTACAGCATGTGTATCTTATCTCTGGACTACAGCTCTCTCGAGTCTCATATTACAATGCATATTCGGTCACCAGTAAAATCGATACATCGCCCTCTTAAGCAAGGGAGCACTTACTACGAATTAGGGATGGGAAGGTCACGAACGACCCGTTCTCAAAGACCGAATCAGTTCCAAGACCCGTGATTGGTTCAATCACGTTCTGTGACCCTGTCGTTCGAATGAACTGAACCAACCAAGCCACCGCTGTTGTAGCTGTAGTATACGCGTTCTAAGGCTGATCATAGAGTCTCGTTCACACATTTACAGGAAATAAAATTTATTTTAATGTTTGATAAAATTTTCAAGAGTAAATATTTTTTATTTGTGTTATATTTTGTTCATTTATACATTTATGTTTTAATTTGACAAAAAATACAAACTATTTCAATTTTTGGATTGTTATTTTACAAATTCAGTCATTCATCATTCATCCACTCTAATGAAGGTTCATAAGCAGACGTGAAGTTTAATAAATAAATGGATATGAAAATCTGCATAATAATTTATGCCGTTCATTTCATTCACATCATGAAACGATGGAACAAATAAACAAGGTCATATGAACGAATCTTCAAGAACGGGTCATTTTAATGATTGATCTGGAAGACCCGGGTCACCAAAATGAGCCGGGTTTTACCATCACTACTACGAATGGAATGCGGTCAGGAATTTCCTATACGACTGCGCATAGCATGATACGCACACGCATTCATTCGTTTTGCTTGAGGCGTTTAAATAAGATCTTTATGTTTCGACGCATGGGTTGGTCGGGTTGATCCAGTTGTTCGCAGTGTCTATTCACTAAGAAGTGAGAGCTCCTAGGAGAGTAAACTCTTATAAAGTGCTCATGTGCGTTCTCTCAAAAATTGCAAATATCGTATTCACTTAACCCAAGAGAGAGCTCACACACTCCTATGCGCCCATTCTACTGGGTAAACTTAAGAGGGAATGCAGTGGACATGCGCATTGCACATCAACGAGCAAAATGTCAAAACAAATATGACATTACAATAACCTAAGTTCACTTCACTCTTTTGTTATTTTATTCTCGTTATTTTTTGTAAGCAATTTTTTAAAACTAATAAAATAATATGCCATCTATTTTTTTGCTATCCAAATCACAGGTCACCCAGAATCTATGGTTATGTAAGTTTATTAAACAGTAATGTAGTTAGCATTTAACATAAATCCCATGTGAAAATCATGGCAAAACTGCGTATATACCGAGAGAGTAGCTGAACCGTCGTGAATACGGTTTAGCGGTATCATGTGAGCAGCGACAGAGAGTGTGGATCTCATAGGAGTAAGATCTCAGACGACAGCTCTCTCGAGTTAGTGAATAGGCACCCCAGGCGGTCTATTCTCGAATGTCGAACAAAATGTGTCGAATTCGACATTTGTCGTTGAAAATTGTCGCACAACTTGAAATTGTGGTATTCTCAATTGGTTTCGTCTTCCAATTCGCACGAGACATATTTTGTCGAATAGCAAGAGCTGGCAACACCGATTTAACGATTCTCAAATATGTTCTATGGCAATGTGTCGTGGGTTTTGGTTTTTTGAAGGTTATATTCACACCCTTTCCCTTTGGTTATATTTGCATTGTAGATTGGATTATTTGTTCGACGCTTGTGGCAGTTCTTTTTTACAAAGAAATAACTTTTAATGTCCTAAGTTTATGTAGGTACCTGAAGTATTATTTTTGTTTTCTAGTTTTTTTTTAAGTTTATATACCTACTTGTAACAAGTTTTATTAAATATTTTTTTAATAACTGTTTTACTAGTTTTACTTTTGAAGTTTATGTTACTCTTGAGTTAAATGATAGGTAAACAAATGCAGTATAATTTTTGTTTTCTAGTTTTTATTTCAAGTTTATATTCTTGAAGCAAGTTTTCTTAATCTTTTTAAATTAGTTTTTTAAGTTTAACTTTTTTTTTCTAGTTTTACTTTTAAAGTTTATGTTACTTTTGAGTTAAACGATAGGTTAAAAATGCAGTTTAGTTTCAACATATATAATGTGGTAAAAAAAAATAAATGATCTCATTTTACATATTATTGTTCAATTTAACGATAATTATTAATAAGAAGCCTCCTCTATAGCCCCATACCCCGTGTTAGCAATGGGTTCCTCTGTGCATTTTCATTTTGGTTTTGATCAATATGAGGAAGAAAACCAAAATACACTTCTTCTAACTCTTCATCTGGATTTAGTAGTAGTTCGACTCTATTTTGTATACACATATTATGCAGCTCTACGCAAGCATTTATAATCAATGATGCTTTGTTTGGTGAATAATGCAATGTTCTGTGCTCAAGTAAGCACCTGAATATCATTTTCAGTAAGCCATTACACCTTTCTATTGTGCACCTTGCTTTTTTTGTGCTTCATTAAATCTTATTTCTTCGTCCAAAATAGGGTCATCCAATGGTGTAATGAGCCATGGGCGAAGAGGATATCCAGAATCACCTAGAAATAAAATAAAAGAATGAAATACCGAAATCATAAGTGAGAGAAATGTTATTTTGGGTGTGTCATTTAAAATAACTGATGCTGAAGTCATCATTCAAAAGTTATTCATCCTGTATATCATCGTTTTAAAAAATAGTAAATTAAAATGAAAAATTGACCTACTTCAGGATTTTTTCATTTTTCTGTTTATTTAGCTAATAATTCATTTAAGTGTTACATTATGGATGCACTGTATAGTATAAATTTTTACCTATAAGAAAATACCCCTCATTTCCTCTTTCGTGGAGTTCTCAAAATTCCCTCACATTGCTGCTATGCCAAATATGGGAATAATGGGTACTTCCAGGATATTTTGCATTTATATGAATTATCTCCATATTTTCATCACATATCTGAAATGTGGATAATAGAATAATAATAATAATTTATCACCTACCATCCAGCTGAACATTTATAGAATAATACTGTTTTCGGTTTACGAAAATATGTTCAGGTGCCAATGGATCGTTCTTTTTTGGAGGTACAATTGCCACATGGGTACAATCAATTCAGCCCACACTTCCTGGCATTCCAAAAATGTTGTAAAATCTAAAACTAACTAAATTAGGTACAAATCCAACTTTTTTATTATTAATAAAAAAACCTGTTTCTTAAACCATCAAGCTCATTCATATTTCGGGGAAATTTTACAAATCTTACAAGAATCTCTGGAGCATTGTATTTCTTTAAAATATCTGCTCACTGATGACTGGGACTAAGCAAACATTGTATTATCTCCTGCACTACCCTGGTAACATCCTGTTGCATAGAAAAATGTAGAGCCACAAGAACCTAGAGAAATAGTGTAAGTGATATAGTCTATATATACGAAGTCAATAATGTTGTGTTGTAAACAATGATCTAGAAAATTATCATGCTTACCTTTTCTTCAAGTGATAGTGCAGAAGAGCCATGTGCCTGCTGTACCACAAATGGTTCCAAAAGAACAATTAACTCACGCACTAATTCTTTACTTAATCTAAATGTTTTTATTAATTTCTTGTCGGATAATAATCTGAAAGCATCTTGAAATATTCCTCTTCTATCTCGAGGGCGTTGATAATTTTTTTGATTTTCCAAATTTTCAATTACCACAATCTAACCTTTTAAACATGGAGGCTATACACTTTTAAACCTGCTTCTGTTACGGCTAACCCGCGCTAACCTAAAATAATCCTGTCAAATAGTGTCAAATATTTCATGTCGCGTTCGACATGAAATTGTCGACCGCTTGAAACCACTCTACAAATTGTCTACAAGTTATCTATCGAAAATGTTCGATGCGACATTCGAGAATAAGGAATTACAATTTTTGTTCGAAAATGTAAAAATCTCGCATGCGACAAAATATGTCATCGTTTGAGAATAGACCCCCAGGACCCGTATCTTATCTTTGAACGTTCGACTGTTTGCGAGAACGTCGAATGGATTTTGTTCGTACGAATGATTTCACCCGAATCGAACGTTACTCTAAAGTTCAATAGCAATATCTTTCAAACACACTAACGAAAAACTTTGTAGATCTGATGTGTACTGTAGAGTAGTTTAAAAGCAGCTTCATCTGCGTTGATTTTTGTTCAGTAGTATTTTTAAAAAACTTAGGTATAATGATTGATATGATTTACACGCTACAGCCACAGGTTATGTTTATTTGTTTTTCTGACTCATACGACGGATAAATTCATTCGATTGCAAGTTGAACATTCGAGATTTCGAAGATACTGCTCGAACATAACAAAGCCACTCCCATCATATGAAATACGTGGGAGCATTTGGTCGAACGTTCAAAGATACGGGTCCAGGGGCCGTATTCTTGACTGAGGGAGTAGAGCTTCTCGAGTGAACACATATTTTGTCTTTATTTTGCTTGGTTACTCTGTCATTGCAGTGACAAAGACAAAATATCTGTTCTCTTGGGAAGATTCACTCCCTCATTCAAGAATACGGCCCCTGGGTAGTTAATAACGAACGACGACGATGAAATAGTAGCGAGTGAACGTAGATATCGTCATTGGTAGAAAACTCAATTCTTACGTAACAAACAAATACGTCTCAAGAATAACAATAGCTCCTTTTTTGTGCTTCTGAACAGTCTAAATTTTCAATATTTACATTATTTATAACTTCTTGCCAAGTATCATGTTTTTTTACTTTCGAACAATATTCCTCGTGCTTGTTGCTTATGTGACTCTCGAAAACGTCTTAACGCTGCCATAATTTTAAAACACAATCAAACCAACAACAGATAATTGTACTACATAGTAGGTATTTTGTTTTATTATAGGTAATACTTTGTGAGAGATTATTTCAATAGCCCTGCCTTAAACAAGTCAAGTGTGTGGTGTTTGTGCTCCAACACAAATTAGTTTTTAACTGGTATGTAATCAGCACCAATCCATCTATAAAGTAAAACACGTATCAATCAATTAAGAATAGGAAGAATTTGCATAAGAGAATAGCGATTTTAAGGAATTTTTAATTAAATAAATATATACATGAAAAGGAATATTTCTTATCTAAACAAGAATTCACTTATCGACTGGAACAAAAACTGATATTTAACTATTAAGGCCTGTATACACTTAAAGTTTCTACATCAACACAGTAATGGGTATATAGAACAATTTAATAAATTACATATAGCAATCCAAGATAGTAGCACTAATTTAAAACTGGCGATTGAAGCCTCTTGAGTCACCGGGTATTACTTGAACTGCACGAAACAAAAATACAGTAAAAAATCTAGAAACTGAAAATAAATATCTAAGAGAGAAAGTTGATATATTAGAGAACATTTCTAGGAAAAATAATATAGTGATCTTCGGTCTAGAATATACAGATAATATACGACATTTACGATAAGTTTGCAATAACAAAACATGACAGATGTTTTACATCGTTGCCACGTTGTAATTTTTTTCCAGTTGTTGGCATAAAATTATGTTGATAAGTTGTCACGTGATAAAGACTTAGGCATTGCGACGCGGTGTTCGATACTCTTTTTTAAATAGTTATGAAAATAACTGATTATATCTTACACAGTAAATAACAAACTATAAAATGCGAATGAAAACGACAAACCAAAACAAGAAATTGATAAAATTGTCTGATTTTGACAACATAAGTCTTGCAACCCCGAACACGGCAGCCAACTTTTGGACCGTAATTTCCCCCGTTATATATAAGTAAATTTTATACCCATTTAGAATAAGACCATCCTTATTTATTATTAATAAATCGGTTGAAACAAAAAATTACCAACAAAAATGAACGTCGTAACTAATTTATTAGATGTCACGTTTTTGAAGTTACGTCAAATTTTGATTTCATGTTAATGTCAGATGGTTCAAGAAGCCGCATACGTTAATTTACTAAAACGGCTGGTACCTCTAAATAGGTATTAATTTTACTATATATATAATTATTCCATTTACACTTTGGATATTTAAATTTTGTTCAGTGGCTGTAATTCTTACTACAAATGTCAAAATTGCAAACTTATCGTAAATGAACATCAATCGTTTTTCGGACCGCTGCACGAACAGATTTACAGCGCGTCACAGTTTCGGCAGCAATTTGTTAAATCATAAGCAATTTGCTAGAAGTCAACGTATCCAATGCAGATATTAATAATATTTATCCACTGAATAACTGTCCTAAAAAAACCATTAAATTGGAATTTATCTCTTATAAGAAAAAACAAGAAATTCTTCAAAAGTGCAAAAAGTTAAAAGGAAGCGGGATAAGCATTGCGAACGATTTAACTTTTAAACGAAGAGAAAATTGTAAAATTCTAAGATTATATTTGGAAAAAGCAAGAGAAGATAAAGACATCAAATCTTTTATCAAAGGAGAAATTTTATATATTGGCACTGAGAAGTACACCAAAGACGAAGAGATAACTAAAAATCTAAATATTCGCTCCGCAATTAGTGAACCTTCTACACCTTCAGCACCAGCACAGCCAGAAAAAAGTGCGATTCTACCACAGTCACAAGTAACAACCAAGCCGCTAACAGAACAAACAAAAATAGAGAAGACCATACACCCAGCCACAGATTATAAAATCTGTGACCCAGCTACAAGAAAAGGATCTACTCGGTCAAATAAATAAGTAAATCAACTGAATAAAGTGAAAAACTTTTTAACTTCCCGCTAAGAAAATCAATGATTCTTCCCGCTAACAATGATTTTCGAAAAATCGGGAAGTTATTGGTTTTACCCCTTTTTGCAAAAATCGAGGTTTCAACAAATCTCGACGTTTTGAAGTCCTAAGAAGCTTTCCTGACTATTTTTACGATGATGTCCGTACGTCTGTATGTGATGTTTATTTACAGCGTTTAATATATATTAATTAACTGATATAAATTATTAGTGTATTCTCGAGTGATTTTATGTTTTTGATTCTCAGTAGTTTTATATTTAATTGATATCCAAGTGGATTATTAGTATATTAAAGTATAAGTGGATATTAAGGTCTTTAAAACATGCACGATTTTTCGAGCACGACGTCGAAGCTGGAGCGCTCGAAATAGAGCAAGTGTTTTAGAGACCAGTTATCCACGAATACTTTACGCTATTTTTTTTTATTGGTCCACTTTAAAATTATAAATACTGGTATCTATTACTACTACAATAACAAGAAATGGAAATAAGAACTAATAATGTAAAATGGTTGAATTCGTAATGCTACATCAGTATACCTTGCGTTGTCATGTAAATGAGAAAAACATAAACTAATTTGCATTTTGTCTTTAAGATTTATTGTTGTCACCGCAGTGCATAAAAATGAATTCTAATATCGATTTTTTAAGTAGTAAAGCAGAATCGCGGTTAATTCCGCAAAAATATTAAATATTAAAAATATTAATATCTCAAACAATACCAACTGTACCTACTTTCCATTTTCATTTATAAAATTGAAATTGTTAAATATTGTTCGAATAAAGGTTTTGACATTACAAAGTACTCCTGTCAGATCAATAATTAAAAAATTGTCATTTAGACTTCGTTTCTCGAGTTGTTGATGTAGCCGTGGTAACTTTAAAAAACGCGCGTTTTTGAAAGTTCGATTTAAACACGCCGAGGCGTGCTTTAAATAGGTAAAATGGTTCACCAATAAAAAAAAATTTTAATTTTATGCTAGTCCTAATATTTTTACTCTGTGTGTCGATAGCTAGGTACCGGAATAATTATTTCAATTTTTTTCAATCGGAATAATAGTTACCGGCTTTATTTAGATTCAAGGGTTAATCAGACTTGGAAGAGGCTTAGCCACAATTTGTTTGATTTCCCGGCAGATCTAATTCGTTCTTAATTTTTTTTTGAATAATAGCTACCGGTTTCATTTAGATTCAAGGGTTATTCAGACTTGGAAGAGGCTTAGCCACAATTTGTTTGATTTCCCGGCAGATCTAATTCGTGCTTAACTTTTATTTTTTTTTTCGGAATAATAGCCACCGGTTTCGTTTAGATTCAAGGGTTAATCAGACTTGTAAGAGGCTTAGCCACAATTTGTTTGATTTCCCGGCAGATCTAAATCGTTCTTTTCCCGTCTCGTAGAATCCTTATTTATATTTTTTTCCTTATTGTCGGAATAATAGTTGCCAGTTTCATTTTGGATTCAAGGGTTAATCAGACTTGGAAGAGGCTTAGCCACAATTTGTCTGATTACCCGGCAGATCTAAATCGTGCATTAGGGACCCCGTTAAACCCGGTAGATCTGAACCGTAGTTGATAACCTGACCGTTACGTCCGTCGAAGTACCAAGTATATGGTATAGATAGCTTATTTTATTTTCCCTGTTATTTTGATTGCCACTATAGAATTATCCGTAAAATAGACCACAGAGTATTAATAGACTAAACGTTTCTTTTTGATTATTTTGTGATATACCGACCTATTGTGAGATCGTAGGTATACACTAAACCGTAGGTAGTATACCACTCTGCTGAATCCGTTTCCTTCATTAACCCGTAACTTATAAATTGGAGAATCCGTATTTGGTTGTAAGTAGCTAGATAAAGTGAATTCAACAAGACCCCTGGAATTTTCCGTAACCTCCATCTGATGCTAGTCTCTTGACGCTAAGAGTCAAGAGGCCGCGAAGCAAACCACGTTAATAATCTGGCGCCCGAGATTTAAACCGAATTTTGCATCAAGGGTGTCCAAGGAGAGCACGTTACAAAATGGCGCCCGAGCAGGGACCCAATTGTTGATCACAGTAGGATCGGTTAAATACCGTTTTCGATTTTTTTAAAGCGTTTTTGCTTGGACCGGTTAAGTCTGTGTTGACTGTTTTTTGCCGTATTATTGCAGAGAGTTGATTATTGATTAGAGCAGGAACCGTTATTCCGTTCTTTTGCTGTATTGTTGAAGAGACCTGATTACTGATTATAGCAGGAACTATACCGCTGTGGATATTTTTTTAGCGTGTTGTTGCTGGACCATTTATAATGTTTTACGGGTTTTTTTGCCCATTTTTGATTTGAACAGGGACCGTTATTTCATTATAATATACTATTTTTTTTCCGTATTGTAAATTTCAAAAGTGACCGTTTGGCCGGTGCTAGTTTTTTCTTCTTTTCGCCTTTGTTGCTTTTCCATTTTGGAAGAAGAAGAAGACGTCTGAGCTGGAATTAAGAGGCTAATGTCCAGAAGAAACTCCGAAGATCTTGACTTACCCGTTTTGTTTGATCAAGAAGCTGAAGAAACCGAATCCGTTCCTCCAGTACCGACCGTAAGTTCCGTGGGAGAAATAACCGACAATCGAGTAAGCTGGGTATACTTACTGAAGAACGAGGGACTTAATACCGAGATGGTAAAGAGGAATTTATCGGTTGCTGAGACCGTTCCTTATTAACGGAAAAGACTCGTCAACTTTTTGAAACGAAGAAATATTGCTCCACGATCCGCTATAGACCAAGAGGAACCTGTTGAATATCCGACCACTATGGCAACTACACCGATAAACGTACACGATTGGAAGGTGTCTTTTGGAAACCGGGGAGATCCTGCTGCATTCATCGGAAGAATTGAAGAAATCTGTACCGCAAGGAATGTCCAGAAAGACAATCTGCTTCCTGTGTTACCTGAATTACTGTCAGGTGAACCGGCATTTTGGTACCGCAACAACCGGAGTAGGTACACCACCTGGGATGAATTTGAGGCAGACTTCCGAATTTTTTTCTATTCCGTCCGAGATAGGCTGACGTTTGCAAAGAAAGAATGAGTCCGCCGCTACATACATCACCGAACTCCAGACTTTGATGCGGAGGAAAGCTAACTCCCGAACAGTAGTTAGCATGGCTGTACCGAAGGGTGGTCAGGTGGTCAGGGAATATGAGCTCCTTAGGAGGGAACTCCAGCATGTACCCAGCCACAGTGGACCGAACCGTGGACCAGCCCGACCGCAACCGATAGGTACACCCAGATACAGACCGTCCCACAGCTCGACGCCTAGTCCATCCAGAGAGCCCGTCGCCGGTCCCAGCCAACCGTCACCGACCGATACTTCTCGCCCTCCGCCACCTAATACTACTCGTCAACCGTCTGGATCATCTTCCCGGCCACCCATCTGTTTCCGTTGTGGTGAGTCTGGACATTATAGGAACAACTGCCAAAACCCGCCGAAGATATTCTTTTCTCGTTGCCAGAAGGAAGGAGTATTTTCCCGAGACTGTAGACGTCGAAATAGAAAATCATATGTTTAGAGCATTGTTAGATACCGGAGCATCAAAGTCGTATATTGGTGATCAAGTAGCTAAGACTTTTTCCCAAAGGAAGCAAACTACCTCCCGTCAAGCTACGAAGGCCCGTTTAGCTAATGGAAATCTAGTCTCCATCACCGACATATATGAGCTGAAATGGAAAATCGATGACGTCACAATGGAGGGTTCGTTGGAGCATTTCCCTGGTCTAATAACCGACATTGTATTAGGACATGATATCCTCCGAAAGTATAATTTTCGTCTGGAGTTAGGAACTGGAAATATATATATGAAAGATAAACTCGTGAGGCGTTCACAAGTAGCCAATCCTGTTGGAATATTGGAGGCAGTGAACCCGCCTAAGAAAGAAGTCAGTTCTGCGGTACCGATAATATGTAGAGAAGAAACCACCCATCGTATTAGGGAAGACCGCCGTTCTGTAAATCTGTCTGTTTCCGAAGTCTCTGCGTCCTCCCTGGAGTTAGGGGTCGACAAGGAGCAAATTGTTTCCGAAGTCTCTGCGTCCTCCCTGGAGATAGGGGTTGACAAAGAGCAGTCCGTTCTTGAAGTCTCTGCGTCCTCCCTGGAGTTAGGGGGCGACAAGGAGCAAATTGTTTCCGAAGTCTCTGCGTCCTCCCTGGAGATAGGGGTTGACAAAGAGCAGTCCGTTCTTGGAGTCTCTGCGTCCTCCCTGGCGTTAGGGGTCGACAAGGAGCAAATTGTTTCCGCAGTCTCTGCGTCCTCCCTGGTGATAGGGGTTGACAAAGAGCAGTCCGTTGTTGAAGTCTCTGCGTCCTCCCTGGAGTTAGGGGTCGACAAGGAGCAAATTGTTGCTGAAGTCTCTGCGTCCTCCCTGGAGTTAGGGGTCGACAAGGAGCGAATTCGTTCCGAAGTCTCTGCGTCTTCCCTGGAGTTAGGGGTCGACACTGAGCAACCTGTGTCCGAAGTCTCTGAATCTTCCCTGGAGTTAGGGGTTGACAAGGAGCAATCTATTTCCGAAGTATCTGCTTCTTCCCTGGTGTTAGGGGTTGACAAGGAGCAATCTGTTTCCGAAGTCTTTGAGTCTTCCCTGGTGATAGGAGTTGACAAGGAGCAATCTGTTACCGAAGTCTGTTCATCGTCTCTCGTAGAGTTGGGAGATAGTAATGCAGCCCCGAGAAATATCCGAGAACTGAGAAGATTCTTGGGAGTGGCATCCTGGTGTAGGAGGTTTGTACCATCGTTTTCAGAAAAGGTAGCTCCGTTAACGAAATTACTCCGCAAATCTCAGCGATGAAAGTGGGCTGAAGAACAAGAAGCTGCTTTCGCTAAGATCAAAACCTGTCTATCAGAAGCACCAGTTTTAAGTTGTCCTGATTTTACCGTACCGTTTACCTTACAAACCGATGCCTTCGAATATGGTTTGGAAATAGCCCTTACCCAGCAGAAGGATGGTAATGAACACGTGGTAACGTATGCAAGCCGCACCCTGAGTCCTACCGAGAAAAATTACTCCGTCACCGAAAAAGAATGTCTTGCCATTGTTTAGAGGGCTACCATTTCACGGTTGTTATACCGATCATCAATCTCTTAGATGGCTGCATTCCATATCTAGTCCGTCCGGACGTTTAGCTAGGTGGAGTATTTTTCTACAACAGTATGATTTCGAGATACAGTACCGTAAAGATGCTCTAAATCGTGTGGTCGACGCTTTGTCAAGAAACCCGCTACCAATGACCGCCGATACAGATTCACCGTCTGCTCTCTGTTTGACCGATGTAACCGCTGAATGTTCGTGGTACCGGAACAGGAAGGAAGAGGCCCTGAAGGACCCAGAGAAGTTTCTGGACTACTGCAATAAAGAAGACCGTCTATACCGCCATTTCTGAGAAATCAATGATTTCAGAGAGCCAGAATTGTCCGATCCCTGGAAACTGTGTATAGCAAAGCCCGACCGAACCCCGGTTTTGCAAGAAAACCATGATGATCCGAATGCTGGTCATCTGGGAACCAATTGCAGCGTGTGTGTGTGTGTGTGTGTGTGTGTGCGTTTGTCGGGAAATCACTATGTGGCCATGTACATGATTTACACTGTAGTAGTGTGGCCATCCTGAATTGTGTGGCCATTTTTGGGACCCCACAATTTAAAAACCACTTTAATGCATTCTACACGTAATGCTGATTCGAATGGTACCTACTTTATTACATTGACCCCAAAAATGCTGTTATAGGTTGTGCGAAAATGTGTGTTAATCGATGAGATTGGAGCGAACATTGTGTGGTCAAAGTAGTTGATCAGCAAGTGCTGCCCTCTTCAACCTCTTCATTCGGCGAACTTTTTTACACGGATTATAACCTACCTTATGGGACAAGTCGAAATATTTAGAAGTTGTGAATACGTTATTTTACTTTATGGTACAGCGCGGTGTTGCCACTTCAGTAGTTGCTTGTAACTATTGAATGTAGAATAGGAAGTCCTTGCGTATTTGAATAATGTACGTGTCGGTCCAGACACTTTTGTTTATTAGGAATCTATGGGCCATACATAATCAACCTTAAATGGGTCTGTTGAATACAATAGCAATAGAAATATTCTGAGTATAAAATTTAAAATAAAAAGTGTATTGAAAAAATGAATGTTATGTAATCATAATTATAATGGTCTTCACCAATATAAATTGTTCCTAACAGTCCAGATGTAAGTTGTGGTAATGCAACCTTCCAAAACTATCTTTTTTACTTGTCGGTTTTATCTCTTTTGTAATGACCATCTAGTGATTACGTCGCATATTTTCGATATACATTTATCCTTAGAGCTGAAAAAATATCGTTATCGAAGGTTGTAGACGTCACCAGAGAAGTATTCCTAAATTTTCAAGACGTTCAAAAAGATCAGCAAACCAAGTATATTATTGAAAATATTTGCTGCTTCTCTATGCGTTTCATAGTAATCTCCCACAATCAAAACAATTTCTATTTTCTCTTCATCAGTTAATTTTTATGTATCTTATAAATTCTAACGCAGTTTGAAATTTACTGTCAATATTTCTTTCTATCAACAAATTTGTCAGTGCATCCTAGATTACATGTAACTACAGTTAAATTTACATTATTGTAGACATACGTTTTAAAAATAATTTTAATAATGTAAATGAATGTAATTACATATTTAAACGTAATTTTTAATCCCGATCAACTTTTTTCAGTAATATTTTTCGATATTGGTAAAGGTACTTTACTCTTGAGTAAAACTCATATTTTTTGACAAACCTCGTATTCGACAAAAAAATTTGATATTTGATGACTGTATTCTAGGTTTTAGATAATGCAGAACTTTTTATGAGGAATAGGAATAGAAATTATAGAAATAGGAATTTTTCCTAAAATTAACAATAAAAAAGTTTTCCATATGATTCCAACTTAGGGGGACATATTGTATATTATTATATTAAATTAAATTATAACTAGTAATAACGTCAGTAACCATAATGGGGAGGAAAAATATAATATTATCAATAGAAATAGAGCAGACAGTATCAATAATATTATAGGTACAAACTTAAACGACAATCGCTGCAGAACAAACATTAAAATAACAAAAGAAAACAGGAAATGCAGAAATAGTGATAAGATAAAAATAGGTACATGGAATATAAGGACAATGTTAAAGCCAGGGAAAATGAAAGAAATAGCAATTGAAATGAAAATATATAAACGTCAAAGTTAATAGTTCAATACTATTATAAAGCTTCACAAAATAACAGACACTTTACTAATAAGCAACAACTACTTCTCGGGATATATATATATATATATATATATATATATATAAGCTGTAGATGATAGCCCTACAAGCAATAAGGTGGAAAGAAGAGGGGAAGGTGGAGAAGAAAGAACATACACTCTACTATTCAGGAGAAAAAAAGGAGGGAAAATGGAATAAAAGAATTGGAGATAAAAATATTGATCTTACAATCAATAATAACAAAAAATAAACAAGAAAGCCTTACAATAGTAACTATCTATGCACCCACGGTTGACGCAAAGGAAGAAGATAAAGAAGATGTATAAGAAAACATCCCAAGAAATGATATAAAGTTATAGGTGTAATGCACCAATTGGAAAAGAGGAATACAATGACATGGTAGCCGACAAGAAAATACAATCCCTGACAAACGAGAATGAATCGAAACTCTGTAAATGTGGAACAGTAACAGACTCGTATATTATAAGCACCAAATTCAGATACGAAAGAGAACATATAATAACTTGGGTGAAACCAGGCTCAAAGTAAGGCAACCAAATGGGCCATTCATTAAACAATAAAATGCATGGTAGAAGATACTGGATCATTTAGGGGAGCAAACGTAGACTGATAAATTTTTGGTAGTAATCGAATGAAAATGAAGATAAATAAATAAAGGGACAGAACAGAAGAAACAATGGAATACTGAAAAACTAAAAAGAGGAACACACGAACCAAAACCACAATAAAGCACTTAATGAAAAATCACAAGAAGAAGAGGGAAACAGAACAAAAATGGAAAAAGTTAAAGAATAGCATTGTAGCAACAGCCGATCAAATGTTTTAGTGTCATCATTAATTTCTAGTTCTAAATATACTTATTTTTGAAATAATGCAATTTTTTGCGACATAACTTTCACAGGTAAATCATTTGTACAGGATACCCACTTCTCTAAAAAGTTATGAGTTGCCATTGACTACAAAATGTATTTCGTAATTAAAATCTGTATCATCTTAACCTCCATTATGAACAGGCAACAAGCCTCTAATTTCCATATTTAAAATATGAATAATGAAACGCAGGGTTAAAAAAATTTCATAATAAATTGAAAGATACTCAATATTTATCTACAGTTGCTTCAGAAACCAAGTTTGCAACGTCATCATATGTGGATAAATTTTTTTTCCATCCTGACCAAGCAAACTTGGTCTGTGAAACAGTTGTAGATAAAGTATTTAGGCCCATGTAGTTGGCCGTCTATGATTAGTTGTTTCTGGTCGAAGGTCGAATAAAAAAGACACCTGATTCGGTGTGTTTACGAAGACCCCACAATGTGGGTATTGTTCATAGTTTTTTGTTCCCGACCGACCGCGATCCTGTTAACAACGGAAAACTAAAATATAACTAATGCGGTGCCCCAAAAGTATGTTATAAAAATCAGAAAAATGTACGCTTTCAGTTTAATACAGGGGAAACACATGTTTAATATACAATAATTAACTAGATATAATAAAATTGAAACGTGTTAGGTTTCTAATAATTCTGTATGGAATTGATTTATTCTTTTAAATAATACATCATCCCTAGTTGTTGCATTATTTGAATAACCTTACTTGGGTACTGCACCTAGGCAAATTCAAATCGAAATTGGTAATTATTTTAGTGAGAACTAGGGATCAAACAAAAATTAGCAAAAATTCAAAAATCTCATCTTTGAAGGGATTTGAATCATATTTATATAGTAGTAACAACCTCGCTGTCCCAATCATTAGAAATGGGTAACTTTCACAAACCCAACATCCACCGGCTTTATGACCCTTCCAAGGGACGGCATATTATCCTCTCTATACCTCGTACTTAATGAATGAAACATATTATCATTTGTTGGAAAAACTTTAACTTACTAATTTGGTTATAAAAATAAATAAAAAACGTGAAATGCCATAATCATCTATACATATATAAAAGAAAGTCGTGTTAGTTACACTATTTATTACTAAAGAACGGCTGAACCGATTTGGCTGAAAATTGGTGGGGAGGTAGCTTAGAACCAGGAGACGGACATAGGATACTTTTTATCCCGTTCCCGTGAGAAAAAACATTACTTACAAAAATTCTACTTTGGACAAAAAATGGCGGTGAATTAAAATATAATATAATAATATAATTTTTGTATCATTACTTGGAGATTAGCTAATTGTAAGGATGACATTTATAAAAAAAATTATTTAAAAAAGTTCTACTTTGAACAAAAAATGACGGTAAATTAAAATTCAAAGTTTCTGTGTAGGTATCTTTGAGTTTGAAATAAACAAAAGCTACTCTGACACTCCACTCAACGGGTAAAAAATATTTAAAAAAATTCTACTTTTGACAAAAAATATGGCGGTAAATTTTTGTGTAGGTATTAGTCCGAGAGCTAGTAACACGTGTTTGATGCACCTTGAAATTTTGTGCCATAGTATCGACTGGATAAATGAGCAGGTAATCAAATGTTGGCTTGCCCTACCTGGGAACACCAGGTACTGCGCATAAAAGGTGTAAAAAAATTTTGCCCAAAAAAAGTGTTGGTTTCAGAGGCCAGCAAACAGATATCTAAATTAAAAATCACATAAAATACAAAAATCAATAAGGCAGACACTTTTGAGGGGGTTAACACATTTAATAAAAACACCCTCAAGCTGTTTTTTTTTTAATACAAAATAAAGTGATTGATTCACGTTGACATTTTAACAGCGTCTTAATTTCATATAATAAAAAATAATTAGAAAAAGGCAGACATTTTTTTGGGGTTTAATTATCGGAAAACTTGAAAATGAATATTAATTTCAATAGAAAGTGATAGGCAGCGCGTAGTCGTGGATGTGAGTGAGAGCACCGATTACCGGCCTAGCAACGGTCTTTCTCTGCGCTCTCATTGGCTGTTGTTCACGTGTTCTTGTCCATCTGTACTTAGGTAGGTGATCTGTGGTCAGTTGATACTGACAAAGTACTGACTACACATTTTCAGTAAACAAGAAGGCGAAAATTAAAAATATACTTTAATTTTTAATTAAGTCTACGCGTATTTCCTATATTTTTCATAACTATAATAAATGAATAAAATTTCTCATTAACACTAATCATAGGATTTTTCATAATAACACCAAGCACTGATTATTTTGTTCCTAAATATGATAAAATATAAATGCTATTTATTTCATCATTATTATTGTAGTATTCAACTATCTTGAGAGATTAAAAATTTAAAAATGAGTTATTAATAAAAATAAACATATTTTTTTATGTTACTCCAGAATTTAATTTAAAAATGTGTAGTCAGTACAGCTGTACAAGAACACGTGAACAAAAGCCAATGAGAGTGCAGGGAAAGTCCGTAGCTAGGCCGGTAATCGGTGCTCTCGCTCACATCCACGACTACACGCTGCCTATCTCTTTCTATTTAATATTTATTTCCAAGTTTTCCGATAATTAATCCCCAAAAATAGTGTCTACCTTTTTCTAATTATTTTTTATTATATGAAATTAAGACGCTGTTAAAATGTCAACGTGAATCAAACACTTTATTTTGTATTTAAAAAACAACAACTTGAGGGTGTTTTTATTAAATGTTAACCCCCTCAAAAGTGTCTGCCTTATTAATTTTTGTATTTTATGTGATTTTAAATTTAGATTCCTGTTTGCTGGCCTCTGAAATAAACACTTTCTTTGGGCAAAATTTTTCAACTTCTTTCTCCTATGCGCAAATTTTCCCCAGGTAGGGCAAGCAAACACTTGCTTACCTTACTTTTTTAAATGAAAATAAGTGTTTCTAATTAATTCCGCTATTTAATGAAAAAATTATGGAAACTCTAAGATATTGATAATTATTTCGATATTGACATATCATCGTCAGAATATGTATAATATAATATATACAGGGTGTTTCTAAATTCATGCCACAAAATTCAGGAGGTGATTGCTCGTATGAAATTGAGATGGGTCGTTCCTATAACAAAATTTCCTCAGCCCACCCCTTTCCGAGATATCACCCTTAAAAGGTGGTGACTAAAATTGAGTTTTTATTTTTTTCCTAAAATTTCAGTAAACCTAGAAACTTGAAATTCTGTAATTTTCGTGCACTCGCAAAGGACTAACCACGGGTATTTTTTCAATATTTTCAATATTAAGAAAAATTATAAATTATGGTGTTTATTTTTTTTCTCTGCAGCTATTGGTTTTGGAAAAAAAATTAAGAATAAAATTTTTTTTTAAATAAAACAAGGATTTTAAGTTAAATTTTATTTCATAAAACTTCATTTCGAAAAAAAGTTTTGATATGAAATAAAGTAAGGGTTGCTAATTTCACCCCCGTATAATGTAACAGGAATATTGAAAAAATACCCGTGGTTAGTCCTTTGCGAGTGCACGAAAATTACAGAATTTCAAGTTCCTAGCTTTACTGAAATTTTGGAAGGAAAATAAAAACTCAATTTTAGTCACCACCTTTTAAAGGTGATATCTCGGAAAGGGGTGGGCTGAGGAAATTTTGTTATAGGAAAGACCCATCTTAATTTTATACGAGCAATCACATCCTGAATTTTGTCGCATGAATTTGGAAACACTCTGTATATATGTCAATATCGAAATATTTATCAATATCTTAGTTTTCATAATTTCTTCATTAAATAATGGAATTAATTAGAAAAACTTAGTTTCATTTGAAAAAGTAATATGAATAGATTCCACAAAGTAAGGGTCCAAACAGTAAATTCACTTACTTACCTGCTCATCTATCCAGTCGATACTATGGCACAAAATTTCAAGGTGCATCAAACACTTCATGAAACACGTGTTACTAGCTCTTGGACTATATCGTTACTTGGAGATCAGCTAATTGTAAGGATGACATTTATAGAAGTATGAAATAAACAAAAGCTACTCTGACACTCCACTCAACGGGCAGAGAACGACCGCGTGTATAATATCTTATTTAGTCGAGTTTGTTGGAACACTTTTAACTCGAGAACGGCTGGACCAGACAGTTTCTGTATAGGTATCGTTAAGTTTGAAATGAACAAGTTACTCTGACACTCCACTCAGCGGGCACAAAACGATCGCTTGACAAGACAATGTTAGGACAGGACAACGTCTGTCGGGTCTACTAGTATCTTCCAAGTTAGTTTTCAAAACTGTTAATCCATATAAAGTCTAATAATTCATAAACCTTCAAGTATTATTATTCTCAGGAAAGGTAGTTGCGAAATTCAAATGATGTGACAACAATGTATGTGTATGACCCCATTATGTTGGTAATATCTTAATTCGCTAAAAAAAGCGTGACCTTGACATAAAAGTGTGTAAGGAAGTGTGTATGACCGCATAAGGCGTTATACCGTAGTATGTAACCATATCTATCTTTAAGAGGACTGACCCCCTAAGTCTGTTAGCATCAAAGGTGGTGAAAGAAGGAGTGTTTATAAATAATTCAAATAGCTATATATAGATTGGAAAATTCCACACAGGGTACATGTCGAAATTCCATTGTCCCCACAATTCACGTCAGTGTCAAGTGGCCGCACAATGATTTCCCGGTGTGTATGTGTGTGTGTGTGTGTGTGAACCTCTTATAACTTGTTATAAGTTGTTTTTTTTTCATTTTTTCAAAATATCTCCGAATTGGCTGAACCGATCAACCTCAAAAATGAATCAGCTCTTAACCTTGAAAACCCTCATCGATCGGCACCAAGTGCGTCAGAATCGGTTGATGCGTTCGTGAGATATCGTTGTCGAAAAAAATTGAAAAAAAATGCTTTTTTGTAATAACTCCGAAATGTTTCATCAGATCAATTTTTTGTTCCAAATTTTTTATAGAGCACAAAAAACTACATCGATCGCCGCCAACCGCGTGAAAATCGGTTGATTCATTCAAAAGTTATAGCAGTTTGAAAATTTAAAAAATCGTGTTTCATCGAACTTTTGAGCTCGAAGAGCTCCAAAGCATAAAACAGCTACTTTTTTTTTGATTCAATGACAACTTAATGAATATTATTTTATTGTAATTAATTTAACAAAAATTATATCAACTAATTATATTTATTATATTATATGGACCGATCGGCGCCGGTAACCAGCGAGCAGGTAACCCGCTTTCTTTCTGTCCATACCCTTAGGCATAAGACCGGCGCCTAGATCGGGTAAGGTACTGAATTCGAGCCCTGGCATGAACAGGATTTTTTCTACAACTGCTATGAAAAGTGACGTATTTCTCATACTTTACTGAATTTCAAAACCAAATATTGCCCATACTGTGAGAAATATTATTTCTCACGGCACTTTGCCCACACTACATACATTTATATGGAGAATCAAATAAAATCCACAAAAACTTAGTAGGCTATTGTCTTCGAGGTCAAAAGCATCAAATAGCTTTATCTTTGAACTCGGAGAGCTCAAAATAACACAAAAATTAAATTTTTGATCTAGAAGAGCTCAAAAACATCGCAACTAGCGACAAAATAGCATGCGTTTGAAAATTGAATTTAGCGGGAAGTTGCAGGGATGGCCTTTAGGGTCAACCGTTTTCCAGATTTTTATTTTTAAATTTATAGATTTTAATATGTATGTTTTACGCAAAAAGTGGTGTTATGTTATAAATAATTGATTATGCAGCTCAATATCAAAAAATAAAAATAGATAATGGCTATTTCATCCAATATTATGACGTTAACCTAAAACAAGCTCAAATTTTAAAAAACCCTACGGAACTGAATCAAATTACGTTTATTAAAACTTCACAAATTTCAATTTACCATGCTAATATTGGTAGTCTACGAAAACATTTTGATAATTTAATCATTTTTCTATCTCAACTGGAATTTAATTTTGACATAATTGTCCTAAATGAAACACACCAGATAAGTGACATAAGTAATTTCAGTATTAAAGGATATAATATAATTTATAACGAAGGATGTTTTAACTCCTTTGATGGTGTCGTAATTTATGAAAATGGAAGATTTAACTATAATTACCGACTTATCCAGTTGAGATCCGATCCGAAAACCGTGATAAAATATAGTTTTCCTCTATTACCAGAGGCGTGTTGTAGGGATGGATACTTTCTTTTATCCCCCTACAATCTACGCCACTGTCGTAATCATGGTTTCAGCATTTTTTTTTATTCTTCGTCACATTCTACGTAAATATCATCCTCTTGTCTCAATGCGATAGAGTGAGTAGTTTTCGAGTTATTTGCATTTAAAGGTAATGTTTAAAATATCCAATTATTTTGTTTTATTGCTTATTTGTGTCGTTAATGATTTTACCACCTTGATGATAAAATTTGTTTCACACCGTCGCCCTATCCATCTATGAGGAAATTGATTGTTTAAATAATTTCGCATCGCTAAAGGAAAATGTGGTGGGGCGCCGTCTTGCATAAACCACATACTTCTTCTTTGGTTTAATGGTAACTGTTCCAGCTCATCAAAAACAGTATTTTGAAGAAAAACATGTGTAAACTCTTTGCCAAGTATCGATCTAAAAAGTAGCTTATACAAACAATTATAGAAAAATCCACATAACCTAAATTTGCAAAATATAATGAACATAAAAATAAACTTACCCGAGTTATTCAAAAATGTAAAAAAATATGTTGAAAAGGAAATCGATAATAAAAAAAAATTTTCAAAAAGTATGTGGAACTGCATAAATAAAATCTGTGGGAAAAATAATTCTGAAACAAAAATAACAACCATTGAACTCGACAACAATGAGACCATATAACCAATGAATTCGAAATCGCAAATAAATTTAATCTTTTCTTTAGTAATGTAGGTAAAATGTACGCGGAAAAAATCCAGACGTTGTGGAAGAAATAGCCGGTTTAATGAATACCATGTTTCTAGATCATACTAATGAGTTGGAAATAATAAACGTCATAAATCAGTTAAAATCCAAAAAATCCCCTGGAATCGATCAAATAAGAGCAGAGACGTTAAAGAAAATCTCAGATTTGATTGCAAAACCATTAAATTTTATAATAAATAAATGTTTTGATGCTGGTTATTATCCGCAATCCTACAAAATTGGGCTCATTAAACCACTTCACAAGTCAGAAAGCAAATTAGAAATTAACAATTATCGACCTATTTCCCTTATCTCGACATTATTTATAATTATGGAGAGAAAATATTGAAACATCGGCTCACCAAATTCTTAAATAAATTTGACATAATTTCTAATAAACAGTATGGCTTTAGAGAGGGTAAGTCGACGGAAGACGCTATTTGCTCATTAACTTCTCTTATTTATGAAGCAATTGATAAAAAAAATACCCGCTTTAAGTGTTTTTGTCGACCTCTCTAAGGCCTTCGTTTCCCATGAAATACTACTACATAAACTTCAATTTTATGGAATCAGAGGAAATACCGTTGAAATTATAAAAAGCTATTTATCAAATCGTTTTCAACAAGTGTCCATAAATAATACGTTAAGTCACTTAAGAACAGTTTCATACGGAGTCCCCCAAGGTACAGTTGTCGGTCCATTAATATTTACTTTATATATAAATAGTCTCCTTACCTTAGATCTAAAAGGAACTGTACACAGCTTTGCAGACGACACTATTATTTTTTATACAGGAGAAACTTGGGAAAAATTAAAAGAAACCGTAGAAATTGATCTTGAAGAGGTAGATAAATAGTTCAGATATAATAAGCTTACCCTCAATACTAAGAAAACTAATTATATGCCGTTTACTTCTTACGTAACACATCTTCCTCCTCTTGGCCCTTTAAATATATCCAACAACATTTATATTCAAGAAGCCGAATATTTCAAATATCTAGGAATCATTATCGATCGCCACTTACGCTGGGATCTACTGTTACGTTAATTTAGAACGATTATTAAGTGTCGTATGGGCGGCGAATAGCCAGTCCTTTCTCATGCCAACACCGAGAAATGTTTCGAGGCTGAATACATTTACTGTCGATAAGAGTCGAAATCAACGTTTTAATACTGGCCGAACGAGTTCCGTCTGTGGTGAAAATACCCACTGCTATTTGTTAGTCTCCACTTCGACATCGTTCTAAATTCTTCTTCTGTATTTTATTTAAATGTGAATTAAGAATTCACTATTGAAATGCAAATTCTCTTCCTGGTCAAAGCGTCTGAGCTTGACATGAATATGAGACGTAAGTATATTATTGTTCATATGATTTCGCGTATTTAAACAGGAGCAAAGAGATTTCATTCTTCTTTCATGTGAACATGTGCTATTGAAGCAAAATCTTATCTTATCTTTAAAAAGTGCATTCATGTGAATGCATTTTGTTCTGTCTGGAACGGTGGAGCACTTTGTTCTGTCTGGAACGGTGGAGCTCTTTGTTCTGTCTGAAACCGGCTATCTTATATATAACCTTATAGTTAATCTAGGAATTGAACCAAGAGTTTCCTGAGACAAGTTTCCGAGAAGACATGGTGATTCTCTCAACCATGGAGATCCCAAGAAACTCGAAGAGAAAGAGGAAAGTACCTCTCCATCAACCATTACCAGATCAACATCGTTAAAAAGAATTGTCCATACATCAAAAAGATATCATTTTTTTTATATATTTTTAATCAAATCTTATTTACACTTTTGTTTAAATTATACTATTGTAAATATTGTATAGTACTATTGTAATTTAATAACGTTTAATAATGATGTGAAACCGTAAAACTAGTAGTATTCAGGATGGCGCCCACTTATCTTCGCTTCACTTAACGTAACTTAAATTCAAGAAGGGTTACCCGAGAACCGGTAAGACCTACTCCTTGAACTACTATAAGCTCTGGGGGTCTATTCTCAAACGATGACATATTTTGTCGCATGCGAGATTTTTACATTTTCGAACAAAAATTGTAATTCCTTATTCTCGAATGTCGCATTCGACAATTTTCGATAGATAACTTGTAGAAAATTTGTAGAGTGGTTTGAAGCGGTCGACAATTTCATGTCGACATGAAATATTTGACATTATTTGACAGGATTATTTTACGTTAGCCCGTGTTAGCCGTAACAGAAGCATGTTTAAAAGGTTAGATTGTGGTAATTGAAAATTTTGAAAATCAAGAAAATTATCAACGTCCTCGAGATAGAAGAGGAATATTTCAAGATGCTTTCAGATTATTATCCGACAAGAAATTAAAAAAAACATTTAGATTAAGTAAAGAATTAGTGCGTGAGTTGATTGTTCTATTGGAACCATTTGTGGTACAGCAGGGACATGGCTCTTCTGCACTATTACTTGAAGAAAAGGTAAGCATGATACTTTTCTAGATCATTGTATACAACACAACATTATTGACTTCGTATAGATAGACTATAACTATGTATCACTTATACATTATTATCTGATAACTTTTTATTGTGTTCTCTAGGTTCTTGTGGCACTACATTTCTATGCAACAGGATGTTACCAGGGTAGTGTAGAAGATAATACAATTTTTGCTTAGTCCCAGTCATCAGTGAGTAGATAAATATCTTAAAGAAATACAATGCTCCAGAGATACTTGTAAGATTTGTAAAATTTCCCAGAAATATGAATGAGCTTAATGGTTCAAGAAACAGGTTTTTTTATTAGTAATAAAAAAGTTGGATTTGTACCTAGTTCAGTTAGTTTTAGATTTTACAACATTTTTGGAATACCAGGAAGAATTGATTGCACCCATGTGGCAATTGTACCTCCAAAAAAGAATGATCCATTGGCACCTGAACATATTTTTGTAAACCGAAAAGTATCATTCTATAAATGTTCAGCTGCATAGGTAGGTGATAAATTGTTATTAATATTCTATTACCTACATTTCAGATATGTGATGAAAATATGGAGATAATTCATATATAAATGCAAAATATCCTGGAAGTGCCCATGATTCCCATATTTGGCATAGCAGCAATGTGAGGGAATTTTTAGAACTCCACGAAAGAGGAAATGAGGGGTATTTTCTTATAGGTAAAAATTTATACTATACAGTGCATCCATAATGTAACACTTAAATTAATTATTAGCTAAATAAACAGTAATATGAAAAAATCCCGAAACAGGTTAATTTTTGATTTCAATTTACTAATTTTTAAAACAATGATCTATCATACAGGATGGTATGGTATTTCATTCTTTTATTTTATTTTTAGGTGATTCTGGATATCCTCTTCGCCCATGGCTCATTGCACTATTGGCTGACCCTATTACGGACGAAGAAATAAGATTTAATGAAGCGCAAAAAAAGCAAGGTCCACAATAAAAAGGTGTAATGGCTTACTGAAAATGAGATTCGGGTGCTTACTTGAGCACAGAACATTGCATTATTCACCGAACAAAGCATCATTGATTAT
Organism: Lochmaea crataegi; assembly: GCA_947563755.1. Classification (NCBI taxonomy): domain Eukaryota; kingdom Metazoa; phylum Arthropoda; class Insecta; order Coleoptera; family Chrysomelidae; genus Lochmaea; species Lochmaea crataegi. Next base: position 25,279,304 of record OX387433.1, on the reverse strand, counting down.
AAATGCTTGCATAGAGCTGCATAATATGTGTATACAAAATAGAGTCGAACTACTACTAAATCCAGATGAAGAGTTAGAAGAAGTGGATCCTCATATTGATCAAAACCAAAATGAAAATGCACAGAGGAACCCATTGCTAACACGGGGGCTATGGGGCTATAAAGGAGGCTTCTTATTAATAAGTATCGTTAAATTAAACAATAATATGTAAAATGAGATCATTTATTTTTTTACCACATTATATATGTTGAAACTAAACTGCATTTTTAACCTATCATTTAACTCAAAAGTAACATGAACTTTAAAAGTAAAACTAGAAAAAAAAGTTAAACTTGAAAAACTAATTTAAAAAGATTAACAAAACTTGCTTCAAGTATATAAACTTGAAATAAAAACTAGAAAACAAAAATAATACTGCATTTTGTTTACCTATCATTTAACTATTTTAACTCAAGAGTAAAAAACTTTAAAAGTAAAACTAGTAAAACAGTTCAACTTAAAAAAATAATTAATAAAACTTGTTACAAGTAGGTATATAAACATAGGACATTAAAAGTTATTTCTTTGTAAAGAACTGCCACAAGCGTCAAACAAATAACAATCCAATCTACCACGCAAATGCAAATATAACCAAAGGGTGTGAATATAACCTTCAAAAAACCAAAACCCACGACACATTGGCATAGAAAATATTTGAGAATCGTTAAATCGGTGTTGCCAGCTCATGCTTTTCGACAAAATATGTCTCATGCGAATTGGAAGACGAAACCAATTGAGAATACCACAATTTGTGCGACAATTTTCATCGACAAATGTCGAATTCGACACATTTTGTTCGACATTCGAGAATAGACCGCCTGGACTAGAATCTACGCCTGCGGTGCTCTTTACCTGAGCAGTCGTTACAATCTGAAGCCCAACTAAAATCGTTACACTACAAGTTAATAATATTCTGAAAAAAGTGAGAGGTCTTATAAGTAAAATTAAATACTTAACAGAATTCTTGGATGTACTTCATTTAAAAATCGTATATTATTCCCTTATCCAATCACAGTTTTCCTATGGTCTGTTGGGGTGGGGTGGAGTTTCTGACAACTTCTTAGAAAAATTAAACATATTACAAAAATGGATCCTTAGAATAATATATAAAAAAATAAGACCTTCTCTAGTGACGAACTATTTAAAATCAGTAATGTTTTTGATATTAGACAGCTATATGTTAAAAAAATTCTAGTAAACATGTAACGACTTATTTTTTTTGCAAGTTTGATTTTTATTTTTTTTTCCCGTAATATATTTTATTTTACCACTAGGTTGTATATAACTCGTTACTTTACAACCCTTTCTACTACCTCATTGATTTTTTTCGTTATTACCGTTAAAATATATTTTAGTATAAGTCCGAGTTTCGCAAATCCAAATTCTACCATACACAATTTATTCATTTCCGATATTTAAATTTTTCAACTGAAGGGGCGCCCGGTATATACACCATTTTAATTAAAACCGAAACCGTCCAGTATAGGTACAACTTTTTGTTGTAACTAGATAAATTTCACGTTTAATTCCCTTACCACTACTACGGCCGAAAAGTGTAGGTAGGATTTTGGATATAAATTAGTGAACAATTGATAGAAGAGGCTCTCAATTATTCATTTCGTGATTAAGCTCTCAATTATTCATTTCGTGATTCGGCTCTGAATTATTGATTCGTGATCCTGCTCTCAGTTATTCTTTCGTGATTCTTCTCTCGACTTTCTTCCGTAAAATATAAACCGAAAAGTATTGTGAAAATTTAGTGAATTCAGATTGTGTGTGGAAGCTGTATTTTATAAGGTAAGAGCCTTATTACACAGCAAAGAATTATGCCGAAAATTACTCTGAAATTTACCACGAAAATTTTCGTCAATAAAATATGCTGTATGACACGACCAAAAATTCTTGCGAAAATTTTCGGAGTAAAAATATAAAACAGGTTCTATATTCTCTAAACAAAATTTTATAAAGTGCGCGAGAATCGGCGCAGAACCACATAATCGGATTGTTTGACATTACACTCATTAATTTGCTTTTAGATAATTTATAAACGAACAAACAACAAATTTCTGCAACATCTAACATTACGAGTTCTTTCTTGTTCACTATTTTTGAGAAGAAAATAAATCTTATTATTGAAAATAAATAAAATTAGGTTAATGAAAGTATGTTTGTTTACTGTTTGCATACATCAGCTGTAACAAAATAACCCGACTGCGCATGAGTATCGTATGAATTACTCCGAAAATGTTTGGAAGATTTATTGCCTGTGTAATACAGATTTTAAGAAAATGTTATAAAATTTTAGGAGAAATTTCTGACAAAATTTTCGTGGTAAATTTTAGAGTAATTTTCACTTATAATCTCCCTAGAGCACGAATTATTTCCGGAAATTTTCCCGAAGTGCGAATTTTCTTAAAAAATTCGCAACTGAGGAAAATTTCCGGAAATAATTCGTGCTCGCGGGAGATTCGGTAATAAACTTTTATACCAAAACTTTTTTAAAATAGAAATTAAATTGGTGACATACTTACCTTACTCGCCATTGAGGAGAAAAGACGTGGAAAAGGAATTTCTAATACATTTGAAATTTGTAACAGATAATAACATGTACCTATAATTAAGTTATAAATAAATATCTATCAAAAATATTTTACGCCACTGTGTTTATGACAGCTGTCAAGCCAGAGGGAAATTTCCACTTATTAATTTCCCTTTACGCAGGGAAATTTCCGAAGAAATTAGGTTATTCTCATAGCAACATGTCAAAATGCAGGCATCTGATTGGCTAAAATTAACTGGTATAAAATTTTCGGCATAATTCTTTGCTGTGTAATACGGCTCTAAATCATTTTTACAAATAAACTGTGTATTCGACACTTTCCGTACCGCCGCTTAATATTAAATTGTTGAATGTATTCTTTGGAAAATTTTCCGACCGGTTTTTTTTCTTCTGTTGTTGAATTGAAAAATTTTTTTAATTTGTTTCCTTTATATGGAAATAAAGATTTGTGAACTGTAATTTGATTTCGAATTTTATTTACAGCGTTTAATATATATTAATTAACTGATAGAAATTATTAGTGGATTCTCGAGTGATTTTATGTTTTTGGTTCTCAGTAGTTTTATATTTAATTGATATCCAAGTGAATTAAAATATTTTAATTTTATGCTAGTCCTAATATTTTGACTCTGTGTGTCGATAGCTAGGTACCGGAATATTTGTTTAAATTTTATTTTTTCGTAATAATAGTTACCGGCTTTATTTAGATTCAAGGGTTAATCAGACTTGGAAGAGGCTTAGCCACAATTTGTTTGATTTCACGGCAGATCTAATTCGTTCTTAAATTTTATTTTTTCCGGAATAATAGTTACCGGCCTTATTTAGATTCAAGGGTTAATCAGACTTTGAAGAGGCTTAGTCACAATTTGTTTGATTTCCCGGCAGATCTAATTCGCTCTCAAAAAAATTTTTTTTTGAATAATAGTTACCGGCTTTATTTAGATCCAAGGGTTAATCAGACTTGGAAGAGGCTTAGCCACAATTTGTTTGATTTCCCGGCAGATGTAATTCGTTCTTAAATTTTTTTTTTGAATAATAGCTACCGGTTTCATTTAGATTCAAGGGTTAATCAGACTTGGAAGAGGCTTAGCCACAATTTGTTTGATTTCCCGGCAGATCTAAATCGTTCTTTTCCCGTCTCGTAGAATCATTATTTATATTTTGTTTTTTCTAATTGTCGGAATAATAGTTGCCGGTTTCATTTTGGATTCAAGGGTTAATCAGACTTGGAAGAGGCTTAGCCACAATTTGTCTGATTACCCGGCAGATCTGAATCGTGCATTAGGGACCTCGTTAAACCCGGTAGATCTGAACCGTAGTTAATAACCTGACCGTTACGTCCGTCAAAGTACCAAGTATATGGTATAGATTGCTTATTTTATTTTCCCTGTTATTTTGATTGCCACTATAGAATTATCCGTAAAATAGACCACAGAGTATTAATACACTAAAAGTTTCCTTTTGATTATTTTGTGATATACCGACCTATTGTGTGATCGTAGGTATACACTAAACCGTATAGTATACCACTCTGCTGAATCCCCGTTTCCTTCATTAACCCGTAACTTATAAATTGGAGAATCCATATTTGGTTGTAAGTAGGTAAATAAAGTGAATTCAACAAGACCCCTGGAATTTTCCGTAACCTCCATCTGAGGCTATCTGGAACTCTTGACGCTAAGGGTCAAGGGGCCGTGGAGCAAACCACGTTAATAATCTGGCGCCCGAGATTTAAACCGAATTTTGCATCAAGGGTGGTCCATAGTGACGTGTTCTTGTGGCAGGAGCCACGTGAAGAAGGAAAGCACGTTACAAACGTATATAAAAATAATATTAAATTGGAACCTTTTAGTCATAATTATAACACTAGACAAAAATTAAATAACCTAAGAATTCCAAAATGCGAAAAAACTATTAAACGGCGCAGCATTGAATTCTTAGCTGCCAAAATTTATAATTTTTTTGCCCCAGAAATAAAGTTCATTAATTCAGTAAATATGTTCAAGAAAAAAACTAAACTTTGGATTAAAGGAACTGATAGATCTACTTTAAATAATATTATCAATAACTGTAAATGAAAAAGCATGTTCTAAATGATCGATCTTCATTCTAAAAAGAAGAATTTAGAATTCTAAAAGGTCTTAAATATTATTAGGTACTTACCTAATATGACTAATTCACCCAGCTAAATATAACCTATAATTACCTTCTTAGTATGATTTACCCTATTGTGACCTTATTTATTGCCAGATTGCGACTTATTATCTGATTAAGGAAACACTTCATATTATACATTATGTATTTTGTACATTTGGTATTATGTATTATGTATTTTTGGTATTATGTATTTTCTCACGTACAAGCAGTTATGCTGCTTCTGTGAGTAAATTATGTTTATTTGTACTTGTATCTATTTATTGTAAATGTTGTATGTACTTTTATTTTATCTGTTTTCTCTATTGCAAATAAACATTATTATTATTATTTATTATTATTATATAAACAAAGGAATTGTGTGGATGTTTTTTTATTTATAACAAACTGACATCAAGAGCATAAAATTAACAATAAAAAGTTATTTATATCAATTTCAAATTTGCTTTGATATTACAACAGTAAGTTTTAAGCAGGTTGTAGTACCAAAGTTTAGCATTCCCACGTTATAGGGTTGCACTGAGATTCTCGTGGGTGATCAGAAGAACGGGGACTATACTCAATACCATATTTTCCCTTTACACCTCTACCAAGAATCCTAAAAATTAAATGATTAAAAAATTTTAAGAAAATTTAAATATTTACATTTACCATTCAATGTCAGGAAATAGTAGTTAAAGAAGAAATAGTGGACAATTCTATAATCAAGCCAATAAAAATTGAATTTAAAAATACTGGGCAACTGAAAGTATATGCAAGTCCAAAGTCAAAATATTTCTTTATAGCGATTCAATTTACTCACCATCTCCTAAATGTATATGATTCTTTTTCCGGTTCTACATAAGTTACTTCGTGTGTACTTTCCACCGTTGATCTAGGGTCGTTCTTTTCAAGTTCCCAGGTAAACTTTTTGTATTCTCCCAAGCCGTAGTTTACTTGGTTACCCTTGAAAAAAAAGCAAAGTAATTCGTAGTTGAGAACGTAAAAAGAAAGCAATCGGTGCCAGCTTTATTTTAAAGTATAACAAATATATATAAAAGGGATCGATAAGACCTGCAGCAGATGCGGATCAACTACATGCTAAGAGAAATAATAATTTACTCCTTTCTAGTACTAGAAACATTGGCAGCCAAAGTAACCAGGGGTACTCGCAAAGGAGGTGACTTTTTCTATTGATATGGAGCCTGGTGGTGGAGAACCTATTAATCACACTAGAAAGGAGTGGACACAAACACTTGGGTACACAGACAATATCAGTCCCTCCAAACCAAACCATCCATTATAGCTTAATCCGAAGAAGGGCCACATTCAGCTTTATGAGGAAAGTTAAATAACTCGGGTGATTTTAAACTCGCAACTTACCTAGAACCAACAGCTAGCGAAAGTAAAGAAGAAAGCAGAGGCTACATTAATGATAGTCAAACGAGCACACTGGAAAACATGGGGGCTAAGTCCCGAAATGGTATATTGGACATTATAACATTGAAGTGAAACCCATGATCACATTCGCATCTTTGGTATGGAGGACAAAGATAACCCAATGAATAGCCGCGGCTATGTTGAGCAGGGTACAGACTTGCCTGTCTCAGCATAACAGGGGCTATGAAAACAACGAGCATCATCCTTAGCATCACTGCTGGAGATCCCCCCGATTGACATTACAATCAAGGGGATGGCAAAAATGGGACTTCCAAGGCAACAACACAATTCAATTCACACAAGAAACAAACACTTCCATATCGTCATGACACAGGGAACGCAATAAGTTTCTTACCGTTGAAATCTAAATTATACGTTTCACAAAATAATAAATGTGGTGTGAGATTGTACAACCAACTACAGAAATACATCAATAGTAATTTCAAAAAGTATACACCGAGGAGATTACATTCGCTTGTGAAAGATTTTCTTCGGACTAATTTTTTTGAAAGTGTCGATGAGTTCATGAATTTTGTTCATTAGTTTTTGTTCATCAATTTTGTCCATTAGTTATATTTATTAAGTTCATTAATTTGTTAATTGAGTAACATGTTTTTTAAGTTTGTGTATTACATTTTCTTATACAAGGTGTCACAGAATAACTATTACTAATTTTCAGAAATGATAGAGGGTACTTAAATGAACATTTTTTATTAATAAACTAGTATCCCGAAATTTCTCGTTGTCAAGATAAACTAGAAATCTTTAAAAACAATTACATCAGGAAAGAGTAGTTACTTACTAAATTGAAGCAATTAAGTTGAGAAACATTAAAAATAATACTGCATCAAACTTTATAAAACTTCTTCGAAGTTGCGACCATCATTTTCGATACACAAGTTATAACGATGTGTAATCGACTGCCGAATTCTTCGAAATAATTGAAGAATTTCCGGACACTAGTTTATTAATAAAAAATGTTTATTTAAGTGCCCTATGTCATTTCTGAAAATTAGGAATAGTTATTCTATGACACCCTCTATATATATTTTTTAATATGCTTATAACAAAATCAACGCATATGATTATTTGTATTTTTGGAGTTTTTATACAGGGATTGTCGATTTTATATCATATTATCCTCAATGTGAAATTGTAAAATTATGACTGTATACTTCATGTATGGACTGTATCTACAAATAACTTCCAGGGCACTGTGGCATCGAGGGCAATGAAGAAGCTGATGTACTAGTCTGAGAAGGCTTTCAATTCCATATATTGGCCCAGAACCCGCACTCGGTGTTACCAAATCTACCATCCGAGGATGCATACGGGACTGCGTCAAACGAAAACGAAGAGAGAGGTGGAGTGAAGCCCCTATCATGGGCCACAGGAAAACATTCATTATTAAAAAACCGTCGGAACGCAAAACTGAAGATCTACTCAAGATGAGCTGGACTCAAATCAGAGCAATAACGGGTTTTCATAGAGGTCACAATTCAATCTGTACAATATGGAGCTGTACCGGGTGTCCAATTAAGAGAGGTAACCCGCTCCCGCTGTATCTCGGAAAAAAAATTGTTTTACAAACTCGCATTCGAGAATGTGCTGGACATTATTTTCAGGTTTTCTACTCCACCGCTGGCAGGGTTCTCAATAATAACATAAAAACATTACTTTTCCATTATAAATGTACCGTTATAGTACCACAAAATTGAAATATTCGTAATAATTTGATCATTTTACGTAAGTTTGCTCCAGCACTTTTTCCTCTATCCTGTAAAATAACTGGTAGGGTTGAGTGGGAAAGCTGACTCAATAAAACTGTTATAACTTTTCTTCCGCTTTATGGATTTCGATAAACTTAATATCATTTGAAAGGGAATTCAATGCCCAATAAAATATTGTATCATCGTTTCATTCCAGTGGTTTTAACTGTCGCTAGGTGGCGGTGATTGAACAATTGATGTCATAAATTGTTGACAACTTAAATATAAAATTAATGTAGAGTTAATTTATGAACCTGTAACTGTTAGTAATTTAAAAATACGTAACGCCTTACACAAATGTCGAAGCTTATAATATGTTAAAAATGTATTTTGAATGTTTTGAGAATGCCCCGATTGCAGCAAAAGAATATGCATTAAGATATCCCTTGCGACAACATTTTTGCAGAAGAGTATTTAAAAATTTGGCAAAGTGTTTAAAACAAACCGGATTTGTTCAGCCTAAAATAAATTCTACACGACGGCGAAGAAACAATACAGAAATAGATATAAATGTTTTAGGATACTTTGCTGCATATCCACAAGTTAGTGTAAGAAAACTGGCTTGCGAGTTAGGAATTTCTAGGTATTGTGTTCAATCTATTTTAAAAATAAATCGTTTTCATCCGTATCGTGTATCTCTTCATCAATGATTAAAAGCTACAGATTACGATAAAATACTGGTTCTTTGTAATTGGCAAGGATATGCTGAATGAAAATCCAAAATTTTTATCAAATATAATGTGGTCCGATGAAGCTACATTTTCCAGTAATGGATCTGTAAATAGACATAATACACGCTGGATGCAACAAGATTTTAACCAGGGTCTCTGGTCAGTTAACGTATGGTGTGGGATTTTAGATGGTGAAATTATTGACCCTTTTGTTTTTGATGAACACTTAAATGGCGAGCGTTACATAATATTCTTAAGAGATGAATTGCCTATATTATTAGAAGATGTTCCTTTGGCAGTACGGCAAAATATGCGGATACAAGAAGATGGCTGCCCAGCCCCTTTACAAATGTAGTGATGCATTTTTAAAACCAACAATATGAGTATAATAAGTATAATAAAATTTTATATCATCTTTACATTCCAGTGATTTTAACGGTCGCTACGTGGCGGTGATTGAACAATTCTTTTGTTTTCATCTTTTGGGAATCTTTGATGTTATATTTTTTTAATAATTTACTTGGAAGAGGATGGAATAAAAAAAATGGTAAAAACCGCATCTCAATATCAATTTTCTAAGCGAAGATACGAGAAAAAATAGGTATACATAGAAATAGGATTTTGACAAACTCAGTATTGTTGTAACAATAACCAACAATTGATTACGTAACAAAAGTAAAGTACATTGACCTAGTAAAGTAACCTAAAGATACTGCTCGAAATGCTTACCATCTTTTCGATGCAGATATTTAATCTCTGCGAGGCAGAAAAGACTGCAGCTTCTATTTCAGCCCTGAGAATACTGTCAATTGCGTTTTGTATTCGTTGAATCTTCTCTATTTGCAGGTCTTATCTGAAATAGTCAATCTTTAACCCCATAGATAAAAATCTAACACAGTGAGGTCGGTAGATCTTGGTCGCCACGGGAATATGTTACCTCTTCCTATCCACCTATTCTCATATTGTTGGTTTAAAAAATGCATCACTTTATTTGTAAAGTGGGCTGTGCAGCCATCTTGTTATACCCACATATTTTGCCGTACTGCTAAAGGAACATCTTCTAATAATATAGGCAATTCATATCTTAAGAGTATTATGTAACGCCTGCCATTTAAATGGCAGGCAGGTTCTATAATTTTACCATCTAAAATCCCACACCATACGTTATCTGACCAACGATACTGGTTAAAATCTTGTGTGGCATCCAGTGTGGATTATGATCAGACCAATAGTGTGTATTATCTCTATTTACAGATCCATGACAGGAAAATGTAGCTTCATCGGACCACATTATATTTGATAAAAATTTGGATTTTCATTCAGCATATCCTTGCCAATTACAAAGATCCAGTATTTTATCGTAATCTGTAGCTTTTAATCATTGATGAAGAGATACGATACGGATGAAAACGATTTATTTTTCAAATAGAGTGAACACAATACCTAGAAATTCCTAACTCGCAAGCCAGTTTTCTTACACTAACTTGTGAATCTGCAGCAATGTATCCTAAAACATTTATTTCATCTATTTCTGTATTGTTTCGTATTGTCGCCATCGTGTAGAATTTATTTTAGGTTGGACAGATCCGATTTGTTTCAACCGTTTACTTATCCAAATTTTTAAATGTCTTCTGCAAAAATGTAGTGGCAAAGGATATCTTAATGCATATTCTCTTGCTACAATCGGAGCATTCTCAAAACATTCAAAATACACTTTTAACATATCATAAGCTTCGCTATTTGTGTAAGGCATTACGTACTTTTAAATAATTAACCGTTAAGGGTTCATAAATTAACTCTACATTAATTTAATATTTAAGTTGTCAACAATTTATGACATCTGGACACATTATGTCAAATTTTCAATTTACTTAAGAATAAAACTCGATCCTCTAGTATACCTATTTTTTCTCGTATCTTCGCTTAGAAAATAGATATCGAGATGCGGTTTTTACCATTTTTTTTCAAATTCCATCCTCTTTCAAGTAAATGATTAAAAAATATAGCATCACATTCGAATATTCCCAAAAAAAGTTGAATACAAAACAATTGTTCAATCACCGCCACCTAGCGACCGTTAAAACCACTGGAATGAAAAGATGATATAATATTTTATTAGCCATTGAATTCCCTTTCAAATGATACTAAGTTTGTCAAAATCCATAAAGCGGAACAAAAGTTAAAACAGTTTGTAAGTGAATTCTAACATATATTTAACACTCAGTATAATAGTTTGTATAATAATTCCAAGGCTTAATTATTAATTGATTAGTAAACATCACCTTGAGTTATTACAACAAACTAAGTAGACGTGCCGAGAGAGACTATAAATAGATATTTGTTAGAATACACGAGGCTCCTTTTTAACATAAACTTGAGAGTCAACCTCTGCCCTAATTGTGGCCAGTCGTTATGTTTTGGGATACTACTTAAATTATATGTACCTATGTAGATAATCCCAGTAAACAATAAAGTAATTTATATTATAATTTATTTATATTGGAAACGGCTTATCCTATAACCAGAACTTATTACAAGTTTTATTGAGTCAGCTTTCCCACTCACTCCTACCAGTTATTTTACAAGATAAAGGAAGACGTTCTGGAGCAAACTTATGTAAAATGATCTAATGATTACGAATATTCAAATTTTGTGGTACTATAACGGTACGTTTACAATAAAAAAATGATGTTTTTATGATATTATTGTGGACTATGCCCTCTAGCGGTGGAGTAGGAAACTTGAAAATAATTTCCAGCAGTTTCTAATATGCTAGTTTGTAATACAAATTTTTTTCTCTAAGCTGTACGATAAATAGTTTGTGATACAGCGGGTTACCTCTCTTAATCAGACACCCTGTACAACGGTCAAATATATTCTGTCAGAATACGAGGCACTTGATGATATTCGGACAGAAGACCGAAGAAATCGACGAAGAAATCAACTGGTGAAGAGCCGTACAAACTGATACGGAGTGGGTGTTATGAAGCTAAGTCCGGAAGACGCAAAAATCCCAAGAAGCTCAGGTGTAGCTGGTGATAGGACCAGTACCCGAGCAAAAAAAGGAAATGCAACTAAAATATTTGAGTTTAATTGTACACTTGTATTAAAAAGGGTATAATTAAGTATTGGAAAGAGTCCTTAATATCAGCCTGCTAGAGTTTGAGGTTATCAGATCTCATAGGTTGTCAGGAATGCAACTCATAGAAGTAGGTTCTATTTTGACAACTTATGACATTTGATCTCAAGCTCCATCCGCGGTTATACGCAAATAGGATTACGTTGACATATCTTTCTAATATTTCTACCCTTTTTTAAAATAAAATGTACTTTAAGTTCCAAGTTTTTTAGGTTATCTTTCACTCGGTAGCTACCTACACCAAATAAACTCCACGTTTCTAGTATAAAATATTAGTTGTTTGGTCTAAGACATCCTATGCCCTAGTCTTACAGCCTTTTTTCATTAACTTACATAATTGAGAAAATGTTCATCTTTTTTCGGTAGCTCGTCTACGTGTTTACTCTGAGGTGGCGGTTTGTCTGGATTCTGTTTCGCTATTTCCGGCAATAATTGATATGACAAGTAGTACGATGTCATGTAAGCTTCCTCAGCTTTGTCGATGCAGTTTCCAAAAAATCCATCATGACCCTACAAAAAACTAAAGTTATAGCATATTTCTAGAGGTAGAGAAACTACAGTAACTAAAATACTTTGTTTACTACTGCAGAGTTTCTGTTCTTAAGGCACATTTTCACTCGTAAAGTACGACCAGAAATTTAAGGTCATAAATCACTAACAACTTGAATTATCAGCAGGCGGTCGATTCTACCTGCCCTAGCCATTAAATTTTGTTTTATAGGTAGGTATAATGATATTGGGTTAAGATAGTTATTAAGAAAAATCGCGTGAATATAATTGAGAATTGTTTATGTGTATATAATATATGATATATAACACAAAAACATTTATAAACATCACGAAATTTGGCAACCATGCAAACATGATTTGTTTGTTCTTGTTTAGTCTTATTTATAATTTAAAGCAGTATTGGCCTTCATTGTCTATTGTGCATGGCAAGCCAATACATTCTTAGAGCCAAGGGAGCGTAGAGAGAGCAATCCAGGATATCGAAAATATGTTGACTACATGGATGCAAGATAACAATACCGGACATTGGAATGACGGGTTAAGATTCGTACAGCTGATGAAAAATAGTGCTTATCATTCTGGAATCGAACGAACGCCTTACGAAGCTTTTTTTTGATGCAAAGTAAAAGTAGGCATAGCATTACCACAAGATGCTGCGCAGAATCTTGAAAGTAAAGAAGATTTGGAGAGAGCTACCAACAAAAATATGCATGAAGATAGTATAGAAACAGAACCTTCTCAGAATACAACTTCTACAATGTTAGAGACGTCTGACCAGCCTACTAAAGGACCATTAGATACCGAAGATATGATTAACGAGTCATCAAATATTTTATGTTGTGTATGTTTAAAAGAAAGGTCGGAGTTACAAGGCATGTAAACAAACTATTCATTCAATTTGTGCTCTATCAGAAAATTTAAAAAATGGTGAGAGGCATATGGGTCTCAGATATTATGTCCTTTATGGTAAAAACCTAAAACAACAAGCAGAAAAAATGTTGAAACATAGTGACAAAAAATGTCCTCCAGTATCTGTGGGTACAACAGTCAGAATTCCAGTACCCGAAGTCGATAGGGGACGAGGTGATGCTCGTAATGTTCTAGCCATTATTATGAATAAGACAGATGATGGACTGTACCAGCTCGGTACTAAGGAAGGAGTGGTTAAATCGCTCTATAGCAGGTCCCTGTATACGTATACGGTTTGTCGGAAAAGATTCTTGAAGATTACCTACGTTCGATTGCAACATTGCAGTCTATCGGAACCAGTCAAGGATTTGTCAGATGCAGTTGCAAAAAGAACTATGGAACAATGAGATGAAGAAATAAAGAAACTTTGTTCGAGTAAATGTCACTCAAGTTTACCTTGCAAAAATAAATAGAAAAATCGGTTTCAATAGGTTTTAAGAAATAATTGTGAGATGTTTGTTACGTTACTGTTGGCATTGTTAAATTAAACAGTTCTGTAAATTAAAGTGGAATTTAATTAATACTTTTTTTTATTTCACTCCTTTCGTAATATTACTTAGGCATTCCATGAAATGTCTAGGTAAAGTATATGAAAAAATTTAAATAAAAAATATTTCTTATACTGCCTGAAATCGTTATAGTCATTCTAGAGTTCTACCTAGGTTTTATATAGAATGCCTCAATTTTATACTTTGCCGGTAACATATATAAGTTAAAGCGTTGAATGAAAAATATTTTCACGAAGATCGGTTTCACTTTCACTGTTGTCATCCAAATTGATAATAAACTTTTCTTTGGGAATATTTTCTATATCCATCTATGCAGCTTCTGTTTGAATAAGAGCTACCACAGTTGAAGTTAAGGTTGAGCGTTGAATGAAAAATATTTTCACGAAGATCAGTTTCACTTTCACTGTTGTCATCCAAATTGATAATAAACTTTTCTTTGGGAATATTTTCAATATCCATCTATGCAGCTTCTGTTTGAATAAGAGCTACCACAGTTGAAGTTAAGGTTGAGCGTTGAATGAAAAATATTTTCACGAAGATCAGTTTCACTTTCACTGTTGTCATCCAAATTGATAATAAACTTTTCTTTGGGAATATTTTCTATATCCATCTATGCAGCTTCTGTTTGAATAAGAGCTACCACAGTTGAAGTTAAGGTTGAGCGTTGAATGAAAAATATTTTCACGAAGATCAGTTTCACTTTCACTGTTGTCATCCAAATTGATAATAAACTTTTCTTTGGGAATATTTTCTATATCCATCTATGCAGCTTCTGTTTGAATAAGAGCTACCACAGTTGAAGTTAAGGTTGGAGAAGTATTATTTCTTCGAACTGCTGGCTGAAGCTGATGTCATATATGTCATTTGGGTTAAACATACAGTGATAAGGAGGAAGTCTAAGCACCAACATTTAATATAATTTGTTTCCCATGAGTTTGTAACATTCGTTGACTGGTACTACGACCACCAGTTGTAGTACTAGCTTCAGCATGAGTCCTTGGAAGCCACATTTTTCACGACGCAAAAATCGAATAGACACTTTAAAATAGACACAACGGAATATTAGTCTTGTTTTCCAAATCTGGTAGGTACTTTATTTTGTAACCTTTAATATACTATTATCGCTATAATCTCGTTAATAGCCCATTAGTACTGAAAATATGGTGGCCAGGGCACCGTACATGAACAGTTTATATTTTCCGGAAGACAGATTAAATTTATTCAAAATCGAATAAGAATCACTTTAAAATGTAATGCCATTCCTTTGTTGAACGTGTCAAATACCGAAGGTAAGAGATAGAATTGTAGGTACCTATTTGAGAATATAATATTTTACATTATTAAAGTTCACTTTGTTTGGATATTTTTAAATAAAAAAACTTCATCCAACAGATCCTGTAGATCAAGGTAAATGTTTTAAAATTAGGAGCAGGCAGGTAAATCACAAGAATTACCGAATTACATAGAATCTAGATTAATGATTGCTGGGTAATAATTTAGGAGCTTCAATTCTCATATCAATTTCTTACAATAATTTCTGTTGAATTTGTTTTTTTTCTTTGTATTATTCCAAATTTTCCGTGTAAATAACTTGCCAGTAATTCAGGTTTATGAAATATAATTTTTCTTCTAAAAAGTACAACTTGAAAATATATTTATGGGAAATTGTAATAAAATGGCATTGGATAAAATCTGCTAGAGATGTTTTAAAATGTACCTTTTAACCACCCCAGTACCAATTTTCCAAAAAGTTACTTGTTACTGCTTTATACTAGAGTACGTATTTATTTTGCAATAAAATGTATAAAGGTCGAAACACACCTATCAGCACCTCATAGGAACAGCGACTGATCATCACCGTCGAGTGGTCAACTCGACGGTTGAGTATGGGCTCACTTAACGCATCGACACGGGATCAGCACCGCCGCGATACCCGACTATAGGCTTCATTTTATATTGTCAGAAATATTGTATTGGCACGCCGTCCGCAAAATATTCTTTCTGAGAAATGTGATGTGGTTGAGGCGTTGACGTGCCTTGTCGGTGCTGTGCTGATGCTGTTAGGTATGCGCACTTACATTTAAATACACATAAGAAATAAAATCTGCTGGTGATGATCAGTCGCTGTTCCTATGAGGTGCTGATAGGTGTGTTTCGATCTTAATTCGCGTCCTTGAAAGATACAAAAGAAATAAACCTCATATAAAGTTGTCAATATTAAACAAATTTGTAAACATTGTTTGTTGTATGTTGTTCTATTATTTAATAAATGCTTTTTCCTGCTACTTCTTGTTATATGTCACTCAAATATTTTGTAAACAATTCAGTACTAGTTAAACTTCTAGTGTAGTAGTTGATATTCGGTGGCTACCAAAAGAAAACATGTATTCAAAAAAATTGTTTTCTAACAAGGTACGTGTTTACCGGCTCCCGTAACAAACTTCAATCTATAAATTAACAACCTATGAATGTACGACCCTCGTGAATAGGATGCACCTGCTTATCTTAGATCGTCACACTTGCGACAGCGGCTTTACTTTATAACATCGACCTCAAAGAGCCGAGGGTTGAGTTGGACTACTATTCTTTGTTAATGTACGGTGGCCAGGGTAAGTAAATTTCATTATTTACACACATTTAAACATCTAAATCAACCTTAGGAGATTTTTTA
Organism: Lochmaea crataegi; assembly: GCA_947563755.1. Taxonomy (NCBI): domain Eukaryota; kingdom Metazoa; phylum Arthropoda; class Insecta; order Coleoptera; family Chrysomelidae; genus Lochmaea; species Lochmaea crataegi. Next base: position 25,262,894 of record OX387433.1, on the reverse strand, counting down.
TTATCAAATAAATTCAAATACAAAACTGTCAACAAAAGCCAAAAATAATGGAGAGCCCACTATTATTAAAATGCCAAACTATTTCATGAGATATTTTAATTCGGACCTGGGAATCTTTTAAGGAAGACACTTTTATTGCTTATCTATATTTCTAACAGTAGGTAATAATGAGGATCGTGGGCTAATATTGATTTACGACCTTCTTAGATTTCTGGTTTTACTTTACACAGAACGACGATGTCCCAGAACTTTGATGTCGTAGAAAGCTGCATCATATGTATAGCAACGCGCCTGTTCCAAGTCATGCGTAGGCCGGCAGTGCTGCAGATCAGAGAAAAAGTGACTGCTTGTGCGTGACACAAAAGTTGGTTGCTGTTCAGCTTGTCACGTTCTCGTGCGTTGTCCGTTGTAAAAATGTCACTTATGTGTATTAATCAATAGGATATATTTATTCATAAAATAAAACTATTTCAGAACCAACGACATCACAAATGTATGTTTTTCCAATATTAATAGCTAGAGGTGAATAAAAGCATGATGGAGAATCAATTATTTTTAATATTTTTGTGTCGATTTAAACACGTCGTCTTCTTTTTTTAAAATCGTGATCACTAGTGAAAAATAAGCGAAGTCAGAAGTATAGGTTATGTTATATTGAATACTTAATTCAAACTTTATCTGATGAACTAAAAAATTTTATTAAAATATTAAATCGTCAAGCTCGTATAAACTGTAAACTATTAGCTCATAAAACATCTAATCAGAAAGTTGTTAACTTCGTCTTTAGTTAGTTGATGATTTGTAGTGCAAACAAGTAGGAATTCTGAATTTTTTTAAGTTAATTTTGGCAAATTAGTTCTAATATACTTAATAAAACACTAGACCGCGCGGATATCGACTAACACGTCATTGACAGAGCAGTGTTCAGATGACATGTTTTATTTGTCAAATGTTCTTCAGGTTTTCTTATCTCTATCTACACATCAAAATAGTTATTGGAAATCCCTCTCTACATTTCTATATCTTTCCACAAAGTGAAAGAGTTTGAATTTTTCACTGAATCTCATCCCAATTTTTCTCAGTGTGATGAAAATATTTTGGCAACGTTGATTCAACTTACCTGACCATTTATAGTAGCATCCCATATAACAGATCGCGAAAGGGTTGTATTCGGCTTTATTCCATATTCGCTCAGATACTCAGAAGTATGATTGTGCTTATTCTTCTGATAAATACATGTATCTTCAAACCAATTACCAAGTAGTACCTTTTTGGAGTAATCTTTTTGCTGTAATAAAATAATATATATTTTTCGGCGACCATGCATTTTTGAGCAATATCATAGATAAAGAATATATATAGCAATATTAATGTACACAAAATTAATTATGGTTTTCTATTAATAAATGATTTTGGTATAGGCAACCAAACATACACAAAATCAATCATTAATGACCAATAATTAATGAAATATCTCGATCGTTAATAGCCTGTATAATATGATACTGTAAAAGCCCGAATATTGGTTAATCTTAGGTATTACCAGTAAATCTTAGGATTTACCAAAACGAATTGGTAAATGTAAGAATTTATAAAAAAGGAACGATTTTTTCGGGCTTTTACCATTAGTATTTAGTACATAGTAGGTTTTACCAGTGACGGTTGGTAAATGTTGGATTTTGGGAATAAAACAATGAGTACTTCTCAATCATTTATTTCATTTAACTATCAGTAAAAACCTTACATATGTTATGTATCATATGAGATTAATTATGATTCATTTATATTACTAATCAGTCAAATCCTTACCTATTTAAAAAAAAATATCTGGAATTTTTATTTACTAATTTTTAATAACTAGTAATTTAAAACAATTTGCAAATGTTTCCTGAATAGTAAGAAATGAAACAAATTAAATTATCTCCTCACAAACATAATGCTTACTTTGGCTAATCTAACTGAATCAGTATTTTTTTATTATTTGATATTTATTTATTAAACAAATCGAAGACAAGACAATTAATCAGTTGTCATTTATTAATAGGTATACCTAGTAAAAAAGATTACTTGTTACAACTCGGAGCGCTGTTATGGCATTTGAAATTACAAAGTAACCCTGATGACTTTCAAGCGCATTTCTTCGACAAGCATTTTTTTCAGGCAGTTACATTTCTTGAAGCCTTGTTCTCTAGTCAACGACAGTTTTCCGACAACTTCTCGAAGACTCACTTCTTTATCTTTAACAACTTAATTTATCTTTATAAAATCTTCAGAGCATGACGTAAACTGATTCTGTGTGTAAAGCTGCTTTAGTACTCCAATTTTGGTACCCAGTTGGTAAAACTAATTGTCCTTTACATCTACCACAACAGCAATAATGCTTTTTGGGTCAGTTTTAGCTCTGTCAATGTCAGGTAGGTACTTTCAGTCTTACATTTTGGCCAAATTTCAAATTTGGATATTTATCAGCCGATGTGGCTTTCATTTTTTCAGCTTGGTTTTCCAAATTGAATTTTGGTTTTTATTTTCTTATTGTCTGAACAGATTCTATCTTTTTCGGTTTTGGATCTTCTTGAGCTTTTGAGTTGCCTTTTCTGTCTCCATCATCTTTTTGGTTACGTTTTCTTGTGTTCTGTTCCTCAAATGTTCACTATTTATGTCCTCTTCCGACTCATTTTCAACAACGCTGTCTTCCTTTTCCTATTCAATTGCATTTTCGAAGTCAATATTTTGTTCCGTATTTTTTTGAAAATGCAACAAATTCTCGAAATCTTCTCCAACAGCAACATGAGTTTCTTCGACAATGTTGAATAAGTCGTCATAATAAACGCAATACTTAATTTCTCCATTCTCTTCTTTCGTCGGCGCAATTAGCTTTTCTTCGCCCCCTATAGTCAAAATATCATAGTGCTTTAATACGCCTGTAATGAACAGCTTTCTTCTTTTTTACGTTCTTTGCAGTTTGCCTCCAAACAATTTGCGTATTTGTCATTATCAAGTTAAAAGTTATTATATTTCTTCCTTGCCACGATTTCGTCCATTATTTCATTAAATTTATGTTTTACACTCATTTTCATACATAAGTTACTTCCAGGCAGTAAAAACACAAATTTTTGATTCATAAATTACTTTTAGACATCGAAAATACAAAACAGAAATCGAATTAACGTGCGCGTTCCAACGTGTCAAACGATTGACTAAGGCGAGCGGAGATGGTAGAGAGCGATGGAACGGTTAGAGGGACTGCAACGATTATATCTGTGATTATATACTAACTAAGGATGGACTAGCATTTCAAGCATTTTGAAAACAAGATCGCAATTGCGCATGCGTTATTACGTCACAGTAGGACCTAAATAGCAGACAGTCAGTTTGTCTACATAGTGGTTTACGTTTACATTTATTATATTGTCAGAATTTTTCTGTTTCTGGTAAAGTTTTAGTGATTTTTAATAATAATTCGTTTTATTTTATTTTGAAAACTTGGTTTTTGTACTATTATATTCAAGGTAAAATTGATTTATGACTTGGTAGAAATATTATTTTAAGGTTGTTTTTTCTATTTTAGTCTAGGCATGCCTGGTAGAATATGTGCTATTGCTACGTGCAAAAACAACCAAATTATTTGTAAAAAGAAAGGCATTCCTATTATATTTCATTATTTCCCAAAAGGGAACGATTTAGTGTCTTCCACTATTCGCAAAGAATGGGTTAGGCGTTGTCGAAGGGCAGATAATTTTAATGTAGATACGTCTACAATTTGTTCTGAACACTTTACACCAAATGATTATGGAAGAGACTTACAGAATGAGTTGTTAAGTAAGTACTATACAATTTTTTAGTGTATTCTATGGTTTATTTCAAAACAATTATAAATCTGCAGCTTTCTTTAATTATAATTTAATTAAAAATAAATAATTTTTCTTAAGACTCATTCCTACATTATTTTCAGAGTTACCTTTACGCAAGATTTTGAAGAAGACAGCTGTCCCCACTGTTAAAGTAAAAAGAGCCCTTGAATCTTCTGAAGAGAGTGAAAAGACACTTCGGGCAAAAAGAGCTAAAAAAAAAACTAATAGAAACATTGTTGAAGAAATAATTGGTTCTACTAGCTCCAATATAGAAAATTTAAATGACATAAATATTCAAAAAACTACTCCAATCAAGATTCCAATACCTAAAACTGAACCAATAGATTATAAAATAAAATATGAAGAGCTGTTACTAAAATACAAAAATCTGAAGGAAAAATCAGGCAAAAAGGTCAACAGTGTTAACACATTGCTAAAATATTACAAAAATAAATGATAGCTGCTCAACTTATGTCTCATTCAGTATCTACAGCTCTTTTGAGATATAAACCAGGAAATGATAAAAACTTGCTGTTGATTTAGGAGAATTTGTTGGTGATATTAACAAATGGTTCGATATTTTTAACAGCTATGTCGAACATGGATCAGTACCTATCAAAAGTGCTTATGAGGGTAAATATCTCAATTTGCAAAACGAACATTTAGATAAAATGCTTTGTCAAATATCTGAAATGAGACCAATTGGAAAGGAAACTCTACAGATTTTCCAAAAGGGAATGATAATATCTATCAAATCTTTAAAATTATTATTTCAAGATATGAAAACAAGATTTGACATACATTATATATGCACCCATAAGTTAAACCAGGATGCACTTGAGAATTTTTTTTCACAAATTCGATGCAGAGGACCAAATGAGCACCCTTCTCCACTGGCAGCCATTTATCGAATTAGGATGCTATTATTGGGAAAAAATGCTGGGATATTAGATGCAAGAACTAACACAAAAGAAGAAGTTAATGAAGAATTTATAACTCCTCAAGTTTTAGAAAAAGCAAAACTTCAATTGACGGACCCAAAACCTTTTGAAGATACATTTGGGTCAAATTCTAGTAGTTCATTTTCTTCAGTAAGCACTCCTGATCAATCTGGTAGTACTGGTAGTACATCTTTGTTTGAAGAAATCTCGCTAGAAACGACTGAAGATGCACTAGAATATATAGCAGGATGGCTTGCAAAGAAATATAAGAAAGAAGTGCCCCATTTAGGAGATTTCACCTATAAATTCATAAATGAACGTGATGATCATATTCCCTCCTGGGTACAACAATTGTCATTTGGAGGCCTTATTAAACCCAGTCAGCAATGGTTAGAAAAGGTAAAAAAATGGAATAAGTTTTTTGAAATTCATCATGGAAATTCTTTTCGTCCAGGTACTCAAATTATTGAAAAATTGGCAAATAAAATAAATAAAAATAAAGAGGACATCCCATATAAATTAATTTTTGATTTTTGTAAATTAAGAACAATAATAAGAATTAAATATAATAATTATAAAATGGAATCTGATAAAACTTTAAAGAGAAAAGCTAATGAGGACAATCGTAGAGCCAACAGCAAGAAATTAAAAAAAATTATAAACTGATTAGTAATTTTATTTTTTCTATTAAAAATTTTATTACATTAAAGTTTAACATTTTTTGAGAACATGTGTTGCTATACTGGAAACTGCACCATGTAGTAGCAATATTTATTTTTAAAACAAAATATTGATGTGCAACTACAATTTATTGATGTGAAGTAAAAATTATTAGTACCTATCTAATAAAAAAAAATCTGTACAATAATGAAAATCTTTATCTGTAATAATTTTGTACATTTTATATCAATCAAAAACTATTTATTTATTTATAAAGACCAAAATGTATATCTTTAAGCTTATCTTAACTGAAAAATAAAAAACACATTTTAAAATGTTCTTTGATTAAGTTCTGGAACATTCGTAAAATTGACAATAATAGGTAACTTTTAAAAGTTAAATACTGTGTTAATTACTATAGGTAGGTACTACTTCTAGCCAAATATCTGAAAATTAGCTGTTCTCACAATTACATAATCCCAAATAAGAACTTTGTTAAACACCCTGTATAAAAAGTGTTTTTTTTATTATATTCTGTAAATATTTTCTAGCTACATTACTATATGAATTCCTTTTGTAGATATAAACTGTTTCGATATTCCTATTCTTTTGTAAGGATATACAATAATTATTAATAAAATAAAACTAAAAAAAATGTTTTCTTTTTTAAAGCAAATATAGTGTTCTAATATGGTACAGGTAATTCGTTTTAAAGCCGAACAACCTTTATTTTTAATTATAATCAATAGAAACACATTTTCAGTAAGTATACAGCAATGTATTTAAATATACGCGAGGTCCTGTGGTGACGTCATAGCTGCAACATCGCACACAAACAAATTTGTCAAAGTAGACTATCCTTCCTAGTATATAATCATTGTATAAAGATAGGGATAGTAAAACAGTAGCAATGTTAAAACCGTTTGAGGCAATTTTGCACGCCATCTAGTTACTTTTACGCTCGTTCTTCATAAAAATGACCCGTAACTTACTGCCCTCTGAAATAAACTGCACTATTTCCAAGAACTAAATTATTTTTGAAAAGTTCCCTACTAAATGTGAAGTTTTCTTTATCGTCGAATTCCGAACAATTAATGATGACCAAAGGCCGACGATACATTGTTGCCGATTTTACTTTTTATTACGAAAGTGACATAAATCACCAACTTGATGGGATTCTATAATAGATAGATAGCGCGTATTTTCGTATTTTGAAATATCATGTTCATAATAATGTTATAGCATTGTATACATACACAATGGTTATAGCAGGTATTCATATTGATCCGAAAATAAACATTAATCTGTTTATCTCTTTAAAAAGATGGGATAAAAAGAAGAATCCTCGTACAAAGGTAGATAAAATATAATACTTTCATTGGGTGACTGAAATAATGTAAAAATTTGCGATTTCTGAACTTCGTTCGTGAATGTAAATTAATTCAAAGAATATTTTTGTAAACATTCGTATTTTGATGATCTCTTAAGGAGACGAAAAAATAAGTCTCGGCTATTTTGTATGCTTTTTTAAGCTTTCAGTTGAAAATTTATTAATTTTGCTTTCCATTCTGGTGAAAATAGTTTTGATTTTGTTCCGCTTTCTTACTGTATTGATATGTAGGGACTCAAGAAATATATAAAATCAAAAACAATAACTTCACAAAAGTGCTAACTATACTAATTCATTAAATATAATGAGATGAAATATACTAAATATATCATAATACAATATCGTGCTAATAATAAAATTAATGACATTGTAGAATAATGAAATTGTGCAATAGGTCCTTTAATGAAGAAAGGCCCTCGTCGATCTATTTGCGGCTTATTATTCTAAAGGCAGATGCTAATTTTTTGGCATTGAAGGTTTTAACAGGTCGGTGGTCGGTAGTGTGAATCACATATTTTTGCTCTGAATAAAAAAATCTTGCTAGGGTCGAATTCCGCAAAACTACCTACCTATCTTTATACAATGATATAATCGTTGGGGGGACTGCAGACTGCCACGAGTACGAGGTAAAAAACACCTTTTTGGGGGGTGGAAAAAGACGTTATTGCGATTTCCGGCCAAAGTTGAGGTTCTAGAATAAAAAGTTGATTTTAAAAGTTGTAGATCTTGGGAAAATCTACAGCTTTTACATCAGTGACGTTTTCACATAACCACAAAATTAGCTCGAAAAACGCAAAAAACTGCATTTTTCGTTTTTTATTTTTGGTTTCGTTAAAAAATGTTCGATTTTAATGAAAATTTGGAAGAAGGTAGCTTTGATAGTCACAAACCATGAATTTTTCGAGTTATAACGTTTTTTCGGTAAAAAACCCTTTTTTTGGGGGGTGGAAAAAGACATAATTGCGATTTCCGTCCAAAGTTGAGTTCCTAGAATAAAAAGTTGATCATAAAAGTTGTAGATCTTGGGAAAATCTACAACTTTTACATCAGTGACTTTTTCACATAACCACAAAATTAGCTCGAAAAACGCAAAAAACTGCATTATTCGTTTTTTATTTTTGGTTTCGTTAAAAAATGTTCGATTTTAATGAAAATTTAGAAGAAGGTAGCTTTGATAGTCACAAACCATGAAAAAAAAATATTGGAAATTTTTCGAGTTATAACGTTTTTTCGGGGGTAATATCCCTAGTGCATTTAATTTTTCCGGAAAAATTCGGAAAAACGAGTTTCTAAGTAATTTGTTTTAACAAATTGCATGAGCGAGAGTGGTTTTAAAAATCCGAGTCGCAGACAAGGATTTTTCCACTTTCGCGAATGCTATTTGTTAAAACAGATTACTTAGAAACGCGTGTTCCAATTTTTCCACAGGAAAAATTAGATATGCACGAGGGATATTTGGTAAGATTATTTCCCCCGATTATTTCCTTCCTATTAATTTTGACCAAAGTTTGTTTTTACAAGGCAACTTGTCAAACTTGCATGACATTTTTTCGATTTTATTTTCCGGAAAAACTGCTGACTGCTAAGTTAACAGTTGTTAAGTAATTTTTCCATTTAAAATTTATATTTGACATACCAATTCTTGATAGCGATTGGTCAAAATTAATAGGAAGGAAATAAACGGTAAGAAACACTTTTTTTGGGGGGTGGAAAAAGACATTATTGCGATTTCCGTCCAAAGTTGAGTTCCTAGAATAAAAAGTTGATTATAAAAGTTGTAGATCTTGAGAAAATCTACAACTTTTTCATTCGTGACTTTTTCACATAACGTCAAAATTAGCTCGAAAAACGCAAAAAACTGCACATTTTTCGTTTTTTATTTTTAGTTTCGTTAAAAAAAGCACATCATTTCACAACGTGATTAAAAAATCACGATATCGCTCATCACTATATATAACGCCACTTGCCGCTACCACTAACAATCCCGTATCGATACACTACAATTTCATCGATACTTGGAATGAATCGAAAAGCATAGTATCGATACAAAATATCGAGTATCGGAAGTAAAAGTATCGATACACTGGAATATCGGATAGTATCGCGCATCCCTAGTACGAGACCATACGCCGAACACCTTCTGACATGTTTATTTCAAGATTTACCGTGTTTTTCGGGCAAATTCTAAGATTTACCAAGTGAATGGTGGTAAAAGTTCGAAATAAACGATGATCCTAGAATGGTTCGGACCACAGATCACCTACCTAGTTCGGACTTTTACCATCAAGAGTTGGTAAATCCTAGGTTTTACTGGAAAATCTTAGCCGTAGTTCGGGCATTTACAGTAACATATATATATCTATGTATTTTATCTCATTCTCTCACATGCTAAATCCTATAGATGTTTATTATTCTCTTTATCGTTTCATAGAGTTTCAAATCAGTACGATGCTAAAGAAGTTATCACTTTAAAAAGTTTAAAACTGTATGCTTTGTATTAAATAAATGCGACATCTCATAACTTTCCAACTGCTATTTAAGCGTTTGTTACAAAATTATCAGATATTATTCACTAAGAAACATGGAAACTTACTGCAAAAAGAGGACTCCAGGGAATTTTCGGCTGTGGTTTTGTACACAAACATTCTTTAAAGCCAAGTGAATTTTCGACATCTAGACTTGTTTGTTTACCCATAATTATAATTTATTAATTTCCAAATATGAATAAATATATCAATAAAGTAATTGTCAGTTCTACTTTCTGTCACATTTTAAAATCCACCGCTGTCAAACTCATCTCTAACTAGCCTTGAACTGAGTATCAGCTCAGGCACGTCTATTAGATAGCTCCGATTAAGCGTCTATAAATAGCACCAAGTGATTTTCGAAAAAAATTGAATATATAATAGATCAATTTAATCGAATCATAAAGAATAAAAAATGTTCTTCGTCCGTTGCTATTTAGAAGCCAATCCCAGGCGCAATTTACGCCTTTTCATCATGTGACAAACGCAAGCCGCCATGTTGAAATACAGGCAATTCAAAATGTAGTAATGTTGAAGTGAATATTTACACATTTAGTTACAGTTAAAAGTTGTTTCACTAGTGCATATTTGTTGCACGATGCAGCTCGAGACGAAGTTGAGAGCTGCAACCATGCTGAGTGCAACAAATATGCTTTTTACACGTGTTGCACACAACATTTTTTCTAAGATCGAATAAAATAATATGTTTTTATATCAAATTTTATTAGAGTATTTTACAATAAGTAGGAAACTACAACAAAAATTAGGTACCTACTGATTTTACTTTTTTGAGTTGATTTCGATTTTAATATCGCAGTTAGAGCAATTGAAGGGTCCAAAGCAAGAACAGGCCAAGTCCACTTTTACAAATTTTTCAGGAGACAAAAAAAACGTAATTATTATAAAATGAGCGGAAATTAAAAATTTGAAAAAAATTGAAGTACTTTATTTTTAACGGTGTTTCAAATGTATGTAATTTATTTTACGTTTAATAGTGTATTTTGTTAATTATTAATTAATAATTAATGGACTTAGCTGGTTATTGCCCAGTTTTTGCAATTTTTTTTTCATTAATATGATTTAATAATAAAATAAAACAGTAAATATGCAAAAATATTTATTTATCGAGTACATTATAAATCAATACATATTAAGATGAAATATGAGTTAGTACCTTCGACATATTTTACCTACATTTTACTGAAGTAAGTACTAATACATAGTTTTTATTTTTCGAAGCGCAGTTAACCGAAAATAAATATATATCTGTAACTTCGGCCGAAATATGATTATTTAAAAAGTCTAGAATCATGCTTGCGACTTCGTTTTGCCCTTTGCCACCCACGGTTTCATCATAGACATAGCAATAACTTTTGCCAGTGCTACCAACATGTATACAAAAATTGTACATCCAGAGTTGTATTTTATAGAATACTTCACCACTGGATGAAACTGGGAGTGGCAAATTTTGTTGGAAGTCAAACGTGAGAACTTCCACCTCTGGTGTTGTTTTTGCAAGTTTTTTTTTAAGTGGGTGTAGAACCATTCGGCTTTTCTAAGGTGTATGTTCTTTTCTACTTCAAGGGATTTCTTAATTTCATCTGAGTCAGAGCTATTGATTTTGTTCATGAGTTGATCACATTTTGAGCAAGTGTCAGATTTAGGCTTGCCAAAGGTAATTTTAAAATGTTCAGTGAAGTATTTTCGAAAAAACTCATATTTAACAACAGGATTTATTTTTTTGTTTTGAAGATACAATGAGTATTGCTCTGGCTCATGTTTCTGCAAATATAACTCATGCATTTTAGCAATACTAAGTAAAGGTGACAAATAGTAATGCTGTAAATTGTCTTTTCTACTGTAATGAGATTTGTACCTAGGAAAACTTAATATGTGTTCCCTAACTTGTGTAGTTACTTCCATTGAAACCTTGTTGGCTCTAGTCTGGTGGATGCCCCTCCTGTCTGTTGGAGGCGTGACGTTTCCAAGGGATAGATACTGCTGCAATCGCTCCAACCTGCTTTTTGTGATTACATCTAAATTTAGGAATGCCTTTTTACAAACATTGTGACGAACCTAATATAATATAAGAAAAAATATTACTTTAAGTTAAAAAATATTGAAAATTAGATATTACCGAATAGGTATAGGATGATACTTTGGATTGGCGACAACCAGCACGAGGTCTCTTCCTTTCTACAGGTGCCCTTTTCATTAGTCCGTAGAGGTATGAGTCTTGCAAATTTTTGGAAGGCAGCTTATAAAATTCAGTAAAAATTCACAACCCTATCCAATTTTATCAAAACACTTCCTTAGGCAGTTGCAGTTTTCTCCTAGAGTTTTCTCCGCCACCTCAGAACCTGCCGTATTTACATAACTTTTACCTTCTGTTCTTTTTAATTTTCTAACATTCTTTTTCCACAATACTTTCCGTTGTAGACGAGAGATGGTCCTGGTTCATTAGAAGCTTCGGCTAAATCCTCACCCTCGTCCTCAGCAGACTCTAAAGAATCTGAACTTAAAATATCCAAGAGTGTTAGGTTATGTTTATGATTTTTTGTGGTTTTGGTCCTTGTTGGTGTATATTCCTCATCAGAGTCTGTGAGGGTGTTACGGAGATACATAGTGAACGCGCCTGTTAACAATCCCGGGTTGTCAGTGTCATATAGAAATAAATATATGTCAATTAGATCACGTATATTAAGTTTTGTTCAATATATCTAATATAGCAACTAATGTGACTGGAATCTATTATTATTGCATACACAACAGATTGGCGACGAGGATATTTCGAACCACAGTACAAATCCAATAATGGAGGAATAACTAGCAATAGTGTTAGCAAAGATGATGGATACAATGACAGATATGCAAGAACAACAAAATATATTACAACAAAAGCTGTTAAACCAAGAAAATACGTCTACGTCTAAAGTCGGAGGCATTTCACTTGTACCATACGACGAAATAAATGAGTCATTCGATAGTTACCTACAACGATTACAAAATTACATTACATTGAAGGGAGTGACAAATGCCAATACAAAAGTGCACATTTTCCTAAATTGCATTGGACCAAAGTATTACCAGATACTAAAAAACATTACATCACCAAATGCACCAGAATCAAAAACATACGAGAACCTCATACAAATCCTGAGAAATCACATCGCTCCGGAACCAGGTGAAGTTGCTCAACAGCATAAGTTTTGTCTCAGAGCACAGCATGAACATGAATCTGTAGCCAATTACGTGGCAGGATTAAAAGAAATAGGTGTAAAATGCAATTTTATTTGCAATGGATGTAAAAATATTACATTTGAAACTCATCTGAGAGTACAATTTATTCGTGGCCTACGTAACAGTGAGATTAAAGAACGATTACTACAGGAACCACCCACTACAAAAGTTGATGACATTATAAAGATTGCAATGGCAATTGAAACATCAAAATCAGAAAGCAAAGAAATGGGAATTTATGAAAATTCTCCAATAAATAAAATTACAGCCAAGAAAGGTACATACAACAAGAATACTTTCAAGAGAAATACATACAAGGAAAATACAGAGAATTACAATACCAGAGAGGAAAAGAAAATAGTTTGTTACAGATGCGGAAAACCAGATCATAAAGCAATTGAATGTAAGGTTAAAGACAAACTTTTTTGTCTAAAATGTCACAAACAATGGCATGTCGAGGCTGTATGTTTCAGAGCACAAAAGCAATTAGGAATTGAAAGGAATACTCAGATGATACAGAAAATGAAGAAATTTACGAAATACATACAATACCTACAGAGAATACAGTTACATCAAATGATTAATTCACTATTACATTAAAATTGAATGGATCAGACCACACTTGGGAGTTAGATACAGGCGCAGCAGTAACTACATGCTCTGCAGATTATTATAACACACATTTCAAAAATCTGAAACTGAAAAGCACTAGAATTAAACTCAGAACATATACGGGGGAAATAATACAACCTTTGGGTACCTGCAATATGATGATAAAATACAAAAACAAGGTAATTTGGGGCAGTGTAATCGTGATTGATAGGAAAGTAAACCCCGTAGTTGGAAGGGAATGGATAAGGAAACTTAACATACATTTTGAAGTAAATGCAATAAATTCAGAAAAAAACAACGACATCACAGAACAAGAATTCAAAGAAAAATTAAACAAATAACTAAAAGAAAATGAATACTTATTTTCAGAGCAAATTGGAGAAATTAATAATTACCAAGTATCATACAAATTAAAGGATAGCACTACGCCAATTTTCTTGAGGCCTAGACCAGTACCGTTTGCGCTCAGGGAACAAGTCGAAAAAGAAATAGATAGATTGGAAGGAGTTGGGATTTTTGAGAAAATTACTTACTCACAATGGGGCACACCTTTGGTTCCCGTAATAAAACCTTCAGGAAAAATTCATTTATGTGCCGACTACAGTGCAACATTAAATAAAAATCTAGAAAATGACAACTATCCTATTCCAAGAGTAGAAGAGATATTTAGCAAATTGAGTGGAGGAAAATATTTTTGCACATTAGACATTAACCAAGTATACCTACACATGAAAACCGATGAAAGCTCAGCAAAAATGCAAGCGGTCAGCACCTGCAAAGGAACTTATAAAGTAAATCGCTTAATGTTTGGTGTAAAAATAGCTCCAAATATATGGCAAAGATTTATGGATCAGACATTACAAGGGTTATCAGATACAGCATGTTTCTTTGATGATATTGCTTTACAAGGACGTACATACACAGAATTACTGCAACGACTGGAATCTATTATTATTGCATACACAAAAAAAAATTTCACGAACTAACTGGCACAAACGCACAAAAAAACAACATAGGATTTGACACGTGTGTCATCAAAACATTCAAAATCAAACTGAGCAAGCAATAACCGATCAAGTCCTGGACTTGACCTGTTTTTACCCAGTACAGTAGGGTAGGCAACCAAAAAAACATGAATACTATTTTTAATTTGTCTTCTATGAAGCTGGTTCGTGCAGCATTCGATTCAGCGTTTTAAACTGTGCAAGAACGTGTTGTTAACTCAATTTGCCTAAAAATTGGACTTAGCCGACTTAGCCGGTTCTTGCTTTGGACCCCTCAATTGAGCAAACTTCATTTCTACTGATTTTTTGAGTTTTGGTTTCATTTCTACTTGTGGATGTCTCATTAGGTTCTTCACTTAAAATAGCTCTTTTTCGGACTTTGAAGCTTACGGTACTGGTACTTGGTTCACCTTCTAGAATTTGAGCAGTGTATTACATTGGGTTTTCAATATTTAAATATTTGGCAATATCACTTGGGATTTTGCCGAAAGTATTTAAGTACGCGAAAGGGTTGAACGGTACATTTTCCCTCATAGTACCTAATAAAAAGTCTATTGTGGCTTGTTGGCTGGGGACGAAGGAATGCATATTTCCGATACATTTTAACAAAATTAAAAGATCTTATTTTACCGCTTATTAGAAATGATCGAGGTTTGTTTGTCTTGCTGTCTGGAATTTTTACAGTTATGATAGAATCCATGTCATTAATATCATTTAATGTAAGTTTCTGCAATTCGTCCCTGCGGCATGCTTCTGCAATGGCAAATACTGAAACTATCTAAAAAAAACACAGATACGTAAGAAGTTAAAAAAATAGTATATTGTGTAACAAGTGCGCAAAAGTTAGGAAATAGTAGTTTTCCTACGACGACCATCCAAAACACTATTTTGCACATTGTAACCTTAAAATTGAGCCCAAGCCCAAATAAGAATAAAGTCATAAAATTTAATTAATTAAAAAAAAGTGCAAGATTGTGAATTAATTTGTCTATTTGGTTACATAAGTTTCGGTTGCTCCGGTGACAACCTTAGGCCTTCGACGTCGCTCAGAACGGAGGTAGGGGTGGATCCCTCTTATTGATCTTCCGGACAAAATAGTAGACAACTTGTGTGGGCGCCAACTGAGTTTTCCACTTTGGCCTAGCACGACGAATTTCCCCCGATAACCCAGTAAAACAAGGGATGAAAATAAAAGGCAAACCTCAGCTTCTGTTCCTTATAATAACTAAAATAAAATACCTAATATCCTTAAGGGATATTTTACAATTAATAGCTAATGTGAACCCTATTAAATGCCCCCCCACTTAAAGAAAATAGTGAGAACCTCTGTTACACATAATAAAAAAACCAAATGATTAACAATTAAATTCCAACATATCCCAGTTAATTGACCTTACGTAGTGGGAAATTAATATGGCTGTTCGAGTGTACCAATACAGATTAAATACAAACTTTCAATTATATGTTACCTGAAAAGTAGTGTAAAGTTTTTAAAAAAACAATTCCATATAAGGCGACACCGTAGTCAAGGCGTTGGTACCAAGGCAGAGACGCATGCGCAAGTGGATAAAATTATGAAAATTAGATTGTGAAAATTTACCGCAAAATATTAATTTCCACCATTACAATTGCATGATAAAATAAATCAGTAGGAACTACCTAGATAATGTATATACATGTTGGCGTAAAGCCTAAAGTAAAAATAAGTAAATAAACCAGAAAACCCCCCGATACCAGGTTACCCTCAATGTGGTCTTCTTCAAGAAGTTGTTGAAAAGTAGCAGCAAACTGCAGAAGACATCACCATCGATCTACCAGGTAAACTCCAAACATCCCGAGGTGTGTATCTGGCCCCACAGGTGAAGTGTGTATCTGGCCCCACAGGTGAAGTGTGTATAATCTGGCCCCACAGGTGAAGTGTGTATCTTGAGGGTGGTAAGTATACCCTGGCCCCACCGGTGAAGCCTTAAAAATTAAAACAGGTATCAGCTAAAAACTGAGCCTATACAGGAACCAATCAAACACCTCGACAAGTTAAGCTTGTCTCGGCCTATGCCAGAAGTAACGTACAAATCAAAATCAACCCCAAATTAACTTAATCAAACCCACAAAGTAGTCATAAGGTCTACTTACAATCAACAGTGTCAGTAACAGTATACTACACTGAATTTAAATCAAATAATAAGAATGCGATAAGCATCTAAAATAAACTGTTTTTGGTCGTAACCAGGGTAAGTTTGAGGAACCACCCACGAATTATAGTATTCGTTAGACTAAAACGGGCAAAGAAAACAAAATATACACAGGGTAACAGAATAGACTGTCTTAATCAAAAATTTACAATCAACAGGTAGTATTTTACCACCAACTGTTTTATCTACAAAAACTACAAATCTATGAGACATACCTTTTCCAAAAAGGGTCCAATACTCAAAATTTTCCTTACTGGATGGCTACCAACAAATAACGAACCAACAACAGGTGGCACACCTCCAATTTCAAAACTTCAACGTTGGCGATTTCCTTTAAATAGTGATAAATACATAGTGATGCGAAAACAGTGAGTAGAGAAAATACCCTCAATCGTTTTAGTGCAATATATCCCCTATAAGGGTTTGTGAAAACGGCTTCCAGAACAGGACGGAATTCTTCAACAATACGAACTCCCGTAGAACTAAAATACTAGCCGTATATTCCACAACTCATTCAGAACGAGAACCTATAAATCCCAGCAGGAGATGACTACCCAGTCATTAATAAAATTCAGATTCAAGTTCCATGCACTTTTGGAAACCAACTATCAAGTAGGAGCACACACCGGAAAGAAGGGTGACTGACACTTCCTCAACGTCAATACAGAATACTACCATAAAGAAACCTACCCGAAACATACATCCGAACTACACTGCTCACTACACCGAGCGTGTTCCGCACAGATCAAGTTATAAAGTGCTACACTTCTATGTAAGACATGACGAACGAACGCTTTTATCCCCGACACAACTGTCAAGTCCAATTGTCAATGTCATCCTACAAATAAACACTTGTAAACATTGGAGATAAATGATAAAGTCAATGTATTAAAACTTATTCAAATAAATTTGAGTAAACATAGTACCACAATACCAAACCAACGTAAACAAAGCAAGATCAAACACTCGGATTTAACATACAAAACACATGGCGATAACAGCTAATATATTATAAGTAGATGTTCCGAAAATATTCGAATGCCATCTTACATAGAAGATTTCTAACTAGTATGTATTTGCTTAAGCCAAAATATGGTAGATAAATGAAGAAAATATACCTTTAACTCAAAAGTAAAGTATGTCTATATAGATCAGTAAGTTGTAACAAACCTAATTACTACTTTAAATGTTTTAGACTTCAAGTCAAGGAGTCAGTAATAATTTATAACTGAACCCTAATAAACTTTAGCGTTTATCAAGCTGAAGCGGACAAGGTATTTGGACTACTGTGGCTACACCCCAAAGGTGATATAATCAAAGCCAGAAACAAAATCAGTAGTCCCACGGTAACTAAAAACTAAAGTAAAATCCACAAGAGAGAAAACCCCTTACTACCCTTAATTATGAATTATAATATAACAAATAAAAAGAAACAACTAACATGAATCTATCTATACGGACATTTACGAGGTAGGCGCTAGTTTTATTATTTACATTACCTAGCGACAAAATATAAAATTGTTGTCAAGATGTGAAGACAGGTATGGTTACAGCCTGCACCACTTCACCGGAGGGATGATGGCAGAGTAGTCCCTAAAACTCTGGGCTGACAGAAACTATTTAACTACTGAAGTTCTTTCGTAGTGATCAAATGATATTAGAAATATAGAGACAATATCGGTCAGGTAATTACTATATACAAATACTTAATATATACAATAGACGTAGTGACAAATTCAACCGTTACAACATTGGTAATAATACGCAAAATTAACAATTTCTCATAGCAACAAAAGTTGTGGGAAAAGTGGCATAAAGCATATCCAAAATGACATAAAGCATAGCCAAAGTGACTTTAGGCATACCCAAAATAACAGCAAATTGTCATTCTGCTTATCTGTAGTCTGTCGTATCCAAATTTCATTGTCAGTTACATTAAAAGAACTGTGTGAAACGGGCGGCAAAGAAGGTTAAAATTAAAATATATTCCTTTGTTGCCTACTGTAATTTTTAATAATTCTTTAAATATGATATTTAGTAATTTATTTAAATGAAATGCCGAAATTGTGATAATTTTCACCGCCTTAAGCTATGTCATGTTAGAAAAAGTGCTCATAAAAAGTACCGTGTGCAACACAGTCGCAAATGCTTTTACGCACTTGTTACACAATAGTATATTGTGCAATTAGGGGGAAAAGTACTTTCCCCACATGTTGCACACTATACTTTTTCTACAACTGCAAAAATTTGAAGAATACAAGTAAAGTAACTTAATATTTATTTTTATGGTTAGTAAAACAAAAATAAAACTAAAGTATCCCATCTCTATACTGTTAAATAATTTTATTTAAAATTATAGTTGATGGTGAAATTTGTACAATTTTGTATGGTCAAATCCGGAACGTCATTTCTTTTCACTAAATTCTCCGTTATATTAATTAATCTGACAGTTTTGTGACAACTAAGTAGGTATTTAAAGATGACAGAAGCCTACTAAGTTTTTGTCCATTTTATTTGATTCTCCATATAAATGTATGTGGCGTGGGCAAAGTGCCGTGAGAAATAATATTTCTCACAGTATGAGCAATATTTGGTTTTGAAATTAAGTAAGGTATGAGAAATACGTCACTTTTCATAGCAGTTGTAGAAAAAATCATATTGTAGGTACAACAAGTGCGCAAAGCGTCACTTTTCCCACGAGCGCAGAAGTTTGTGCAAATCTAGCGAGTGGAAAAAGTGCTTTGCATACAAGTTTATTTTATATGTACTAAACAGTCTTCGAACGTTTCTTTATACTTATTATGTGATAAACGACTTAAGATTTAATACCAGTGTCATTTTATCACACATTACAATCAATAATTCTTTTACTTAGCATTGGACAAAGAAAGTTCTGATTTTTGTAGAAAAATTCTACACAAACAGCTGATTTGACATTTAGATACGGCTTGCGCGTTTCAAACAGATATGCAACCAGTTTTACAGCGAGGAGCCATCAGTAGATGATGGGATTTTCTGCTCCAGCGAGTGCACAAGACCGAGGGACAAGCCATCAGCCACCTGCGCAAACTGCCAGGGAGAACACCCAGCGAACTACAAGGGATGGCCACAGGCCCCAAACAACAGGACGACGAGAAAACCACCCTCAAAGGAAACGAAGCCAGGAGTCAGCTACACCCAAGAAGACGACGACGACCCCGAAGAAACAAGAGATTCTCGAATAGGTGACAAGGCTATTAGCTCAGCTAATGGCCTAAAGTCATCTACAGAGAATCTCAAGAAGACCCGCCTACGAGAAGGCCTGAAACATCCATAGAAAGATGAGTCAGGATTTCAACTAGGTCAGCAAAAACAAGTGGATCCACTCTATAAGGTTGTCTTTAGTCGTAATAAGTCGGCTAAGGATTTTCCCCTTATAGAGGCAGCGAAAAAAGACACACAACAGAAGACTAGAAACAACGAGAAGACCGTCGAAGATATAACCACCGTGGTTACACCATAGAGATACTACAGATAGAGGCAACAAGCCATAGGCCGCTGTGTAAGTGGGAATGTACGTCTGAACTACGGTGAGAGAGAAAAAGACAAACGTCAGAGGTTTTTCTGTCTTTGTCTCTCGTCTTTAGCATGCGCGCCATTAGAGAAAGACAGCCTGAACCACTGATTTTCTATCTCTCTCTTATATGCTGACGGGTTCCAAGCTGGATTGTTGCCTCTATCTGTAGTATCTCTATTGGTTACACGGCCGAAAAGAAGGCAGCTCGACTCCATCCAACAGCCATTCGGCTAGGGACGAGCTGTACGCCTGAAACGCGAACATCGACGATGAGGACCCATCTGGATGAGATGAGGGGTGGATGGAAGGTTCTCCCCGGGATGCATCGCTCTTTTAGGGGTGCATCCTGGGAGGGACGGGCTCATATCGCGTGTGTGTGTGTGGATTTTCTTTTTGCTGTTTACTGTTAATTCCGAAATATATGAATGACTTCCAAATAACAAGTATATTTTATCCATAAATATAATGAAACGTAACTTTTTCTCGCGTTTTAATGATTTCTTTCAAATATTAGTTTAAATAAATAACTATGGGGAACAGACAACTGGCCATCAAAAAAGAAGAAGTGTAAGTAAAAGCAAATAATTTGGAGGGTAGAAGGAAGGAGAACCGTCTTGTTTGGGGGACAACTTGAAAAAGTGTCCACATGTAAACAGCAAATTATAATAATGTTATAAATGAAACTAACTGTTTCTAATTAATTCCACTATTTAATTAAAAAATTTTGAAAATTATGAAAGGATATTGATAATTATAATCATAATTTTCATAATTTTTTCATCAAATAGTGGAACTAATTAGAAACAGTTAGTTTCATTTATAACATTAATATGAGTAGATTCCACAAAGTAAGGGTCCAAACAGTAAATTCAAGCAAATTATAATTCAAAGATTCACCGAAATGGCGCTCGTGTAGCTAATGAAAATGATGTGAATTTAGCATGTGAATGTGAATTTAGAATTATATTTCATATGTATGTTTGTCTATGATATAATAATTTAAAAATACGCGCTGTAATAAACCGGAAGTATTTCTTTCCTTTTTTAATTTTGTATCTTACTCTAATAATTCATGGCGCTGTTTTTAAAATCTTTCCACTTTCTACTATGGCGCCAAATGAATTTGCTCCCTTTCGATGGACACTTTTATACATTCAGATGGTTCTCCTTCCTTCTCCCCTCCATACAAAGAATACACCACTTAACAAGAAGCGAAGCTTCCTATCATTTTTTGTATGCGCATGTCTGAAAATCGCCATTTTTATAATAAGATACTCCAGTTTGTCGACCAATTATATCGCCGATATTTGAAAATTTTATCATTTTCTCAGTGTATTTATCTGTCAACGACGGTCTCTCAAGGTCATACATTTTGGTTACCAAAACATCAAAGAAAATGCGTCGGGCTTCGCTTCTTGTTAGCTGGTGTATTCTTTGATAAAAGTAAATGTAAATAATGAGGTGTTTGCTCATCGACACTATACAAGGAGATCGAACTCCATGTATTCCAATTTCTGTTCATGATAGAGGGCGCCACATAAACATCTGCACCAAAACATCTGACGGCAGAACAATAACAGCCAATCATAAAACTCGATTTCATGATGTTTTATTGGTTGCTAGCTACTTTGACATTTCGCGGTTCGCGGGTGAGGTAAGTGAGGTTAGGTCAGAGAAATGAAAAATATTATGAATAAGAAATCCGTTTTTTGTCCTCGTTTTCAAAAATATCGAAAATTGTGATCGTTTTGTGGTAAAATAATTAGCTGAATGTATTCATGTTTTTACGTGATGAAAAATACGAACATATATACTATCATGTCTTCTCTTCTGTATGGAATTTTATAACACACTTAAAGTTCCAGCAGTTAGAATGAGTATAGGGCATGTCCACCAACTGACAGCTGACAGTCGCCCGCAGGTAAAACAATAAACAATTGTTTGGTTAGATTTGTAATTTTGTAGTGTTTTAATGATCCTTTGTATTATAAACAGTCAGATATAGCTTTTAAAATACCTAAACAATTAAAACCGTGTCGAAGAAAAAGCACCAACTCAAAATGAAATTAACTCAAACACGATCAAAATAACTATTTATAAGAACCACGTGTTGTGCTTAGAACATAGAGAAATAGCATAGAACGCTTGTTTCAACTACAGATTCATCCGGGCGTGACGTCACGTGGAATTGTCCTATTAAGTCTTTAAAAGAGAAATTTGAAGAATAAAGTAGACGAGATTAGTGATAGACTCTCTACGTACGTGCAAGTAAGTATATTCTAGAACCAAGTTCACAAGTTGGATTGTCCAATAATAAAAAATAAATTGAAGATGAATAAAGAGATATTATGTTTACATTACTTATAAAGTTTTTCAGAATCTGGCTTCCTAAATAGTAAAATATTAGATCGTCGAGAAGCTAGCTCCCAGCTCCAAACGAGTAAAATTGATCTGGCAACACCGCTCGAGCGCTCAGCCGCTGAGAGTCGAACTTATTTACGAGGGGCATATGTTATCGAACCTATAGGTTTGATTTACTTAATTACAGTTAACTGTAAATAATTGTCATATTAGTAAAGCGTGATATATAGACGTCAAAAAATAATAGTTCAATACTATTAAACGCTTTACAAAGCTCTGAGAGAGCTTCTATATTAACAGATATACCAACCCCGTTTACTTTAGAAGTGTAATTCAATGTCTGTCGGGGCATATAGCCCGAGAAGTAGTTGTTGCTTCTTAGTGGACGGTCTGCTCTTTGGAAATTAATTTTGTAAAGCGTTTAATAGTATTGAACTATTATTTTTTGACGTCTATAGGTTTGATATTTTGCATATGCAAAAACTGATTTTTATTTTTTTCTCACCCTTGGAACGATTGTCAGTGATTTTTGAATACGACATGCTAAAGACTACCGGTTTATCAATCTATTTCTATTTTTTTTTTCAACTGACATCGATATATGTAGATACAGGAGAAAAAATGAAGTAAAACATTTTTTTAAGAAAACTGATTTTTATTTTTTTCTCTCCCTTGGAACGTTTGTCAGTGATTTTAGAAGACGACTTGCTAAAGAGTACCGTTATATCAATCTATTTCTATTTTTTTTTCAACGGACATCAATATATGTAGATACAGGAGAGAAAATAAAGTAAACAAATTTTTTTAAGAAAACTTATTTTTATTTTTTTTCTCACCCTTGGAACGTTTGTCAGTGATTTTTGAATATGACATGCTAAAGACTACCTACCGGTTTATCAATCTATTTCTATTTTTTTTTCAACGGACATCAATATATGTAGATACAGGAGAGAAAATAAAGTAAAAAATTTTTTTTAAGAGAACTGATTTTTATTTTTTTTCTTACCCTTGGAACGTTTGTCAGTGATTTTTGAAGACGACATGCTAAAGACTACCGGTTTATCAATCTATTTTTTTTTTCAACGGACATCGATATATGTAGATACAGGAGAGAAAATAAAGTAAACAAATTTTTTTAAGAAAACTGATTTTTATTTTTTTTTCTCACCCTTGGAACGTTTGTCAGTGATTTTTGAAGACGACATGCTAAAGACTATCGGTTTATCAATCTATTTCTATTTTTTTTTCAACGGACATCGATATATGTAGATACAGGAGAGAAAATAAAGTAAACACATTTTTTTAAGAAAACTGATTTTTATTTTTTTTCTCACCCTTGGAACGTTTATCAGTGATTTTTGAAGACGTCATGCTAAAGACTATCGGTTTATCAATCTATTTCTATTTTTTTTCAACGATCAGTTAACTATTAAAAACCAGCACATCTGTGCGCTGTTGTCGGCTCAGTCAATTGTCGCAGATTTGCTTTTGGAGCTAGGAGCTGATTTTTATTTTTTTTCTCACCCTTGGAACGTTTATCAGTGATTTTTGAAGACGTCATGCTAAAGACTATCGGTTTATCAATCTATTTCTATTTTTTTTCAACGATCAGTTAACTATTAAAAACCAGCACATCTGTGCGCTGTTGTCGGCTCAGTCAATTGTCGCAGATTTGCTTTTGGAGCTAGGAGCTAGCTTCTCACCCGTTAAAAATTATAAATTTAATTTGCTAGAATGAAGGTCCACGACAAAAAAAACATAATATATGATCAGATATAATATGTTGTGCTAATCCACAGAAATGTATTATATTGTTCTATGGCATCTATATTAATCCGCTCATTTTGTCAAATGGTGTACTTACACTTTATACAATGTTTACACAATAGAGAAATAATCCATTGGAGCATTTCTAATTTTACCTCTTAATTTGATTTCTTCGAAGAAATGTCATTAATTTCTTGGATTTTAACATCCTGCACCTAAGAAATTGTTTATTTGTATATTTACATAACATATTATAATTAATTATTTGTTGTTTTAATCCACAGAAATATATTATATTGTTCTATGGCATCTATATTCATCCGCTCATTTTGTCAAATGGTGTACCATGGCCACTAGGTGGCCATGGGTGTACTTACACCTTATACAATGCCTACACCATAGAGAAATAATCCATTGGAGCACTTGATTTCTTCGAAGAAATGTTATTAATTTCTTGGATTTTAACATCCTGCACCTCAGAAATTGTTTATTTGTATATTTACATAACATTATGATAATTAATTATTTGTTGTTCTGCTAATCCACAGAAATATATTATATTGTTCTAAGGAATCTATATTCATCCGCTCATTTTGTCAAATGGTGTACTTACACCTTATTCAATGTTTACACCATAGAGAAATAATCCATTGGAGCATTTCTAATTTTACCTCTTAACTTGATTTCTTCGAAGAAATGTTATTAATTTCTTGGATTTTAACATCCTGCAGATCAGAAATTGTCTATTTCTGTGTTCCACTCTGGATTTTAATTTTGTGTCTCCATGGAACGCATGCTTTGGCGCAGGTCAAAACCTGTCAGTTTTCAACACTGTCAGATGACTGTCAGTTAAAAGGCCGTTACTTCGTTAGTTGTATTTGAAATTGTTAAGTTGTTATTTGTTTGCGTATTTCTTTCTGGTTGTTTGTTAGTAGGTGAAGCATTAGAAAATGGCAAAAAGGGGGATACAAGATTTATTCAAAGATGCAGATTGTAAATTATATCAGGAAATCCATCAAATAGATACAGTAAGTATATCTAATCATTTTATACCAGATATCTGAAAGGAACATGTCACATAGAGGAAGTAGCATGTAGCATGAGACACGTGTGTGAATCGTTGATAAGTAGAGACGAATCGACGCATAGCAGATCAGGTACCAGCATGAAAGAAGTTACAAGGTAGGCTGTTCTACTAACATCTTGTGTTAATAAAACCTATCTCTTCCTGAGTTTGGGGAAAAAATTTATATATATATATAATTGTTCTTAATTTTTTTGGGTCAGTTTTATTAGTTGATTAAATTATAAAGACATAGAATAAAGGTTACAAGTTAATATGAGGAAGGGTCGGATCCCCCCGATTAACGAAAAAATTGATGTGGAAATGATAATGGGAGTGGAAAATAAATATCAAATAACTAAAAATAGCGTTAGCTCGTCAGGCGACGAGTCTGGGTTGACAGAAAAACCTGTTGTAAATAACATTAACAACATAAAAACTAGTCAAATATATTCTTGCTATGATAAGGGACCATATGAAATATATATTGAAGCTTCAATTGAGAATCATAATGTGGGTGATTATAATTATTTTGCTATTGCTAGAGAAATATTTGATCTAAAGTTGGGGGATACAAAGAAGCAAATTTTTTTCTGGAATCTAATAATCTAAGGGAAAGAGGGTATGAAACCTTTATACCTAGGAAAAATATTTCGTGTAAAGGAATAGTCAAACACTTTGATAAATCTTTTTCGGATGAAATGCTAGTCAAATATTCAGATACAATAAGTCAAAATACTAAAGTTCTTGAGGCCAAGAGATTTATAAGGAGAGTTAAAATAACAAATAGAGATATAGAGCAAGAGCAATCGGAACAGATTCCGGGGGGAACTGGTGCAGAGGGGGGTGTGAAGACTGTACCAACGGAGACAGTCAGATACACTTTTTCTGGAACCAGTTTGCCTCGTTCTGTTGTTATCTGCAGTATTGAACATCGAGTTCTACCTTATGTCAAATTGTGGAGAAATTCATGAAGAAAAGCAAACATGTCATATTAAATGCATTCATTGTAACAGCCTGGAACATAATAGCACAGATTACAACTGTCTGGAAAAAAAAGACAAAAGCGATCAGGGAAATGATGTCCTTTGAAAATATATTGTTTTTTGAGGCAGCAGAGAAAATACCGAAAAATCAACCCCAGGAAAAAATCTCTCCCAAAGAGTTTCCTTTGTTACCACAAAGGCATACTCCTAGCATGATACCGAACAGCAGTAGAAGAGCAAAAGAACAAAATACACCAAAAATGAAATATAATCAAGCGATGAAAGGTGAAAGGGAAGAAAAGAAAGAGCAATCCCATAAGACCTTATGATACAAGGGAACACAACGAGCAACTATTGTCCCCCAATGGACGAATGCAAAATTCACCTGCAAGTACTTATGTCCCGCCATCAGAAGAAAGTGGGAGTGAGGAGGAACAAAATCAAATCCCGTCTTTTAGGATTTCAAGGGAAAATCCCCATATGTTACACCAAATTATGAGTTTAGCTAACTCACTTAATCATAATGATATGGAGCATGTGCTCCAATTTATTTGTAGGCTAATAACACCCGGTATAGATACAATAAACAAAGATGCATTCAGAAACACATATGAAACAAAATGAAGCTATTCAAAGTAAAACTAAATTTATTTAACCAGTAAAAAAAATAAATACATAGGTAGTACAAGTACTTTCCAGTGTATTCCCACAGAGGTAAGCACAGTTACCTGTTCGTGGGACTGGTTGCTTATAACTAAAATTAAAACTAGACTTATAACTAAATCAATTTAAATTTATTACTTTTGATTATTTGCATTTTTGAGTGATATTCTTTTGTTTTCATAGTTATTTTTGTTTACTTTATATTTGAGTCTTATTTCATAATATAATATATAATTAATTAATATTTTCTGTTATCCATTTTTTCAGTTCTTTTTCCTTTTGTTTTTATTATTAATAGTTTTAAGATCAATAGGAAGACTGTTAAAAATCAGAATTGCCTTAACATAGCTTCTTTTACTACTAACTGTTTTTGATATCTTTGGAACCTGAATACTCTTAAATCTAGTGACTCTTGTCGATTCAGTATTCTCTTTTGAAAAAGTTTCATAACAGTATAGTATAGACTCGAGGGCAAACTGTTGTTCAATGTTGCACGGAATTTTTTCATACATAAAACAATTTTTATTGATTATTTTCAATAATTTATATTGCAATCTTTGTAGTAGAGTCATTTGCGTTTGATAAGCACCCCCCCAAGCTATAATTCCATAACTTAGAATACTATGGAATAATGAATAGTATACTATCATTAAAGTTTTCTGTTGCATTATCTTAGATAATTTGCGAAAAATAAAAATTAGGTATTTTGTCTTTCTTAAAATCAAGTCTATATGAATATCCCATTTTAATCTATAGTCCAAATTTAAACCCAGGTATTTACAATGTTCAACCCTTTTTACATCTTTATTTTTAATTCTTATTTGCAAGTTATCTGGTACACTGTCACAGTAGTTACCAAATGCTATAAACAAAGTTTTCTCAGATATTTCATTTAATTGAAAATTCATTTTTTCTTCTTCTTCAGCCCAATTTTTCCCCTCTGTTATTGATGCAGTATCATCTGCAAAAGATACAATTTGTCCATCTGGTGAATCTATAAGTAAATCATTTACATAAAGGATGAATAGAAGTGGTCCCAGAACAGTTCCTTGTGGAACACCCATATTCACCTCATCAAACATGCTACTAACACCATTTACTCCTTTCTGAAACCTTCCTTTTAGATAACTCGATATCAATTTGTGAGCATTACCTCTAATCCCATAGTTATATAATTTTTGAAGCAAAATTTCATGGTCTACCGTATCAAAAGCCTTTGCTAAGTCAAGAAAGGTGATGGCAATAGGTTCGCTTTTATCTAATTTGTTGAGTAAGTTATCAACAATAAAATTTAACGCATCTTTAGTGCTTTTATTTTTCAAAAACCTATATTGTTTATTTGATATTACGTTACAATTTTTGACAAAGCTTAATAGCCTTTTATGTAAGATTTTTTCTAATATTTTTGCAAAATTCGAAATCAATGATATAGGCCTGTAGTTTGCAGGATCATGTTTACTTTTTGACTTGGGAACTATTTCAGTACATTTAAGCTCTTTAGGCCATTCACCTTTGATAAAGCAGTTATTTATTATATGAGATAGAGACTCAGCTATGTAGTTGGATAAAATTTTTATGACTCCCCATCAATGTCACCTTTTTTATTTTTTAGTTTTCTAATTACATTTGAAACTTCAACTTTGTTAGTGAAATGTAGAAAAATAGTTTTAGAGTTCATCGGGTTTGCTTTACGTACTTTATTTTGCGGTTTTTCTATTTTATTCGCTAACTCTTTATCTACATTACAAAAATGGTAGTTCATTTTTTTTTGCTATTTCGTTAGAGTCTGTTATTTTTACATTATTATTTTTTTCTATAATATATTTGATATTTTCTTTTTTGTTCTTAGCTTTACCTAGTTTGTTATTAATAATCTGCCATAAACGCTTAGTATCATCCGAGTTCTTTTCTATTTCTTTGTACTCATACTTATGTTTAGCTTCCTTAATAATTTTATCTAATTCTTTGACAAGTTTTTGTACTCGATTTTAAAAGTTATATTTGTTACCTCTTTTTTCCATTTTCTATACAGTATTTCTTTTTTCTTACATAATTGTATTATGCCTCCAGTAATCCAAGGATTTCTGGAGCAATTTTTGTTTCTTTTTTTATTTTTGTTCTCGATTTTAATATACACCCTTCCACTAATTTCAACAAAAATTTGATTGCTTTACCAGGGCCATCCATTGATAAGATAGAATTCCAGTTTGTTTTTTCAGCTTCTTTTCGTAATTGAGTATTATTCAAAATCTCTAAAGTCTGTTTTCCAGGTTAATATATGTTTGTTTTGCCAATTTCGAGAAATAGTGGAAAATAGTCATTAAAAAGATTTTCTAATTTAATTGATTTAGTTTGAAATGATTTAATTTTACTGAACATATTATCAATGCATGATCCTTCATTTGGATTAGTAGTTGATGGTCTTGTAATAGTTTGGAAACATGGCGAGAACTCTTTCTAGGAGGTTATTCAAATGTTATTCACTATTATTATCTATATTTAGAATATCTAGATTAAAATCACCAATAATAATGTGATGTTTAGAGTTTATTTTTTTTGTCAAAAAAGTTTTTAAATCATGTAAGGTACAAATGTACATTTTGGTATGTCATGGCATCTATACATAGAAGAAATTTCTAATACAATATTTTTGTCCATTGATTACAGTAGAGTGTAAAATGTTTATCTTACCAGTATCAATTATTTCCGTAGTTTCATTAACTTATTCTTTGAAATATATTACAACACCATCATTTTGATTAATGCATCTTTCATTATAATACATTTTGTATCCCGGTAATTTAAAGTACAACAAGAAATCAGTTTTCCAAGTTTTGGTACATACAATAATTGTGGGTTGCACTGAGTAGCTTCCGATGAAAGTTTGTAGATTACTGAAGTTCGCGTTTAGGCTTCTTATGTTGACACATAATATATATTCCTTATTGGATATTTGCAGATAAGAATCAAGTTCACAGGTGTTGATATACAGGGTGTTTCTAAATTCAGGAGGTGATTGCTCGTACGAAATTAGGATGGGTCATTCCTATAACAAAATTTCCTCAGCCCACCCCTTTCCGAGATATCACCCTTAAAAGGAGGTGACTAAAATTGAGTTTTTATTTTTTTTTCTAAAATTTCAGTGAAGCTAGAAACTTGAAATTCTGTAATTTTCGTGCACTCGCAAAGGACTAACCACAGGTATTTTTTCAATATTCCTGTTACATTATATGGGGGTGAAATTAGCAACCCTTACTTCATTTCATATCAAAACTTTTTTTCGAGATTAAGTTTTATGAAATAAAATTAAACTTAAAATCCTTGTTTTCCCAAAACCAATAGCTGCAGAGAAAAAAAAAATAAACACCATAATTTATATATTTTTTTATAAATTGAGTGGAAAACAGTAAAGATGTGAAATGTAATAGGATTCATAATAAATGTAGGAAATGACAGAATCTCAAGTTTCTAGCTTTACTGAAATTTTAGAAAAAATAAATAAAAAATCAATTTTAGTCACCACCTTTTAAGGGTGATATCTCGGAAAGGGGTGAGCTGAGGAAATTTTGTTACAGGAAAGACCCATCTTAATTTCATACGAGCAATCACCTCCTGAATTTTGTCGCATGAATTTAGAAACACCCTGTATATGGTTTCTTGTTCAATTAGATGTTCTTGCAATGATTCCAGTATTTCAAAATTTTGTTCAAGAGAAGATGGTAAGGTAGAAAAGGCGTTTTGTAAATCTTTCGAAGATAAGTTATCCATTGGGATAACCAGTGTTATTGATGTTATTAAATACTGGCTTCATCGGATAATTTGTTGTGCTAATAACTTTGTTCATCTTAGCTTTATATGTGTCACAGTTAATTTTATCTGTGGCCACATGATCAATATTCCTCTTTTTTGTTAAAAACTGATTTGCATGAATGCAATTTATATATTTTTTATTATTTTTATTATCACAGTCGTCAGAATTATGATCACCTGCACAAAAATTGCACTGCATTTTATTACACATAGCATAACTATGATTATAGCCTTGGCATTTCTTGCACTGATTTATGGTATAGTCATCATAGATTCAAGTACATTTTTGATATCCAATGTGGAGGACCCCTTTGTTGTGCAATTTTCATTTACAGGTCTGATTTTATTCTTAATTTGATCCTCTTAATCCTCTTGAATATTATTTCCGTTAAAAATATCTTGTATCAATTCTTCTTTAGGAAAATCATTATCAATACCATAGATTTTTATTAGTGGATCTAGGTTTTCTTCAAACTGAACCTTTGCCTTACCTCTAAGATCCTGTACTAGAGCAGTTTTTATCTCATGCCCATTTTTTAGATCACATTTTACAATAACATTTTTTTTTCTTTTAATAACTTTATTTACAGGTTTTTTAGTTGCATTCAAAGAATTTTTTATTGCTGCAAAAGTATCATCCTGGGTCTGTGAATTTTCAGGTGTAATAATTATAGATTTAGTTTCACTGTAACTTTCCTGGTTATTGAAGAAATCAGAATTCATATTGACTGCCGAAGCATTACTCATTGTTGGCATTTAGATCTTAAATTAACTCTTCATTAATTTTTTTAAATTCATTAATGGTTTTTTTAATGTTACTATTTTCTTTCAACAACAAACCTTTGGAATAAACTCCATCACTTGTACTACTATCATTGAGCTCATCTTCAGTCACTGTAGAGCCATCAGCAGGTTGATTGGTGATATTCAGTATTTCTTGATTTATGATGTTTGTTTTTAGTTTTAATAGTTCCAATTGATTAAATTTATTATCTTCCTTATGTTGCATATGTTTGGAATTGTAGGTTATGCTATGTTCAGGGCATACCATAATCGTAATTGTGAGGAAAAAACCTTTCCCTCTAGAAACTTTCCTAACGAAATCACTTTTACAATAAGGCGAATCACATAATAAACAAGAAACATCACTATATTCTGTTTGAGTATGGCAAACTAAATTTAAAAATTGAATAGATGAGGCTTTTACTTGATGAAGATCCATACTACTGATGAAATAAAACAAATTAATTTGTTTAAATCTTCATTATTTATTTTGAACTGACGTACAAATTAAAATTAGTGACGCGTTTCGCTACACAGTAGCTTTTTCAAAAATCTTGACACATCATTAACACCTAACACAGAACTAGAAGTACTGCATATTTGTGATAAGAAACAAGAACTAGATTTCCTTGAGGAACTAAAAATAAGAAGACACTTAAGACACCCACAATATGAAGTTGTCAATGAACAGATAAATCTAGGGAGCTCTCCACTATTAAATTGTCTTCTTAAGTAACAATTGTAAAGATCAGCAGATATAGTTTTCCTGGGTTTCCCATATCATCGCACAGTTATACTGATCTTAAATGGGAAAAAGATAACATGGAATCAGAAGAGTTTACAGTAGATGCTGGACTGAATCAAGGAGGGGTACTAAGCCCGACATTATTTAACCTGGTGATGGACGATGTTACAAAGGAAACGAGAAATAAAACGAACAAGCTCTACATTGGACATAGAGAATTAAAACCAATATATCTACAAGAGTGCCTATTCGCCGATGATCTGGTTATATGTGCAAAGAATGAAACAGAAATAAAAAACAATTTGCAGATATAGGAAGAAAAACTAAAATCTAGAAACTTGAAAATCAATAAAGAGAAAACAAAAATAATGATCAGTAGCAAAGAAGAAAAAACAGTAGATATAAAAATAGATAATAATAAGATAGAAAGAGTGGAGAATTTTAAATATCTAGGAGTGTACATAAATGATAACTGAACACAGGAAATAGAAATCAACAAACGAATTGGAAACACCTCAAAATTGTACCAATACTAACTTATGGGTCAGAGAGCTGGGTTCTGACAAAAAAGCTAAAATCAAGAATACAAACCATGGAAATAAAGTACCTGCGAAGAATTTTAGGAGTGACGAGGAAAGACAGAATAAGGAACGACCATATCAGAGAAAAACTAGGTGTAAAACCAATTTCAAAGACAATCGAAACCAATCAGTTGAGATGGTTCGGACACCTAATAAGGATGGACAACGAGAGACCGGTAAAACAGATATGGGAGGCAAAACGACCCACAAAAAGGAAAAGGGGCAGACCAGTTATAACATGGGATGACACCATCAATAAAATATTAGAACGAAGGGGGATCGATAGAAGATAAGCAATCAAAATGGCGAAAGACAAAAAGAAATGGAGGAAGTTCGTCCACGAGGAAGAATAATGGAAACATCAC
Organism: Lochmaea crataegi; assembly: GCA_947563755.1. Lineage (NCBI taxonomy): Eukaryota > Metazoa > Arthropoda > Insecta > Coleoptera > Chrysomelidae > Lochmaea > Lochmaea crataegi. The sequence goes on along the minus strand of OX387433.1, from coordinate 25,229,799 downwards.
GCACACCTATCCTAGGTAGAAGGGTATATGGATATGGATATATATATATATATATATATATATATATATATATATATATATATATATATATATATATATATATATATATATATATGTATATATATATATATATATATATATATATATATATATATATATATATATATATATATATATACAAGGACAGGAATATTGGGGAAACGGCAAAATTGTAAAATGAGTACTCTTTACACTATTTTCCAAGCTTTCGGAATATCTTTATTTCCATTCTCAAGGACAGCATTCGAGATTGTATTACAAGTTGTTTCAAATGGTAAATACATCTAATAATAGATGTCGAAGAATAAAAATATATTATTCTACGCTTCACAACTAGTTTTGAAAAATATTTTTTTTCAAAAACAGTGACCGTTCAACGAAGAAGAAACAACTACTTCCCTGGCTACATGCCCCGACAGATATTGAATTACACTTCTAAGTCAATAATATATTTTTATTCTTCGACATCTGTTGTTAAAACGCTTTACTAAATACGACAATTTTACAGGAAACTGTATTAATTCACATCTAATAATAATAATTTTGATTTGAATTTTTTTAAAAAGTAAATGTCAAAATGATGTCAAACAAAATCGTTTGCTTATAGAAAAAGAAATAGTATATAATTATAACTAACTTATATCTAAAAATATCAAGATTGGCTAGGTTCGTCTTCTTTTTTTTAATTTGTTTGATGTTATTTTAACCTCAAATGTTTGAAATAGACGAATTTGAAATTTGATGACACTCATGCTCCCTATCAATAGCCAAAAGGTAGTAATAAATATCACTCAAATTTTTATGATCACTCTTTCTATTGATGATATTTTGTTCTTGAGATATGTGAGCCATTTCCAAGAAAAGTCTTTTTTTGGTATTTGATTGTATATCTAAAATACTGACGGAATCAAAATCCATAATATGGTCTTTATCAATTATATGTTTGGCCAAAGCACATCTATCGGGATATAATCTGGAATCACTTTTATGGAGAGAAATTCGGTTTTTTAATTTTTGGCTAGTGTGACCAATATAAAAGACATTGGATAGGCCGGATAGGCCACTGGATAGGCCGAGGTGGACCCAATATGTGGCCTGCGAGGTCACCGGTTTTGAATCCAATCGATTTCTTTCTGTGGGGTTACATGAAGTCCCTTGATCTTAACATTGGGAAAAGTGTTAAACAGTTAGCACTTGTCTCATTCTTCAGTGCTAACTGTTTAACACTTTTCCCAATGTTAAGATCAAGGAATCATTCTCGATTAACGTAAGTTATGAAACTGTTGTAGCGGACCGCTTTGTAATTTATGTTTTTTCTCACTTTTGTATTTCCCTGATGATGTAAATAAAGATTTACGAAAGCTTGGAAATTTAAAAAGAGTACACTTTTCCTTTTTTGCTGCTAACCTCAATAGTATTTGTCTGTTTGTATATATATATATATATATATATATATATATATATAACTCTTATTATATATTGTGGCTTTTTAGAGAAAAATACCTATTTTCAAAGTACACACTTTATTTTGTTGAGCTTTCGTTGCACTTCGTCAACTTCATCAGAACAAAATCCGTGATTAAAAAATAATATCAAAAATCTTCATCATAATAAAAAATACAGAACAGTACAGAATAATTTTATAGAAAACAAGTTCAAATTTTGATTATTTTACCAAACTAATGTCAAACGTCAAAATAACGTTAAAAATTGAAAGTGACAAATGAAAAGTTTTAAATTTGTGTTGGTAAATAGCAATTTTAAAGGTGGTATCTTGTATTGAATTGTCCGGTAGTTCATTGATTGATCGGAGCTAATGTGTCAATGTTTTGACTGGTATTTCTTACGGAATTATAATTATGTTTCAAGAAATACCAGTCAAAACATTGACACATTAGCTCCGATCAATCAATGAACTACCGGACAATTCAATACAAGATACCACCTTTAAAATTGCTATTTACCAACACAAATTTAAAACTTTTCATTTGTCACTTCCAATTTTTAACGTTATTTTGACGTTTGACATTAGTTTGGTAAAATTATCAAAATTTGAACGTGTTTTCTATAAAATTATTCTGTATTTTTTATTATGATGAAGATTTTTGATATTATTTTTCAATCACGGATTTTGTTCTGATGAAGTTGACGAAGTGCAACGAAAGCTCAACAAAATAAAGTGTGTACTTTAAAAATAGGTATTTTTCTCTAAAAAGCCACAATATATAATAAGAGTTATATGTATATAGTGGAATTAATTAGAAACAGTTAGTTTCATTTATAATATGGATATAATTATGTTAAATGAAACTTGGTTAGATGATAAGTATTATTTTAATATAAAGGGTTTCAGCATATGTAGGCAGGATAGATTTAATGGATATGGGGGTATAATCACTTTAGTTAAGAATAAAATAAAACATCAACTTCAACCAATAATAAAATTTCAATAAAGCATGCAATCACTCACAATTAAACTAAATATAAACATTCTCAGTATAGTCAATATATATAATCCTTTGGGTAATAAAATAGAAAGGAAAGAATGGGAAACGCTATTCGAAAACACACCAGCTCCATTGGTATGCATGGGAGATTTGAATGGACATAATCAGGCATGAAGCGGTGCTACCTGCGATTTTAATGGCAGATTAATATACAATTCTATGGAGGTGTTTGACTTGATAGTAATGAACGATGGTACTGTGACAAGGATGGGAAGACCCGATCAAAATCCATCAGCATTGGATCTCACTATAGTCTCCAGGGATACAGCAACCAGTTGTGTATGGACAGTTCATAAAGACACAGGTGGCAGTGATCATTTCCCTACAATCTGTGACTTAGACTTAGCACAAAATAGTGGCAAGATGATTAAGAAAAGAAATTTTAAAAAAGCAAAATGGGAAATGTATGCTTATATAATAGAAGAAAAGATAAATGAAACTACAGAGATAAAGGATTATAATAAATTGTATGAAGCAATTGACCTGGCAGCAGAGGAAAGTATCCCCTATTATAAAAATAAGGAGGGCAATAGGATTAATCCATGGTGGGATTTGGAATGTGAAGATCTGATCAAAAAAAGGCGAAAGGCAATAAAGGAGTTCCAAAACACCCCAAGTATGGAAAATTATGTTGAGTATATGAGGATCAAAGCCTATGTTAAACTAAAGTTGAAACTTTAAAAAAAGTCGTCCTTCCAATATTTCTGTAACACCCTGAATAGAGACACCCCTATAAATAAAATTTGGAATCAAATAAAAAAATTCAAATCATATTCACCGATGAATGCCCAAATACCAAATAATGAAATAGCCAAAAGAATTCTAGAGTCCTTAAGAGTGTGTAATATTGACCCCGAGTTGAACCTTATGAATAATAATATAGGTGTCAAACCATTCACATTAAATGAACTCACAAATGTTTTAAATGGTAAAAAAGATAAAGCAACAGGCAGGGACAATGTATCATATTCAATGATCAACAATCTCCCCTATTAGGCACAGCATATCATGAGGGCGATCAGGGGTACAAACTGGGGTTCTGACTCACTAACATTATTAACAGTTTATAGAGGTATTATTAGACCTCACCTGGATTATGCCACATTCATGTTGAAACCATGTAGTAAGAATGTAATGGCAAAACATGATCGTATTCAGTATAAAAGCCTACGGCTAGCGATTGGTGTAATGCGGTCCACTCCAACAAATTGTTTATTATCAGAATGTGGAGAACAAATGCTGGAGTTTCGTGGAAAAACGCAGGCTGCAAAATTTCATTTAAAAATCGTAGGTGACTTGAGCAATCCATGAAACCAAATTTTATGTAATCTTGATTCTAAATGCAAAAATAATACGGGGTATTGGAGAAACAAAGAATTGCCATACCTCATAGAGAGTATATGGGAAAATGAAGATATTATTGCTGATACGTATAATTCGGAGATTAAACCTTACTTCCAATTTAGTATTGATTATCAAGTTGATCAAATTAGAGTATTTTCATCAAAGTTTGGGAAAAAGGATGTGTATAACAATCAATGTTTTTTAAATGAATTTTCCAAAAATATTTCAACGTTTACTTGGGTATATACTGATGGGTCCATTGATATTTGAACAAATAGTGCAGGTTGTGGGGTTTTTATTCCATCTATAGAGTACAGGTATGCTACAAGATTACATAATTTCACTCAAATCTGCACAGCAGAAATTATTGCAATAAATAAAGCGGTGGAGGTATGCATTGAAAAGGAGCTAAATAATGTGATAATTTTTACTGACTCACAAAGTGCAATTAAAAAAATTGAAAATAAAAGGTTTGGAAGTGATAGCCACATTGCATTGGTAACGAAGAAACTTATCCTTGATGCCGAGAAGGCAAAATGTAAAATAATTTTAGCATGGATACCAGGCCATAAGGGGGTTCTGGGAAATACAGAAGCAGATAAATTGGCTAATGTAGGTAGAACATTAAACGTACCTGCGGATATTAAAATAAATAAATATGATTATCTACCATATATGAAATCAAAAATTAAAGAGAAACATAATAAGGAATGAATGGAAACGAACATTTGAAGCCAAAGGGAAATGGTACTACTCTTGTCAAAATGACTTTCCTCATAGGCCTTGGCTTGCTAAATTCCCATATATTGACAGAAGGCATATCACAACTATAGTTAGAATAAGATCTGGACATTGTCTCAGTCCAGATCATTTGTATAAAATTGGATGTAGGGAGGATTGTTCATGTGAATGTGGGCAGGTAGGAAATTTACAATATATTTTTCTGGAATGTCCCATAAATCAAACATACCACTATAACCTATGTAATGAACTAGTTAGATTGAATTATCCAACTCTCATATCATTACCCTGCATTTTAAGTAACTTAAATTATGGAAGCATTGAGGTGTTAATGAAATTTATTCGCACTTTTCAAATTAAAATATAGTCACTATATAGTACATAATCTGTGAATAATGATAATGATATTCACCAAATATCATACTCACAGATATATATTTATATAATGTATATAATAATCTTTTTTTTATGTTCCAATTTCCAAATCCTTCACCTGTCCTATTGTTCTACCCAGGCAACTTCTTAATGTGTGAAAATGCTCGGCTATTGCCACCGAGAGAGAAAAGTCTAAACCTTTGTTGTTTTGTCTATATAACATGTTTACAGCCTAAGAATACAGAGGGAAGATGGGAACCACTCCCAGGCGCTCGTAAGAGCATTCCCGATAGATTATATAAACCTGCGCTGGCCATATGTCGTAACGGCGGAGGCCAAAAAACTAAAGGAAGAAGAAGAAGAGGAAGTAGCATTCAAAATACGAATTTTCTATTTGTAAATATTTACCAGTACAAAAAAATACATAACGGAAATATGTAAATAATCAAAATCACTTGTTTCTGCTACAATAATTACCAAATTTGATTGTGTGTTACAAAAGTTGAATTTACTGTTTTTAAATTTCAGAACATTAATGAAAAGTTATTTAACTATTTCAAATTTGTGGAAACTGGAGATAAAGGTTACTTAAGGAAACAAATGGATCTGATACGAGGAAAAGGTAAATAAAATAAAATGTATTTCAGTATTTTGTATCTGGATTTGCCAAAGTGACTTCTAGTCTGTACATTGAAAATATGCTTCAATTTTTAGATAAATCTACAGGAATGAAGGAAAATATAGAACCCAATACTTCTATTTTGCCCAAGAAAACTACCAGACAAAATAGTACTGTACATGCTGATACCAACTTGATCAGTATTCCTATAATTAAACTAGAAAAAATGTCTTTGGCCCCATCTACGTCTGATGTAACAAGTATGTATTTACCTCTTTTAAACAATTTTTAGTAAAATTACCATTTAAAATATACTATACCTCTAAAATTCTTTACTTTATACATTTGAATATCATTCTTTTAAGGAAAAGAGTCTCTAGCTAATGATATGCCGGCTCCAACTATGTTGCCACCAAGAAAAAAGAAAATCAAAGAAGAATCTCAAGAAACTGTTAGAAAATCAACTCGATCTAAATCAAAAAAAAAATACGAGGAGGAACTTAAAGTAAGTAAAAAGGTGATTTGTCTCATTTCCCTGCTTACCACATAGATTTATAATTATGTTTTGTTTTAAGGTTGATCGAGGTAAACCATCTGATATAATAATTCAAAACACTACAGTTACTATGATCGATATAACAGACGATAAATATGCTGATGATGAAAAGAAAAAAGGAAAAACAACTGATGAAGAACCAGTGATTAGCAATGAAACTACAAGATCTACACGTACGAAAACTCGACAACAGAAGAAAAAAGCCGAAGAAAATGCAGAAGTGGAAAGCAAAGATAACAAAAACGAACCTCCCGGTAAAACAAAACAAACCAAAAGACAAATTAAAGAATCCAAAGTCAAAGAGGTACATTTTTTTACGATAAGTTTTGCTTTTATTGATAAAATCTAAATTTCATGTACTTTACAGACGACCAAAAGATCTATATCAAATTCCTCTTCCGACGACAAAGAAGAAAATAAAAGTGCTCAAACTGAATATGAAGATGCAGTCTCTAATTTGGATGGTAACGATCCAGAAAGGGTAGAAATTCGCAGTTCTACAATGGTCGTAGTTCCTGCGTTCAATAACACAATGGTAGTAGAAAAACCAACAATAGTTCAGAATGATGGTGAGTAGATGTTTTTTAACATAAATTTCTGGCCAACTGTAAATTCATCAAACGTATATTCGTACTGCACTTTTTGTATGTTTTATATTCATTTTTTTGTCCCAAGATAAAGATCAAAGAGAATGGAAAACTCCACCTAAGACGAAATCAAAGAAGCAACAGATCAAAGAAATTTTCAGTCCGTTCGATAAGACATCTACAAAAAAGAGAGTCGAAGCATTCGAGAAACTCGGCAGTGGAAGTAAAAATACTTCCAAAATTCCAATTCCGGAAGATCAAAATACCGAAGTCAAAACCAAACATTACACTCCGTTTGCGAATAAATTCCTTCCGAAAAGTTGCAGTACAACAAGAATAAATAAAATGATACCAACTTCGCAATCGTCTTCGAGTAATGACAGTGGTTTATCCACCAAAACTTTGAGTGCTCTGAAAGCTTCGCAAGCCGAATATAGGGAACGAGAAAAAAGGAGACAGGAAAAGGAACAGGAGGCGCAATTGAAAAAGGATGCTTTACTACAAGCACAAGCTGAGGAAAAGAGGCGCAAAAGAGAGGAGAAACAATTAAAAGTAAGTAAAATATTTTGTTACTGGTCATTAAATATGGTTTGGGGACAATTTTTTTGATCTTTGCGATGTGAATACAGTGATAATTGAACTTTGTAGGCACAACAACAGAGGGAGTTGATACAAAAAGAAAAAGAAGAAAAATTACAAAAATCCAAGGAAGAAGCTGAAAAGAAGAGGCTGCTGGCTAAGAATAAAGCGAAAATTGCCAAACAAAGTGAATCGTAAGTACAAAATATTTTATATTTTTCTTTTCTAGAGTAGAGAATTTTTGAATTTTATTCTTAATCTTAATTCAGAATTTTTTGCATAATTTGATACAATTATTATCGTTATTGTCGTTAATTATGTTTGTAAAGTAAAACCAGAAATCTAAGAAGGTCGTAAATCAATATTAGCCGACGACCCACATTATTAGCTTTGTTCGTAGAGCGATCACCAACCGGGGCCTGAAGGAGAGCTACTCACTTTGATGGCTTATAACAGTGGTTCCCAACCGGTGGGTCGCGGGAGACCTTTGGAGGGGTCGCCATTAGGCTCCAAAAAATAGAAAACAATACAATTCAGAGACTCATTTCGGATAAGTAAGCAGACGTATTGGAGCAAATTTTGTCTGAAGTAAGAGCATCCCCTCTGTTTTCTATCCGAGTTGATTGATGTTGCTTCGATGTTTTTGTTTTGCAAAGCCTTAAAAACCACAGTCAAGAGTGAAGATGTGATGGAAATGATACGATCTTTCTTTGAAATTAAAGAACTAAAATGGGGGGATTTTTGTGGAGTTTCTACTGATGGAGTACCAGCTATGCTTGGTTGGAGAGCTTGCACCTCAAGCAAAGGGTCTGCAATGCATGATTCACCGTTTTGCTCTTGCTATTAAAACTCTACCGAGGCAAATGCAAGAGGTGCTTAACTCATTAATTAAAATTGTTAATTATATAAAATTTAGTACTTTCCATACCCGTCTTTTCAAAGAACTCAGATCACGAAAGTCTTCTGTTTTATATTGCGGTTCGCTGGTTGTCAAAAGGCAATGTTATTGAACGTGTCTTTGAGCTAAAAGACGAAATAAAAGTTTTTTTGGAAATGAAAAAGGAACGCAGAATTTTTTGCAACATCTTATTGACCCAGCTTGGATCCAAAGAGTCGCTTATTTATCGGACATGTTTGGTCAGTTGTACAAATTAAATTTAAAACTCCAGGGAAAGGACTTGCACATTCTGCATTTTAGAGATAATCTTCAAGCATTTGTTTGTAAGGTTGAAAACTGGCAACAAAAAATAATGCTTGGAAACAGTTCAATGTTTGAAAACCTGAGCTGCACAGTTGAAGCCTCTGTAACAGGAATTGGGGAGGTTCTAAAACAGGAAATTAATCACCACCTTCAATTTCTGGAAAATGAAATTCATCACTACTTTCCTGATGTGTCTGAACAAGAAACCGCAGTTGTAAGGAACCCATTTAGATATTGCCGAAATTCCAGATGTATTGTAGGATGAATTTTCAGATCTTAAAAATGTTTCTACAGCTCGTGCTCCATTCCAGGAAAAAACTTTGACTGAATGTTGGTGTGCCGCTTATCGGTCTTATCCCAATATTTTCTCTCTATTAATTTATTGGGGGTCGCCAGCTTTTAAGAAATTCCAAAAGGGGTCGCAACTGAAAAAAGGTTGGGAACCACTGGCTTATAACATTGGGTCTCGTGAATAAAAGGTAGCAAATGCTTTCACTTCAAATTCATGAAGCAAAACCTTCAAAGTATATGATTAAAAATTTGAGCTTTTGCTTCACAACCGTAGTAAAAGTATCTGCAGCGCTAAAAGCAAATACTTTAGATTATATGAATAAATTCATGCTTTTGCTAAGGATCTGTAGCAAAAACTTCATTTCTCTGAAGGTAACTTTAGTGTAGACTTCGCGACCGGGGAAGAAACACGTGTTTGGTAATAATGGCGGTTTTAAATAATATAAGAGCTGTAAAACGCTACAAGAGACGTCGACAAACATCATCGAATAACTTCAGACACCTTTATCGTTTCAACGAAACCAGCCATTTCTTTGGTGCTGCATTATCATCGTTTTAGAAAATGAAAGTGTTTTTGCGTTATATCGCAGATCCAGGTTACCAAAGCGGCGTAGCGGAAATAATTGTAATTCACCAAAGTAGTGTGTCAAAAACAATTGCTGAAGTAATTGGAAAAATTTGGCAGAAAGCACATCTTTGGACCAGTGACGAAATACGTGAAGCCCAACATCTTTGGCAGCAAGTTTACACGTTGGAGTTCTGGATTGCACACATGTCCGTATTTCAAAGCCCTCTCAATTTGGAGATGAAAACATAAACAGGAAAGGTTTTGCTAGCATCAATGTACAAGCAACGTGCGATGCATAGGACAAATTTACAAGTGTAGATGTGCAATGGCGCGGGGCTACACATGACAGTAGAATCTGGAAAAGGTCTGATATTTGTGCCCTAATGCGACGCAATACACAACGAGCTTTGCTCCTAGCAGATGAAGGGTATGGGGTTGAGCCCTGTTTAATGACTCCTTATCGAAATCCAAATACACCACAAGAAACACGATATGATAATTTGTTGAAAAGGGAAAGAGTGTGTATTGAGCGTTGCTTTGGACAGTTGAAGCAAAGATTTTCCATACTGCAATATAAAGCTCGACTAAAGCTGGAAACCATCCCTAAACTAATAGTGTGCGCATTGTCCTACACAACATTGCGCTATCCAGACTTTCAGTTGGATGAAATTGAGCAAAATGATGACTCAAATTGAAGAAAACGATGAGGTCGATATCAACATTAGAAGGAATGGAATGCGAAGACGGGAGGAAACTGCTCACCTCATTCTTCAACAAAATTTGTAAAGTAAGTTGAAACATATAACTCCCTTAAGGGCGGATTTTCGTAAAATCCTTTCTTATTCGTTGCCTACATCCTAACGCAAATCTCCGTGCAACATTTTCCTTCTGTGCAATATATTCCTGTGTAGACTTGTCAAAAAGTGTAGCAAACGGTCTAAATAACGGAGCAAAAGCAAATCATTATTCATACGAAACGAAGTAAATGCTTTTTCTTCTACCTTTTGCTTCGATGCATTTGTTTTTGCTTTTACTTTGTACTTTGAGCAAATGCTCCATTTTTATTCATGAGACCCAATAGAACGAGTCGGAATTTTCATTTAAAATTTTGGGAACATATTTTTCAATAGTTTTACTAACAATTTATGAAATAAAAAAAATCGATTTTTTGAACCGTCGTAACCCTATTTCCCCCCTTAATAATGATCTTAACCCAATATCATTGTACCTACCTATAAATCAAAATTTAATGGCTAGGGCAGGTAAAACTCTGCGTAGAATCGACCGCCTGCTGATAACTTGATGATTTACGACCTTCTTAGATTTCTGGTCGTACTTTATCCCTTTCACTGCCGCATGCATTTTATGTAGTTCCCGAACAGCTCTGCTGCTGGAAACGTTTCTCGCAGCTTGGGTCAACAGATTTCTGGGTGTTACTTTTAAACCATAATAAACTAAATGCAATACAATAGGCAACAACCAAATGAACATTGCATGACAAATTTTCAAAAGTTTGGACGTTTGCGGTCGTTTTCCGCAGTAAAGGCACATTAAATTTTCGACATCTAGCGACCAGGAGAGGCAAAGCCTAATAAGTAGAAATTTACTAACGAACGCTTACGCTCGGTTCTCTCAGTTAAACCTTGCGTTTATACACGGTTCCCGCAAGTAGATTGCCACTTTCTGGTGCGGCTCCGAACGGTTCCCGCAGTGAAAGGGTTATGTATGTATATTGGGGTGACATTCACTGATACCTTAAATATTTATTGGGCCCCCTTTCTTCTACTTAGTTCCTGAGGAAAGTCTCAGAGACTAGTGTAGTTCCTTTAGACCTATTTCCCAGAGAAATTTTAGGATATTTTAGATTATGTGTCGCTCTTCTATCCAGTAGGCTCCTAGGTGTTGTGCCCTCCGTTGATTATGTATAGAAAATGTATAATTATTTATAGGGATACAAAAGTGGCAGAAAATGGACAGACGAAAAGGACTCAATTACAAAACCATTTACCGATCTATATGATGACGAAGGCTCCTTTGCTTCCTACAGATGATTGCTATGATTCAGACGATGAGTTACATGTAAAAAAAGGATATGTCAGACCTCAGTGGAGTAGAGGTGAGTTATTTTTATATTCTCGGTTTATTTTTATTGTTATAAATGATCTTAAATGGTTATTCTGACTGGAAGTATTCGATATCGTTACACAATCTTAACTCATTTTTGTTCACATTGACTTTAGAAAGAGTATAAAATGTTAACCGATGAATTCATTTAAATTTCAGATGATTATTTGAAAAGAAAACTTTACACACAATTGGTGGCAGGAGAAAAAATTAAGAATTCGCTATTCTGTTGTCAATCGCAGAGCCCGGATTTGATCGAGATTTTCGAAGTCATCGATCCGAAAAAACTGAAACGAACGTCTAGTGCCGTTTGGAGGAAACCTCCCAGATATACATTATTTACAACGACAAGCGATATACTATTTAGTGAAGATTCGGACGATAACGTATGAATTATTGTACAGTGGTGTCCAATCTAAGATTTTTTAGTATTCAATTATTATTATTATTATTATTGGTAATATTTACGCCTATTTGTAACACCCTTCCATTTAATATAATTTTATTTTATTTCTATGAACATGTATGTGTGTGTGTGTGTTTTGATACAAATATACAAATATTTTATAAATATATTATACATTTTTTATTTCAATTTTCTCTATATGCATTTTTTTTTATATCTCCATTTTCAGTTTTTTCAAATGATTATAAATAATTGCATATATATTTATGTTCCGTGTGCTTAAAAGTGCATCAAGTTTGGTGGGAAGTTCTGCACCTGTCCTCTGGATATTACTGTTAAGTTCTGCATTTAGTTGGTTATATGTTAAATTAAAGATGATGTGCTGCAATGTACCTAATTCGCCACAGGTACAATTTGGAGAGTCTGTCAATCCTATTTTAAATTTGTATTCTGGGTAAAGCCCATGTTTATTTCTTATTCTATTTAAACTTTTAATGATATGTCGATTTGATATATCGGTGAACCAGGGTTTTTTTCATTGATTATCGGTTGTATATCGTGAAGGGCACCTTTTGTACATGCCGAATATTCTTCTTGCCATCTTTGGTATTGGTAATATTTACGCCTATTTGTTTAACTCTTTCATTTCATATTATTTTATTTATATGAACAAGTAAGTAAGGAAAATTCACTTGTAGATGTAAAAATAAGAAGCCACCTGTCTTGCGCAGAAACCAAAATCGGTCTTGTTTATCTATGTCGCCTCGTAACGACCGTTTCATGGCGACAGCCATTTTATTATTGACATTTGAGGTTGTGTTTGAAGCATTTACTGTCAAATATTTTTGATTTTTGAACATTTTAAGACGTTTAGCTCGTGGAGAAATTCATAAGTCTTATTTCCCTAGGAGATTCAGTTTCCAACAAAAGCTTCTAATATGCGCCACGCCGCACTTTATTCTTTACCCCCATTTTTGACGATCTCCCCAAAATCAGTATAGGGTAAACCTATGAGAGATGGCGGACTTTTTTTGAATTTGGTGTAAACCCAGTACGGTGCAGAAATTAACAGAAATAAAAATATGTCACGAGGGGGTGATGTATTAGCTTACGATTGTATACTTCAAAATCCGTTCGACTGGTAAACGTGTCAAGAAAAATAAATGTTTTTTTTTCTCGATATTGTGTGGGGGGAGATGACGCAGTGTGTTAGGTGAGATGACGCATTCATTAGTTCGGAAAATAATGTTTAAATCGTTTTCAGTAGGTATTTCATTAAACAATATTCATACTTTCAAGGTAAATTATTTATTTGAAAAAGTAACAAAAGATAAATTCTGAGAAAAAAACATTATTCTTGTAGGTACAAAAACGAAAGCTGCCTACTTCATTGCCTTTTTCCCGCAATATTCACAGGCGTCCACAAACTTCGTGCATCTATCGGCTGCATGTTGTGCATTGGATCCAATCATCCTTTTTCTTCGTTTGGTTGTAGTTCTCACCACATCCTACACAAACTTCTTCACTTCTTCAAAACTTGACGAATCATCGTAGACAACACTCAAGTTTTCCTCTTCATCTCTAGATGATTCTGGAAAGCTCTTCTTCTTTGCAGGTTGTCTTACAGTTTTTTTGTGGCTTTTGCTTTTGCTTCACTGCGTTTTGGTTTTCTAGCCTTTTTTTCTTTCACCGCCAACTTTTGTCTCTTTTCTGAGATGTTGTCATTGTCTGTTAAAACAGAAGCAAGTTGTCTGCTCCGTTTCCGTACAGTTTCGACTGCCTTGGCAATGAGCACAGGAGATATTTGGTCGAGAATTTTACCAGGAGTAGGGTATTTTCCAGGAAAAGTGAAACGAATAGGCTGAGGTGAAACTGACCTGTGCCGAGTACTGATGTCGAGTGCAGCTTCATTTGGTGAGGGGTCTGTTTCAGGCCAATGTGAACAACCAAGCTCTGGAGAATTTGACGTATCCCTAACAACGCCAACTGGGGCGTTTGCATGTGTCTGAAGATCTTCTTCAGGATGACTTGCTGTTGTTTGTGCTTCTTGCTCTGTTAGGTAACCATAATCGGGAATGATCGATGGATCGAACGGGACAATGCCTGTTGCTTTAACCGAGGACACTGCATTTTTTATCGCTGCAGATTTTTCCCAAGCAGTGGCAAGTATCTGTCCGAACTGGAGCCTGATAAGTCGTCTTCCGGGATTTGTTCGTAAAATATATTGGCAGCATTGTAATAAAATGCTTTGAAGGCTTTGAAAAAGCCTCTATCCAAGGGCTGCAAAAACTGGGTGCTATGACTTGGCAAACAAAAGAGAATGACTTCATTCTCAGCTGCATATTCGAGCATTTCAACGTTGCTACAATGTGAGGAGTGTCTATCTAATAAAAGTAGTACCTTTCCTGCAGGTTTACGCGGAATAAACTGTTCTTGCAGCCAATTGAAAAAATATCTCTGTTAACGTATGCCAATTTCTGCGACATAATTACGAGGGACCCAGGCGGCATTCCATCTTCGTATTCGGGCTTCTTGTTCTTCCCCTTGAAGACACATGTTGGAGGTATGTAGGTACCTTCGGCATTGAAGCATACGATGATCGGGATGGTTTCACCCTTCTCACAAGATTTAACAGACACGACGTTTTTGGACCCCTTGGTAGCTAAGACGTGTTTGGGACGGTTGTTGAGTTGTACCGAGTCTCATCAATGTTGTAGATGCGTCCAGGTTCGTTCATCAATTCGTTTCAAATCAACGTCTGTTTGAGGAGTGGAAAATATGAGGCCACATTTTCCCGTGTCATTGCTAAAGCTCTGGCAGCAGAAACTCCTTCAGATTTTCGTATGCTAAGATGTCGGTGCCTTCTCAAAAAGGAATGTAACCATGGATACCCAACCATACGTGCTTCTCTGTGAAACTTGTGCGGTAACTGCAATCTTTCGGGTAACTCGAACGCACCTGAGCTTCGTTATGATCTCCTAGGGTAGATGTAGGTCCCAGGTTTTTGCTATGGACATTCCTGTTCTTCATTCGACGCCGTAGAGTAGCTTCTGGGATGCCATAGACGCGGCCCGCTTCTCGGATGCTCATATTTTCCGTGTCGATTGCGTTAATTGCTGTACGGAGTTGATCGGTATTCCACTGGCTTCTTGCCACACTGCCCTTCCTCTTGTACTCGGTTGGCATGGCTGTAAAAATTCAAATTGTTGGGAAAATCATTTATGATTAATGCGTCAACTCTCCTCATATTAAGCTGCGTCAACTCTCCTTGCACTATAAGGAGAGTTGACGCATCAAATCTCAACAAAACAATTTAGAGGAATTCAACGGATTGAGGTTACAAACATGCACTGGGACATTAATATCAAGAAAAAACTGGGAAACGCATCAAAAGTGCGGTGTATCATACAGCAAGCGCCAAACGTGATGGCGAGCCCGCTCCCATGCGCACAAACTCATTTTCAATGTTACCTCCCACTACAGCTCTTGCAAGACATATAAATGATCTGTACAGAGGCGTATCATTAGTTGTCGTTCAATTCTGTTGGCGTTTGGCATTGTCTGAATAATTTTTGTGTTGTTTCTGAAAAAATGTCATCGCCTAACAAAAAACCAGCTATCAAGAGTCAGGCACGTGAAATAATTTTTAAAGTGTTCAATTATTTTCAAAGTGACAAATGTGAGTCGGACACGTTATCAAATGTGAAAAATGAAACATCTCTCGCTACAGAGGTAACATTAAATAAATTTCAAAAATAACTATTTCAACACAAATCTTTATTTTGTATTAGGTATTTCGATAAGAACCATTGAAAGAGTGGTTAAAGAAGGGGAGCAATTAATTTCTGCAAGTAAACTTTTCCTCCCCAAGAAAGAAGCGGCCTAGAAGAGCACCAATAACTGATATTCCCGAGTATGAGTATTCCAATATTAGACGGATTATTTACGACTTTCATAAGAAGGAAGGGTGTCGTATTACAGTAAAAAAGTTACAACACAAAATTAATGACGCTCTCTTCGTAGAATTTTAAAGAAAATAGGTTTCAAACGGAGAAGGACTGAAAATAATAGAAATATTTTAATAGAGAAAATTGACATCAGAGCATTGGAGGATCAAGTATTTACAAAAAATAAATTATTTTCGTAGCCAACAGCGACTAATTGTGTTTCTTGATGAAACATACCTTCATAGTGGATATTCTAAGAACTGGACGGATGAATCAACCAAAGGGTTATTTAAAAATATTTCGAAGGGACCAAGACTCATTATTGTCCAAGCGGGAGGTGACATGGGCTTTATACCTAATTGTCGGCCTATATTTAAATCGGGCACAAAATCAGGGGATTATCATTCAGAAATGAATTCTGAAAATTATGGTAAATGGTTACAAGAAAAGTTGATCCCAAATTTACCTGTGAATTCGATAGTCGTGACCGATAATGCTCCATACCATAATATTCAAATTAATCCAGCCCCCAACACAAATTCTAGGAAGGCTGACATGGTGAAAGTGGCTGCACGAAAAAAACATTTTGTTCACCCCTGAAATGCTCAAACCCGAATTATACGACTTGATCAAGAGAAATAAAAAGCATCATATTAGATACAAATTTGATGAGGTTATGCTTGAACACGGACATAACGTTTTGCGACTTCCACCCTACCATCCGGATTTGAATCTCATTGAACACATTTGGGCTACTGTCAAAAACAATGTGTCCCAAAAGAATGTAACTTTCAAGTTGGAAGATGTGAGGAAACTGGCGGAGCACGAGTTTGATCAAATCACTTCCGAGGAATGGCAAAAGCGTTGCCGACATGTAGTAGATATAGAGCGGAAATATTGGGAAAATGAAACATTCACAGATGTTCAAACTACAAACAGAGGCAAATCCAGTGATTATACTCTCCTAAAATTTCAATTCAAAATTCATAGTTTTGTGGTATTTAAAAGACTTTATAAGTTGAAAATGCGTTTTTTCGAAAATTTCATGACACTATTTTTGGACATCAACAAGGCATTTTTCGGATGTAGCATTAGTATTTGTGCAGCGTTAGTAATTGTTTACATCGGTGGTCTCTTGGATATGAATCGAGTAGATTTTAGTGTTGTTAATCTATGGAGTAGATTCAACTAATGTCAAGCACGAAACTCTCAGACTGCTGCTAACGTAATCTCTCAAAAACTACTCGAACTAATTTAGAGCTTCGCGCGTTGAACATAAAACTCTCGCGCAGTTATGCCCGTATTTATAGTCGAGACTTGAGCCCGAGCTCGAGCTTGAGAACGCCTTGAGACGAGAACGTATTTCATAGGGCGAGTTGTACCAACAAGGTTAAAAACATAACTAATGGTTTAAGCAAAATGGGTGTTGTACCTGACTGGATCAGTGGATAACCAGAGTTTTACCAATGGGTTTGTTAACCGCCCAAAAGTGAGTGGTTAAAATAATAATCCTAGTTTTCTAACCTAAAAACTTTGTGTCAGTGGATACTGTACATTTTTTATATTCACCAAATTATAATAATGGAATATCCTGATTTACCAAATTTTAGTGATGACGAAGATTTTAATGAACTTGTAAATTTACGTTCTTCTGTGGCCGTAAAGTTTTTCTGACCTTTTTTTATTCATTTTCAGTAAATAAAATAATACGCAAAAGCAAACAACACTTCAGGAACAGAAAAATAGGTGTATGTATGTTTTTGTTGAAAAGAAACAAATCAAAAATATTCTATAAAAATAAATAAAATTATTATTACATTATGTTTAATGTATTTGTCTTCATATTTATTAGTACATAGCAGCTGAAGTTCATCTTCCATTTTTCTCTACCATTTCTCCTCAGAACAAAAAGAAAATTAAAAGTTTATAAAATTATCCATTTTTTACGATTCTACACTCACAAAGGGGTGGTGACACCCATCGACATACTGAAGTCTTGATCCATATAGTTTTAAAGACTGAAAAAAAAACAATTTAATTCTAAATACTCTAAATAAATATTTTTACTAATAAAATTATTTCAAACTCATTTCAGCAAAAGTTTTAAACAATCCATTTTATCAGAACTGTAAATGAAATAAAAAATTAGATGTTTCTTCTAAATAGGTGTTGACATTTTTTTACTTACTGAATGGTTATAGCGAACACTGCTAGGTATATGGAATATTATTTGGACCTGTGTGGGCAGTTACATCAGGCTTCATTTTAAATACATAATCAGAACTGTAAATGAAATATAAAGATTAGATGCTTCTTCTAAGTAGGTGTTGACATTTTTCTACTTACTGAATAGTTATAGCGAACACTGCTATATGGAATATTATTTGGACCTGTGCGGGCAGTTACATCAGGCTTCGTTTTAATTACATAATCAGAACTGTAAATGAAATATAAAGATTAGATGTTTCTTCTAAATAGGTGTTGACATTTTTTTACTTACTGAATAGTTATAGCGAACACTGCTATATGGAATATTATTTGGACCTGTGCGGGCAGTTACATCAGGCTTCGTTTTAATTACATAATCAGAACTGTAAATGAAATATAAAGATTAGATGTTTCTTCTAAATAGGTGTTGACATTTTTTTACTTACTGAATAGTCATAGCGAACACTGCTATATGGAATATTATTTGGACCTGTGCTGGCAGTTACATCAGGCTTCATTTTAAAATGTCTTGTTAGTGTTTTTACTTACGCATTAGTATCGGCATCCATATCTTTGCCCTAATTATCTGGATTCTGTCTTGCCAGACTTCTTTTTCTCATATTCTGATATTGCTTGCTTGATATAAGGGAGGTCAATGTATTTCTGTCCTTTTCCTATTTGATTTCTGATTATTTCAGGAGCTATACATTCTGTATAGAATTGCTTCAGTTTCAGACGCATTTTTTCGGCCCATATTTTTCTATCTATCTCAATTTCCTGTATATATAGATCTATATTATCGCAGATATACACAACAAAGTAACATCTGCTACTATTAGCACAACACAACCCCGTTGTGTTGTGACTATTAGTTATTTTGGTGTATTCCTTGGTTATATTCAATTGCCCGCCGATTGCCCCTGGATCTAAAAACACAGGCTACCCCTACCCAGTCGAATTTGTTCGTTTTTTGCACAATAAAACGTGAATGTTTAGAATTTACATAGTTGCCACAACTATAAAAATAATGTTGAATTTACTTACCTAGATATTGTAACGAGAAAATAATAATGAAAAACCTACAATTATCTGAAATGAAACAATAACAAAATATAAGCACATACTTACCTGATATATTTCTATTTTGGAAACCCAAAAATTAATCACAATTTGCCTTATGACTAATACACTCTAGGTACGAAGTCGAATATCGAATTTTGAAAACATAAGAAACCTAACATACAGGTCAAAGGGTCACTATATAGATATTGCAAGTTCCTAAAAATATACCTAATATCTTTTATGACGTGCATAGATTTTCTTGTTAAAAAAAAATTTCTCCTTGTTTGAGGATTTTCGTATAACATGGCAACATCGGTTGTGAATGCAGCATTCTGTATTTTACGATATTACTTGGCTCTTTTGGATTTTAAAGCTTCGATGCCAAATGTAAAAATTATCCCTAGAAATCCTTAGATACAATTTAATAATCCTCTCCATTACGACGATAAAAAGAGATGAGGATGGTTATCTAGTTTTTAGCTTGCCATAGGTAATAATAATTGTTGAATAAAATTAATGAATGAGGTAGGTAACATTACATTTTAAAAAATTTCGAAGCATAAATGTTTTGTAGGTAACTTTATCTTGTCAATATACCTAGTCGAAATTACCTTGCAAATTAATTGATTATATAAGCATTTAAAACAATGAAAGAAAATAAGAACCCAAATAATAATTATTAAAGGATGACGTAGTAATAGTGTTAGTTGTTGATTTGAAAAATATTGTAAAACAAAGGAAGACTAAAAAATTAATTTCGTCTACCTACTCTAGAAATGGCAATAGCGCTTCTTCGACTTGGTAGAGTTGAAATATCTGAGCTTTATTTATGTTTCCCTTCAATCTGTTTTCTTATCTTATCAGTAGGTACAAAGTTATGTGGCTTCAATTATTTTTGGAATGAGGGTAGGTCCGTAGAATGGGTAAAAACACTGAAGTTTCTAAAATGTTTTAGCGAAAAGCTCGGTCAAATTCAGTTCCTTTTTGTATAAATATATTTTAAAATAAGTAATCTTTTAAAAACGAAAAGATGTTTAGAATTAAAAATAACTTTCAAATAGGTATTCAATATTGTTTATTTAGATCAAAAAAATAATTTTTTCGATATTTTCTGTGAAATAAAAAAATTTTTGATGTAAAACAATGTGTTAAATATTTGGAAGTTATTTTTAATTCTAAACATCTTTTCTTTATAATTTTTGAAATTGTCCAAAATAAATGTACCTACCTACCTACTTGAGACTCTTGAGCAAAATTCACATCTAATTTAAATTTTGATATCTAATGTATATATTATACCTAGTTTATTTCGTATTCAATAAATTATTTTAAAAAAATGAAAAATGGTCCGTAATAATTAATAATGGGTTGTAAGTTATGTTGTATATATTATATCTATAGGTAACCTATCACGTGAAAATATTCACAAGATTAGCTTTTTGCAGTGTTTTTTCATTCAGATAATTCCAATGGATTTTTGTTAGGTCGGCTTGGTTTGCTTTGTATTTTATCATTAGGTACCTTATACTTACCTACTTCTCAATAAATGGAAATTATAAATAAATATACCTATAAAACTTGAAAATATAGAGAAACGACGATAATGATTGGAATATTATTTTAATTTCAAAATTAACCTATAAAAGTACAGAAAAAAAATTAAAGAAGTAACGAGAATACCTATAGGTAAAATAAACATACTAGCTGTTGAGTAAAAATAGCAAATAAATGAAATCATAATTTACCTATTGCGATTGAAAATAAAAATATTTGCTGGCAGAAATTGTGTTTGAAACCAAAACATCGAAACAGCTGATCCGGAGAGAAGTTTGTTTGAATCGTGAAGAGCTTAGATTACAATACTTTATACCTATATGGTCAAGAGTGGAAAGACAAAAAGAGAGAGAGAAAATAAGTTGCATAAATAAAAGCCGATTCGGTACTACTAGCGACATCTATCGTAAATATTTTGAACCAAAAAATTACTAGATAAGTAACAAGTTTTGTGTAAGTTTTAAGGTTTATACACCTGCGCGGAGGGCCCTCTTAATGTATTAGTACAATATGGTACAAAACACGATTTAACTACTGAATCCATGATAATTTTTAAAAAATCAGACACACAATAACACAAATAATAAAAACTGACAATAATGCTTCAAATTAAAATTGAACAATGTAAACCATAGAGAAATAATATATAACTTTATATTTTTTTGTCTATGATGTAAACAGAGTGATAGATGTCAGATGTCAACATTTTTGTCCCTGGGATTCTGTGTCATGTTGATATCAACAGTCGCCACAAAACGACACTATTCGTATTCCGAGTGCCATACCATATGACTATTTGTCGATTTATAGCGCCTAATAATAGGGCGAGTTGTACCAACAGTCGGCTAAACCTGGATTATTTAACCATAGGTTTAAATTTAACAAAAGTTTAAACCGGTGCGTGTTGTACCGGTGGTGTTTTCGTGCAGTTTTGTTAATCAATCATTTTGAAAGGTTGGTATCAATGAATGTTAGACGAATGAACTACTGTGGGGTAAATTACTTACGTTTTGCCAAATAGAAAATATAAAAGAAATATAGAAGAATTTTTAATGCGATTCAAACCCTCATTTCCTGAAGTATTGTTTGCTTTTGCATATTATTTACAGAATCCACTAACACAAAGTTTTTAGGATAGAAAACTAGGATTATTATTTTAACCACTCACTTTTGGGCGGTTAACAAACCCGTTGGCAAAACTCTGGTTACCCACTGATCCAGTCTGGTACAACAACCATTTTGCTTGAACCATTAGTTATGTTTTAAACCTTGTTGGTACAACTCGCCCATAACGATACCTCTTGACATCTCGAAATAGAGACAAACACATGTTGTTTTGCATTACGGTAAGAAAGAGGGAAAGAAATAGAAAATGTGTTGGAGCTTTTTAACGTCTTTTGTTCGAAAATACATTTCTCTCGCTGTTTTGTTTTGTTACCTATGATTCTATTTTGATGCGTGACAGAATTTACGTCCAATTGTTGATTGTTGGTAGGGATGTGAGATTAATGGAAAAGAATCGATTAAATAAAAATCGATTTTTCTTTATTCAAAATTAATCGATTTGTCAAAAATCGATTTTTTTGTATTATTTTAA
The DNA here is from genome assembly GCA_947563755.1 of Lochmaea crataegi. Classification (NCBI taxonomy): domain Eukaryota; kingdom Metazoa; phylum Arthropoda; class Insecta; order Coleoptera; family Chrysomelidae; genus Lochmaea; species Lochmaea crataegi. Next base: position 25,207,494 of record OX387433.1, on the reverse strand, counting down.
AAAGTACATGCTTTTCATATTCCGATAATAAACCCAAGATATTCATTCATTAACAATTTATCAGATTAAAAATCAAATAAAATTATATGAAAATTGTCAAAAATTTTGAAATATGGTCAATAATGTCAATTATTGTCAAAAACTGTTAAAAATGGACAATTTTTGTCAAAATGGTCAAAAATTGTTAAAATTTTGAAAAATGGTCGCTAATTGTCAAAAATTTTTAAAAAAATTTGAAAAATGGTCAATAAATGTCAAAAACTTTAAAAAATTTTTGGAAAATGGTCAATTGTCAAAAATTGCTTAGCAACCGATGCAAAAATGAAATTCTGTACATAATGTGCTTGTTTATGATTGAAGTTACGGTTATAAAATAACATCGAGGTTGTCGTAGAAAAAATACTTTATGGCGTGAGTCCTTGAGTGAACTTAAGAAGAAAAGTCAATATTAACATAATATGTCGTAAACCTCTTAATTTTCATTATCTTTCTTATCACTCCAGATAGTTTTTAATGAATCACCTTCTAATCATTACGGACCATTTCTCGACATAGGAGATTTTGCCCAATTTTTGTATTACTGATTCTCAGCATTACAGATATACCAACCCCGTTTATTTTAGAAGTGTAATTCAATGTCTGTCGGAGCATATAGCCCGAGAAGTAGTTGTTGCTTCTTAGTGAACGGTCTGTTCTTTGGAAATTTATTTTTCTAATTTTGTAAAGCGTTTAATAGTATTGAACTATTATTTTTTGACGTCTATAGATCACGCTTTACTAATATGACAATTATTTACAGGTAACTGTAATTAAGTAAATAATCATTGTTGGTTGTTACATGAGTTACATCACATACATATTAATAAACAAAAAAAAAACAACTAAAGAATGATTTACAAAAATATCAGTTTATAAGAAGTACATAAATTATTCTTTCTACTAAATTCGAATGAGTAAACGAGTATGGAATATTGCACAAGCATATACAATTTGTGAGACTTTCACTGGGGTATATCTCAATTTTCTTTCCAATAACAAACAACGAAATCTTCCTTTAAGCACTCCTATACACCTTCCATCGCAATTCCTAGCTCTCATATGGGCTTGAGTACTCGGGGCTTCCTGGAATTGGTGTTAACAGCCATGGTTGCAGAGGATAACCTGAGTCACCCAATAGCCAAGCATTTCTGACACCTAAAACAAAAAATAGATTTCAATAATCTATTACTTCCAACAATTCAATATCTCTAATAGTGATAACTAACCAGCATAGCAAGACCTTTCAAGTTCAGTTCTAATTATGGATTGATTCCAAATGAATGAGTCATGTGATGCTCCCCCAAATCTTGCGTTAATATTCAATATTTTTAAATCGAAGTCACAAATCTAACACACAGAAAAGGATTACATTTACTACCTATAAATACCAAATGGTTGTACTCACTATCTGCACATTTTTGGAATGGTATCCTTTTCTATTGAAATAATTGTGCTCTTGTTCCATCGGTTTGATCATTGCTACATGAGTTCCATCAATTGCCCCAACGACTCCTGGAAAATGTGTAGCTTCCATAAATCTCATTTTTATCTCACGCTTTGTATTGACATCTCTTGGAAATTTAATTTTTTCATGGACAAATCTGTTCACTATAGCCTCTACAACTTGGGAGATTGCAGTTGATATTTGTGATCGAGAAACAGCAATATGGAAATTTTGACCTATAGTTTTCTGAAAACTTCCAGTAGCAAAATATTGTAAGCTTGCAAAAAATTTTATTACAACTGGAGTAGCAACCGGATTATTAGGCTGCATCAATTGCTGAATGATTGAATTAAAAACAAACCGTGCTAAATTTTTTGTCAACCTGTAGGCATCTAAATTCTTCTTCGGTGGTTTGATGGAAAGGATCACTCCCAGCAAACAGACTTGAGCCCAGTTACGTGAAAATTGCGTTAAATTTTCGTTGAAATTCAACGAATACTTAACTCGGTTATATTTAGGACGAAAAAAAAACGTCTTTTGTTTGATAGGTGTTTTTGTGGGGATGTGGCAATAATACCAAAGTGTACTCTTTTAAGAATTTAATTCCGAGCTTTCGAACCACTACGTGTTCATTTTCAAGGAATATATCTAAATGAGATTAGAGGTAAATAATTTGTATAAATAGTAGTAAATGGAACATTTGTATATAAAAAACTCAAAAAACAATATAATATAAAAAATTTAGACATCTTTCAAAAATATTTGAGAAGGGCTGGACCGATTTGCATGGTTTTTAATTTGTTATTGCACGGGAAAAATTATTTAAAAAAATTCCACTTTGGACAAAAAATGGCGGTAAATTAAAATTTAAAGTTTCTGTATAGGTATCGTTAAGTTTGAAATAAACAAAAGCTACTCTGACTCTCCACTCAGCGGGCAGAAAACGACCGCTTGCATAATAACTTATTGGCAAGACAATTTAGGACAGGACAACGTCTGACGGGGTCTTCTGGTATATATATATATAAATTTGAGTCAAATTTATCATAATTTAATAAAATAACAAATTAATTATCAATAATTACACTTTTTTTTCACCTATTATTCAAATATCGTAAATTTAGTTCTGAAGTAAGTACTTGTATCATAACTAAATTCTAAAATAACAATTTGTATATTTTTTACTTCATTGTGACATATAAAATAAACATTTTGAAAAAGCTTTCAAACGAAAGCGTTTAATTTTTCAATGTATTCACATTAACCATACCCAAGAAATAAAAATCAAGCGATTATTATAATAATGGTTAAAGAAAAGAAAATAATATATATATACATACATATATATTGTTACGCGAGCTACTGCATTAATATGCTCACTTAGTGCCCCTAGTGAAATCCCCGTATGAGACGACTATGGCTCATCCTCCCAATTTTCGAGAAGCATCCAAAATACGAAACATCGAGAATATCCAGTGCACCCGCCAGACCAGAACGTCGAGAGATTTCTAGAATTACGGCGCGCGAGTATAAATAGGCCACCAGCATCGCTGCAGGCAATTAGTCAATCAGTCAGTGTCGATACCGAAGGAAAGTAATCGCGCCTCGATAAAGTGTTCATTAAGTGACTCTCATATAAATTATAATTAGTGTGTTTAGTGTATTAGATAAATTATTAAATAAGGACTGTATTACATATAAATCTGTAAATATAAATTAATTGTAAATATAAATTAGAATAAACGTTACATTGGTGTCAGGTGTGGGGTTAAAAAAATAAATAAATAAATATACAGGAAGATGGCGAAGAAACTTTGTGAATTAAAAGTTTCAGAGCTTCGAAGAGAGTTGGAGGATTACGAACTGGACACAAGTGGGGTCAAGTCAGTGTTAGTGGAACGACTGAAAAATGCTATGATTAACAATGGATTGGACCCGGAAACGTTTGAATTCACCGACGAAGCGTCCGCTTCTATAACCTCTTCCATAAAAAACGAATTGTCTTCGATGGAAAACAAAATGTCGGATATAAAAAACGAAATTTCATCCATGGAAAATAAAATTTCGACGGATATAAAAAACGAAATTTCATCCATGGAAAACAAAATGTCGGACATGGAAAACAAAATGTCGGACATGGAAAACAAAATGTCGGACATGGAAAATAAAATTTCGACGGATATAAAAAACGAAATTTCATCCATGGAAAGTAAACTTTCGGCAGACATGGAAAATAAAATTTCGACGGATATAAAAAACGAAATTTCATCCATGGAAAGTAAACTTTCGGCAGACATGGAAAATAAAATTTCGACGGATATAAAAAACGAAATTTCATCCATGGAAAGTAAACTTTCGGCGGACATGGAAAACAAAATGTCGGACATGGAAAATAAAATTTCGACGGACATGAAAAATGAAATGACATCCATGAAGACTGATATTTCTGCCGTGGAAGAAAAGATTAAAAGTATGGAGCAAGAAATGGAACAAAAAATCAAAGAAATCGAAAGGAAGACTAGTAATAAACCGGATATTACAACTAGGCAAGCCCCGAATAACGACGAACTGGCAGAGAAAATAGAGTTGAAACCGAAAATGGAAAACGATATTAACAGCCGAGTGAAACTGCCAACATTCGATGGTAAAAAGGTCATGGCCGAACTATCTTAAGCAATTCGAGGCGGCATCAAAGGCAAACAACTGGAGTGAGAAGGAAAAAGCTTTAAATTTAACTCTTGCCCTTAGAGGAGACGCTGTGGAGACCATTCCAGTGGAAGAGGCCGAAGATTTTGAACAACTCAAAAAGCGATTGAATATGAGATATGGCCTGGAACACCTGGAGCATCTGTACCAGTCGCAGCTGAAAAACCGCAAACAAAAACGCGACGAAACTCTGCAAGAATTCGAAGCAGACATTGCTAGGTTGGTGCGGTTTGCCTATCCATCGGCACCGGAGAATATCATGGAATGTTTAGGGGTACAGGCATTCATCGACGGAGTTCGTGACCATGAAATGCAGAGAACTCTACGCTTGGCTCGGCATAAGACACTGGTCGACGTACTCTCTGCAGCCTTGGAGTACGAAGCAGCTACACAGGCTTCCGGAGTATACGGCAAGGTGAGGGCTGTAGCAGACGAAGAAGTTGAGAACAAGCTCGACCAGATTGTCAACATGATGAAAAGCATCTCAAATGGAAAACTGAAAGCTGTGAGATGCTGGAATTGTGGAGAAATGGGGCATGTACGCAGTTCGTGCAAGCGACCGAGAACTGCTACAAACAAAGATGCCCAGCAGGAAAAACTAGGAAGGGTCGACCTTCAGAGGGCAGCTTCGACCCTAAGACCTTCCAAAGACCCTCTCATCCTAATAGCCTCTCTGAAATGTCGCGATGTTAGTGTATACGTGGATGGTGAAGTTAATGGAAGGAAGTATACACTATTGGTGGACACTGGAGCAACGAGGACTATTATTCGCCCCGAGACTGTCAACACCCGGAAAAGACTTTTACCGACGAGACTGCGACTCAGGACTGCCACAGGTGAAAGCGCCAATGTCCATGGAGAACTACCGGTGCAATTGGGAATTGGCGCAGAGAAGTTCACCCACACTGTCGTTGTCGCTGATATCGAAGAGGACATAATACTCGGAATGGACGTTATGAACCTACATGGCTTCCAGCTAGATTTCAAGAACCGAGTGATTAGAGTAGGTTCTGAGGAGGTATTCCTTCACCCACACGAGGATAGGACTGTTCAGGTAGCCGTACAGGAGGATACAGTTGTACCCGCAAGGAGTGAATTTTTCACTGTGGCAAGGCTACAAGGAACCGTCAAAGAAGGAACACCGGTCATGATGGAACCATGGAATCACGATGAAGAGGTTGGTCGAGGAATCCTGGTTGGAAAAGGGTTAGTCATGGCTGCCGAAGAAATACCTGTACGCATTATAAATGTAAATGACCACCCAATAACTATGAAGAAGGATACCAAAATTGGAACTTGCGTACCAGTGGCGTCAATAATTCATCAAACAACAACCTCCAGTGGCTGGACAATCCCTTGCAAGCCTGCAAGAGAAGAAAAAAATCAGAGAACTCTTGCTACAATACCGATCTCTTTTTGTACCAAAAGGAGGAAAGACAGGAAGAACATCTGCTGTCAAACACAAAATTGACACCGGCGACGCTAAACCGATAAGAGAATCGGCTCGACGGCTACCACAGGCCAAAAGAGAGGAAGCGAAGAGAATTGTTCGCGAGATGGAAAAGGACAAGGTAATAGAACCTTCTACCAGCCCTTGGGTCTCTCCGGTAGTTCTGGTTAAGAAGAAGGATGGAACCACGAGGTTTTGCGTGGACTACCGGCAGTTGAACAATGTTACAAAGAAAGATAGCTATCCCCTGCCGAGAATCGACGACACTCTGGATACGCTGGCCGGTAGCAAATTGTTTTCTACCTTGGACCTGAAGTCTGGATATTGGCAGGTAGAAATGGATCCAGCCGATAAAGAAAAGACAGCGTTTAACACCGGATCTGGACTATGGCATTTCACCGTTATGCCATTTGGGCTGTGCAATGCCCCCGCAACGTTCGAAAGACTGATGGAAAACGTATTGCGAGGGTTGTCCTGGAAGACATGCTTAGTGTAACTTGATGACATCATAGTCTTGGGAAGGACATTCGAAGAACATCAAAAGAATTTGGAAGGTGTCTTCAAAAGGTTGCAAGCTGCCCAACTGTTGCTCAACCCCAAGAAATGTCAACTATTTCAAAACAAAGTCAATTACCTAGGCCATGTAGTCAGCAAGGATGGTGTAGCTGTAGACGAAGAAAAAGCTGCTGCCGCGCGAAAGTGGCCAAGACCCACCGACAAGCACCTAGTTAGAAGCTTCCTTGGACTCTGTACATACTACAGGCGATTTATAAAGAAGTTTGCAGATACCGCTAAGCCCTTGACACGACTTACAGAGGAAGCAAGGGAGTTTCGCTGGGACGAAGATTGCCAAACTTCGTTCGAAACCTTGAAGAAGCACTTGACTACTGCACCTATACTCGGCTATCCACTACCAGAGGGAGAATTCATACTAGATACTGATGCTAGCAATGTTGGAATTGGAGGAGTGCTATCACAGGTTCAAGGAGGACAAGAGAAAGCTCTGGGATATTTTAGTAAAGTCCTTTCCAAGCCAGAACAAAACTACTGCGTCACAAGAAGAGAGCTCCTAGCAGTAGTGAAGTCCGTGGAGCACTTCTATCAGTATCTGTATGGGAAGAAATTTGTGATCAGAACCGATCATGCAGCACTTAAGTCGCTTATGCAATTCAAGAACCCTGAATGTCAAATCGCTAGATGGATCGAGCGGCTCCAAGAATATAATTTCACTATTGAGCATAGAGCCGGAATAAGCCACAGAAATGCAGACTCCCTCTCTAGAAGACCATGCCCTGCAGAGTGCTCTCACTGCAGCAAAACAGAAACTAAGGAAGCTGCGATTCGAAGAACCACGTTGACCACCGACGAATGGACACCAGAAAAGTTGGAAGAGGAACAAGAGAACGATCCCGACTTGAAGAAAATCCGACATTGGAAAAAGGAGAACTGTCGACCTACTTGGCAAGAGATTTCAAGGTACTCGCCAACGATGAAATCGTATTGGGCCCAGTGGGACTCGCTGGTTTTGGAAAACGGTTTGCTACAGCGAGTAATCGAGAACGATGAGGGTTCCGAAAGTAGAAGACAGTTGGTGATTCCAAGAACAAGGATAGCAGCAGTACTGCGGAAATTACACGACAGTCCGTCAGGAGGACATCTAGGTGTGAAGAAGACCCTCCAGAAAGTGCGAGAACGGTGTTATTGGATGCACAGTTCCGAAGATGTGAAGGACTGGTGTAAGAAGTGCACTACCTGTGCTACGACCAATGGACCGCACGGGAGAAGAAAGGCTCCTATGAAGCAGTACAATGTCGGAAGCCCTTTTGAACGCATTGACCTGGACATTGCCGGACCGTTTCCACCGACAGCAAATGGCAGCAGGTACATTTTGGTGGTGATGGACTACTTCACAAAATGGGTAGCGGCGAATGCCATTCCAAACCAAGAAGCCGCAACAGTTGCCGACGTGCTTGTGAATGAGTTCATTTGCCGATATGGAGTGCCCCTGGAAATACACAGCGACCAGGGCAGAAACTTCGAAAGTCAGCTGTTCCAGGAAGTTTGTGAAAAGCTCGGCATGAAGAAAACGAGAACTACGGCTTTGCACCCACAGTCGGACGGGATGGTAGAGCGAATGAACAGAACTCTTGGCAAATACCTGTCTAAAGTAGTATCTAACCATCAGCGAGATTGGGACCAATATCTCTCGCTATTCGCGATGGCCTACAGATCCGCCATCAATGAGTCTACCGGCCAAACACCAGCAAGAGTTCTGTTCGGACGCGAAATGAGATTACCCTGCGACCTTGAATTTGGATGCCGACCCGGAGAAGACATAGCTGGTGAAGATTACGTGACCCTGCTGAGAAAAAGAATGGACGACGTACACGAGCTGGTTCGATCGAATCTCCAGATCGCTAGCGATAGGATGAAGAAAAGGTACGATATGCAAGCTACGGAAGGAGGTTTCCACGAAGGAGACAAAGTCTGGCTGCATAACCCAAGAAGACAAAAGGGTTTTTCTCCAAAGTTGTAGAAAGCTTGAAAAGAATCAACGATGTCATCTATCGTATCAGCAAGATCCCAAATGGAAAGCCAAAGGTGGTACACCGTAACCGATTAGCGCCATTCGAGGGTGACCACGATGAGGAAGTAAACCAGCTTCAGGAAGTAGCCGATCCTGCTTTTGTAGAGTTCATGGGTGCTTATGGTGGTACCGGAAAAGCGAGATTCGGCGTCACCACTGAGAGACGACAAGACCTGCTTACCGTTCAGGAGGAATACTCACTGGCAATAAACATCCCTGCCAGCGTAACCGATGCGCGCGGACTGGCATCTCTGTTTATAAAGAAGAGTGGTGCACGACTTTTGGCAAACCAGTTACCAGTACCAGGTAAAGCTTTGAAGCTGCAAAATGGCTCCCGCTACAATTTCCACCTAGTGACGAGGAACACCTTCGACGAAAGACCAACGTACGAGGATGTCTGGGAAGCATTACGAAGCCTGAGGCGGCATGAGCTTGAATTGAACGTGCATAGGCTAGCCATTCCCAAGATTGAATGTAGGCATTTAGATTGGCGAATAATCCGTAACATGGTAGAAGTAATCTTCCGAGACACCGAAGTGCAGGTACTGGTTTGCGGCCATGCTCGGGAGACACAGCCAACGGAGAAGACGGTCGCATGTTACTTCCATACAACTGGAAAATGCAACAAGGGGACCAGTTGCCGATACAGTCATCTTGTTCCAGTTTCCTAGCTAGTTCCAGGAGGAACTGTCTCTTAAGGAGGGGGCAATGTTACGCGAGCTACTGCATTAATATGCTCACTTAGTGCCCCCAGTGAAATCCCCGTATGAGACGACTATGGCTCCTCCGCCCAATTTTCGAGAACCATCCAAAATACGAAACATCGAGAATACCCAGTGCATCCGCCAGAACGTCGAGAGACTTCTAGGATTACGGCGCGCGAGTATAAAAGGCCACGAGCATCGCTGCAGGCAATTAGTCAATCAGTCAGTGTTGATACCGAAGGAAAGTAATCGCGCCTCGATAAAGTGTTTATTAAGTGACTCTCATATAAATTATAATTAGTGTGTTTAGTGAATTACATAAATTATTAAATAAGGACTGAATTACATATAAATCTGTAAATATAAATTAATTGTAAATATAAATTAGAATAAACGTTACATTATAAACAGTTAGTTTAATTTAAAAAGTTTACAATATTACCTACATATTAAATATAGTCTGACCAGCCCTCTACACTTTTGACTCCGCCTTCTCAAAGAGAATAGATACCCTTATACATATCAGAGACAACCCTCTCTGCACATGCCACATATTCGACAATTAATAGGATCTTATCTCTGATTAATAGGTTTTTAGAAATTGTTCAGTGTGTATGTGTCCGGCTAATTTGTGGTTTATGTGGACAATTATCAGGCATATCTAAAAATTGATATATGAGATACAGGAGAGAAAATAAAGTAAAATTTTTTTAAGAAAATTGATTTTTATTTTTTTTTCTCACCCTTGGAACGTTTGTCAGTGATTTTTGAATATAACATGCTAAAGACTATCGATTTATCAATCTATTTCTATTTTTTTTTCATCGGACATCGATATATGTAGATACAGGAGAGAAAATAAATTAAAAAATTTTTCCAAGAAAACTGATTTTTAATTTTTTTCTCACCCTTGGAACGTTTGTCAGTGGTTTTTGAAGACGACATGCTAAAGACTATCGATTTATCAATCTATTTCTATTTTTTTTTTCAACGGACATCGATATATGTAGATACAGGAGAGAAAATAAAGTAAAGAATGTTTTCCAAGAAAATTGATTTTTATTTTTTTTCTCACCCTTGGAACGTTTGTCAGTGATTTTTGAAGACGGCATGCTAAAGACTATCGATTTATCAATCTATTTCTATTTTTTTTTCAACGCACATCGATATATATAGATACAGGAGAGAAAATAAAGTAAAAATTTTTTTAAGAAAATTGATTTTTATTTTTTTTCTCACCCTTGGAACGTTTGTTAGTGATTTTTGAATATAACATGCTAAAGACTATCGATTTATCAATCTATTTCTATTTTTTTTTCCAACGGACATCGATATATGTAGATACAGGAGAGAAAATAAAGTAAAAATTTTTTTCAAGAAAATTGATTTTTATTTTTTTTTGTCACCCTTGGAACGTTTGTCAGTGATTTTTGAAGACGACATGCTAAAGACTATCGATTTATCAATCTATTTCTATTTTTTTTTTTCAACGGACATCGATATATCGATACCCTCATGAGAAAACCTCGTAACTCCAAAAACCCAAATTTTACAGGAGACAGAAAAAACCCAATAAGTTTAAAAGTTAAGTTATTTAAAATTTTCTTTTTTGATATAATGTTTTAGTTTATTATAGAAACCTGACGGTAAATTACATTATTTGTAAATGTGATTTATAGAAAAAAATATAGGAGTTACGAGCTTTTCTTATATTTCAGTTATTCTAATTTGGAGTTACATGATTTTCACAGTATGTAAGTTTTCAAGTAAAGTTATATTGTGGGGTTAATTTTTGGGTAATAAAAATAAAAATAGTAAAAAAGAACCATTTATTGGAAAAACTGAAGAAGGAATGAAAGCTAAATTACTAATATACTTAAATATAATCAAACAAACAAAGAATATATAAGAATAAATTTAGTCATGAGGAAGGGCATCGTAGTACGATTGATAATCCTTATCTAAGGATTTTTTAATTTCTTGAGGTAATCATACTTCTGTTTTTTTTATTTTTAGTCTTTCACTATAAAGTTTTGAAATCTCTGTATTAACAGATATATTAATTCTTACTGGCAACATTTTCCATTCATCTGGATGTCTTAACTTGTAATCTATAGATCCACCTGGATTGTAACGAAGGGCTCGAATGTCTTGTACAGTTGGGTCACCTACTTTTTTTCCGGGTCTTATTGCATTTACATACCGCAGATTTGAATAGTCATTAAAAAAGTCATGAGTTAAATATTTAACAAAATATGGTTTGGGGTTTTGTCCAGCGCCAAGACACACCTCGACATAATCAGCTGGCACGTTTATTTTTTTATTTTTCAATTTCCTTTCAATCGTGGCATGCATAGAGTCGGCCTCCATTTGTGTATGCCCCTTTTCTAGAAACTTCTGACAAATTGTAATTTTCTTCTCTATTGCTAACTTAAACAAGGCATTTGAAAGGGAGGTGTTTCTATTTTGACCGCAGCATCCATCGCTATAGAAAATTAACTGTTCATTTAAACCAATATCTTTACTTTCTTCGGTAATAAAGGCACTTAAAATACTTGCAAACTCATTTGAACCGACGCCCCCTTCAGTTTCGTTCCATATGAAGCAATATCCATCCTTCGTTTTTACATTAAATATAGTAAAATTGTGTACAACTATCTTCATTTTGTAATAGAGAAGGGAAACTGTTGATTTAGGACATAGAAGGACAGACTGCAAGTCCATTGTGTAAACTTTATGTTTCTCTCCTTTTTTATCTTTATCTTTCTCTTCTCTAGCTTCTACTTTCTTCTTTTGGTGTAGCTGGTACTCAGCTTCATTAAAATTACCAACTTTTTGAGCCACACAAATAGAGCACTCGTCTTTTTTTGGTGCGAAAATACTTAAGTTCATGTCATCGAAGGTAGTTAAAAACAGCGTTAACGATAATGGTTGTATGCTTTTCTCCGGGCACCAGCTATTAGTATAAAGTCGGTAAACTTGAGACTTCGAAGTCCACAATGGCTCAAGATACAATTTGGTCGTCCTGGCCCGACAATAGTGAGACTCCATTTTTGGCAGACTCTCAAAAAATAAATATAAATTTCGTTTTCGTTCCTCGAAGATAGCAAGTCTAGAGAATCTTCGTCCGGTTTCAGCCTCTTCTAACAAGTCCCCTGTTAGGTGTGGTAATTGATCTTCATCCTGATTACCTTTCTTCTTCCAGGAAATAGCAGCGGACTCGCCAATGGAGAACGTATTTAAAAACATATTTTTACATACGCGCAGTTTTGTTTCTTTTAATTGTAAATGGTAGGAATAACTATACGAACGTCTGGATTTCTCATCTTGCTTTCTATCTCTTGGTCTTTTACTTTCTTCTTGGGTAATTAACATTTTTACATACACCTTTTTTTCACCGTCACTCATTTTCCAAAAATCTTTAAACAATTGCGCTCTGTTTTCTTCGGAAAACTTTGTACATTGTAGCTTAGAGTTATTTTTACCTAATTTGCATTTACATCTTTCCTTAATTTTCCTTTCATTTTTAGGGATGGTATATACCCAGCGCCCATCAACTTTCCTTCTTCCTTGGTATTCTTTTCCACGCTCCCTTTTACGTTTATTTTTATTAGCCGACCAATTACTTTCATCTCCATGTCGTCGTTTCTGTCTACGCTTTTTATTTACTTCGGTAGATTTTTCTAATTCCGGTTCTTCTTCTTCATCTGCAGTTGGTACATAATCTGGCTCATGATCTTGACTTTCATTGTTATTGGGAAGAATAACGATTACTTCCGAATTCGGACCAGGTTGTTCCTTAGTGATCTCTTGTTCAAGAATTTGCTCTTCGGTGTTTTCTTCAAGCTGGTTATCCAAATGGGGTATGTAAACTGGGACATCGTGGCTGACAATTTCATCGTTGTTTGGAAAAATTAGATTCTTATATGATCTAGGATCAGGTTCATTAATAGTTATGTAATGCTCAGTGAATTCTTTTGCATCAGAATTGTCATTGTTCGCAATTGCAGCATTAGAACTACATGTCGGGATTTCAAAAAGAAGTTCATTTTGTAAAGCCATTTTCAAAATTTTACTAGCTCGAGAGCCTGACATCCTAAAAATAAAATAAATAAAATTACCTATAGAAAAGCTGGGATACTTTAATAAAAAAGTATAAATGGCCGAAATGTTTTTAAATAAACTATTGTTAATAAACTTTATTAAGATCAATATAAAAAGAAGCCTGGTGTAAAATAATTATTTGGGTATTATGTTTTGAAAATGGACTAGTGAAAAAGCTCCTACATTACACTCTCTAGTACCAGAAAAATAGTAGGTATAACTTACAAAAAGAGTATTGTAGCACGATTTAAATAATATAACCATTTGTGTTAAAACGTTACCCTTCAAAGCTAGTAAGTAAAGGAATTCGTTTTATGATAATAATAATAGCCACTGTGTAACCCATGCAATATTAAAAAACAAATAAAAAACATTTTAACTTACGTTACTTAGAATGCTTTTGTCGAGACAAAACACTGCAAATACAATTTTTAATTAAAATACTATCAACTATCAGCAATAATTACACTAAACTTGCTTTAACTACTTGTTTCACCGAATTAGTAAACACTAAACAAAATGCGGGAGATACGAGGTTTTCCTTAGCAAATAAAGCGCGGTGGAGTTACGAGGTTTTCTTTTTGTCGAATATTAAATTACAGCAAACTTCTGGAGATCCAAGATTTTCGCATTATATAGGTTTAGCTATTGTGAAACAGATGGCACCAAAAGGTCAAATTCACAAAAATGTGGAGTTACGAGGTTTTCTTATGAGGGTATCGATATGTAGATACAGGAGAGAAAATAAAGTAAAAAGTTTTTTCCAAGAAAACTGATTTTTAATTTTTTTCTCACCCTTGGAACGTTTGTCAGTGGTTTTTGAAGACGACATGCTAAAGACTATCGATTTATCAATCTATTTCTATTTTTTTTTTCAAAGGACATCGATATATGTAGATACAGGAGAGAAAATAAAGTAAAAATTTTTTTCAAGAAAATTGATTTTTATTTTTTTTCTCACCCTTGGAACGTTTGTCAGTGATTTTTGAATATGACATGCTAAAGACTATCGATTTATCAATCTATTTCTATTTTTTTTTCGACGGACATCGATATATGTAGATACAGGAGAGAAAATAAAGTAAAAATTTTTTTCAAGAAAATTGATTTTTATTTTTTTTCTCACCCTTGGAACGTTTGTCAGTGATTTTTGAATATGACATGCTAAAGACTATCGATTTATCAATCTATTTCTATTTTTTTTTTCAACGGACATCGATATATATATATATACAGGAGAGAAAATAAAGTAAAAATTTTTTTAAGAAAATTGATTTTTATATTTTTTCTCACCCTTGGAACGTTTGTCAGTGATTTTTGAAGACGACATGCTAAAGACTATCGATTTATCAATCTATTTCTATTTTTTTTTTCAACGGACATCGATATATGTAGATACAGGAGAGAAAATAAAGTAAAAATTTTTTTAAGAAAATTGATTTTTATTTTTTTTCTCACCCTTGGAACGTTTGTCAGTGATTTTTGAATATAACATGCTAAAGACTATCGATTTATCAATTTATTTCTATTTTTTTTTCAACGGACATCGATATATATAGATACAGGAGAGAAAATAAAGTAAAATTTTTTTTAAGAAAATTGATTTTTATTTTTTTTCTCACCCTTGGAACGTTTGTCAGTGATTTTTGAAGACGACATGCTAAAGACTATCGATTTATCAATCTATTTCTATTTTTTTTTTCAACGGACATCGATATATGTAGAGACAGGAGAGAAAATAAAGTGAACATTTTTTCCAAAAAAATTGATTTTTATTTTTTTTCTCACCCTTGGAACGTTTGTCAGTGATTTTTGAATATGGCATGCTAAAGACTATCGAATTATCAATCTATTTCTAGTTTTTTTTTCAACGGACATCGATATATGTAGATACAGGAGAGAAAATAAAGTAAAAATTTTTTTCAAGAAAATTGATTTTTATTTTTTTTCTCACCCTTGGAACGTTTGTCAGTGATTTTTGAATATAACATGCTAAAGATTATCGATTTATCAATATATTTCTATTTTTTTTTTCAACGGACATCGATATATATAGATACAGGAGAGAAAATAAAGTAAAAATTTTTTTAAGAAAATTGATTTTTATTTTTTTTCTCACCCTTGGAACGTTTGTCAGTGATTTTTGAAGACGACATGCTAAAGACTATCGATTTATCAATCTATTTCTATTTTTTTTTTCAACGGACATCGATATATATAGATACAGGAGAGAAAATAAAGTAAACATTTTTTTAAGAAAATTGATTTTTATTTTTTTTCTCACCCTTGGAACGTTTGTCAGTGATTTTTGAATATAACATGCTAAAGACTATCGATTTATCAATCTATTTCTATTTTTTTTTTCAGCGGACATCGATATATGTAGATACAGGAGAGAAAATAAAGTAAAAAAATGTTTTCAAGAAAAATGATTTTTATTTTTTTTTCACCCTTGGAACGTTTGTCAGTGATTTTTGAATATGACATGCTAAAGACTATCGATTTATCAATCTATTTTTTTTTCAACGGACATCGATATATGTAGATACAGGAGAGAAAATAAAGTAAAAATTTTTTTCAAGAAAATTGATTTTTATTTTTTTTCTCACCCTTGGAACGTTTGTCAGTGATTTTTGAATATGACATGCTAAAGACTATCGATTTATCAATCTATTTCTATTTTTGTTTTCAACGGACATCGATATATATATATATATATACAGGAGAGAAAATAAAGTAAAAATTTTTTTAAGAAAATTGATTTTTATATTTTTTCTCACCCTTGGAACGTTTGTCAGTGATTTTTGAAGACGACATGCTAAAGACTATCGATTTATCAATCTATTTCTATTTTTTTTTTCAACGGACATCGATATATGTAGATACAGGAGAGAAAATAAAGTAAAAATTTTTTTAAGAAAATTGATTTTTATTTTTTTTCTCACCCTTGGAACGTTTGTCAGTGATTTTTGAATATAACATGCTAAAGACTATCGATTTATCAATTTATTTCTATTTTTTTTTCAACGGACATCGATATATATAGATACAGGAGAGAAAATAAAGTAAAATTTTTTTTAAGAAAATTAATTTTTATTTTTTTTCTCACCCTTGGAACGTTTGTCAGTGATTTTTGAAGACGACATGCTAAAGACTATCGATTTATCAATCTATTTCTATTTTTTTTTTCAACGGACATCGATATATGTAGATACAGGAGAGAAAATAAAGTGAACATTTTTTCCAAAAAAATTGATTTTTATTTTTTTTCTCACCCTTGGAACGTTTGTCAGTGATTTTTGAATATGACATGCTAAAGACTATCGAATTATCAATCTATTTCTAGTTTTTTTTTCAACGGACATCGATATATGTAGATACAGGAGAGAAAATAAAGTAAAAATTTTTTTCAAGAAAATTGATTTTTATTTTTTTTCTCACCCTTGGAACGTTTGTCAGTGATTTTTGAAGACGACATGCTAAAGATTATCGATTTATCAATATATTTCTATTTTTTTTTTTCAACGGACATCGATATATATAGATACAGGAGAGAAAATAAAGTAAAAATTTTTTTAAGAAAATTGATTTTTATTTTTTTTCTCACCCTTGGAACGTTTGTCAGTGATTTTTGAAGACGACATGCTAAAGACTATCGATTTATCAATCTATTTCTATTTTTTTTTTCAACGGACATCGATATATATAGATACAGGAGAGAAAATAAAGTAAAAATTTTTTTAAGAAAATTGATTTTTATTTTTTTTCTCACCCTTGGAACGTTTGTCAGTGATTTTTGAATATAACATGCTAAAGACTATCGATTTATCAATCTATTTCTATTTTTTTTTTTCAGCGGACATCGATATATGTAGATACAGGAGAGAAAATAAAGTAAAAATTTTTTTCAAGAAAATTGATTTTTATTTTTTTTCTCACCCTTGGAACGTTTGTCAGTGATTTTTGAATATAACATGCTAAAGACTATCGATTTATCAATTTATTTCTATTTTTTTTTTCAACGGACATCGATATATATGGATACAGGAGAGAAAATAAAGTAAAAATTTTTTTAAGAAAATTGATTTTTATTTTTTTTCTCACCCTTGGAACGTTTGTCAGTGATTTTTGAAGACGACATGCTAAAGACTATCGATTTATCAATCTATTTCTATTTTTTTTTTCAAAGGACATCGATATATGTAGATACAGGAGAGAAAATAAAGTAAAAATTTTTTTAAGAAAATTGATTTTTATTTTTTTTCTCACCCTTGGAACGTTTGTCAGTGATTTTTGAATATAACATGCTGAAGACTATCGATTTATCAATCTATTTCTATTTTTTTTTCCAACGGACATCGATATATGTAGATACAGGAGAGAAAATAAAGTAAAAATTTTTTTCAAGAAAATTGATTTTTAATTTTTTTCTCACCCTTGGAACGTTTGTCAGTGATTTTTGAATATAACATGCTAAAGACTATCGATTTATCAATCTATTTCAATTTTTTTTTTCAACGGACATCGATATATGTACCTTGTAACCCATACCATTTTTTGGAGTCACTCACTGGAGTTTTTTCTGTATTCCCTTGCTCTAGTTACGTTTGTTCGTAATTTTCCCTTTGAATAAAGCAGAGAAAAGTTATTAATTCATATGCAAAATATCAAACCATAGGTTCGATAACGTATGCCCCTCGTAAATACGTTCGACTCTCAGCGGCTGAGCGGTCGAGCGGTGTTGCCAGATCAATTTTACTCGTTTGGAGCTGGGAGCTCGTCGATATGTTGTCGATGCACTTTTAACAAGTTTGTGGAAAATGCCGTAAAATTAAAAACTATATAAACACTAAACTACCAATTATTATTCTATTACAGAATAACAACTACTATACTAAGAATTAAATAAGAAAATAATGTATAAACAGTAAACAATCGATCACCTATCACCTTTGTTTAACCACAGTCTGAAGTCTGAAGCATGGTCTGGTCTGAAGTTATTTCTTACTGATTCTACAGGTTGCTGTAATCTGTAAAGCGATACTAGTGCCATCCCTTGACCGACCGCGGATTATTTCCTCCTATCCTGGTATATTCAAGTTTCTTTACTAGTAGGTGAAGGGTGAAAAAGTTTTAGCATTGCATTCAGAGATAAATTGCATTTTGCTTGCATTTATAAAGTATGTACTTCTTGTCGTAATTGCGTGGATCGTTTTCATAACTTTCTTGAATTTTGGATAATTTTGCTGTTATTCTACATACTTTTTATAAATAGTGGTTGTTTTAAAACGAGCATCGTGTTGAAAATATTGTTTTTACCAGAGAGTTTGTACTTATTTATTCTTGTTCAAGGACACTAAGTGCCATTAACCAGTGTCTTAAGTTTATTCAATGTAAGTATACATACACAAATAATAATATATATTTATATTTATAATAGATGCCTACATTTTGCATAAATTATTTAATTTGATAAATACATATAACATTAACCCTGGTGATGGATTTTAAAGGAATATGAAGCAACATATTAATTACCTATCAAATTAATTGTTTCAATCCTTACTAAGTGAAATTTTTCCATAATTATTGTTGAAATTCCATGATAATAAAATCTTCAACTGGGTACAAATGTTCCTGTGCTTTGTGCTAATGCTAAGAAATGATAGTGGTTTGTCCTAACATGATGAATAAAATTTATGCATTATAGACTTGTCTATCTAACTAAAATAATCACATATGCGTTGACTTTGGTTAGCAACGCGAATGTACATAGTTTTTGTCTTGTCAGAGTGACTTTTCATATAGGTAACAGATTTCATTTAATCTTTTTACCTATACAGATGCCATTAATCACTCACACATAATCTTAAACATAGTCGTAGCATAATTGCGACATATGAAATGCTCAAATATAAAAAAAATGTTACTTAAAAAAAATAAAACTCACGTTTTTTCTTCGTTTCTACGTCTTCTAATCTTAACCACTAAAAAATCTGTTGAAGTTAGTAATTCTACCATATCCTCCAAGTTGAGGTCTTATTACACATATTATCTTTGTATCCAAACAAAGCTTTATTTAAAGGTATAATTAAAGGTCGCTAACAATATTTCACTGTAAGGACCATATGTCACAATTATGCTACCACTATGTTTAAGATTTTGTGTGAATAATTTACGGCATCTGTATCTTCAGTCCATAGGCAATAATATTAAATGAAATGTACAGGAACAATATTGTACTTAAATATATGAATAAAATGAAAACTTAAACTAAAGTACTATAATCTCGACTATTATATATTTTATGAAAAGTCAATTATCAAATAAAATAACAAATTCCACAACAGAAATATAATTTGTGAAACCAGTGGAGTAATAAATATTTTATTTCTGTTTTGGAATTTGTTATTATTTTATTTGATAATTCAACATACCTATTTAGTCTTGAAAGACCTATTAAGGTAAGAAATCAAAGAATCCCAAAAAACTAGTAAAAATAAAAGATATGAATAGAAAATTCCAAAAATAATACATACATATATAAAAAAAATGTGAACACCAAACAGATGAATAAGGAACTTGTTGAATACAATTATGTGCATATTATGATCCTAATAACAATGTTAGCACTACTTTTTAGTAATATATTTAGTTATTGTATAACATATTCCTAATTAATAATTATCGTTTTGTGTTACAGATGTCAGGTAACAAATGTGCCTATTATCATTGTGGAAAATCCAGTAGAAATAATCCTGGATTGAGAAAATTTACATTTCCTGTTCATGATGAAAAAAGATGCATTGAGTGGATTCACAACTCAGGTAATTTACTTAATCATAAATAGAAAAATCTTTACCTGAAAATTGAAATATTCATGAAGTAATGAGCTCTACAATTCATCAATTCGAAGGGAAAACTATTACATTTATTTAGTGTTTCTGAATTTATGAAAATTACAAGAAAACTAAACATTACTACAGGTTATAATATTAAGTATGTACAGAGAATAAACATATTACTTTCAAGTTGCCAACGCCAAACGTGCCACTAAAAAAACTGG
This sequence comes from Lochmaea crataegi, assembly GCA_947563755.1. Taxonomy (NCBI): domain Eukaryota; kingdom Metazoa; phylum Arthropoda; class Insecta; order Coleoptera; family Chrysomelidae; genus Lochmaea; species Lochmaea crataegi. Next base: position 25,187,394 of record OX387433.1, on the reverse strand, counting down.
GAATTTTGGACGTAATATAAAGGTGGCCGTAATTGGCAGGTTTTGTGTCTTCAAATATGATAAATGTTAATAATTTTTCTTTGTATTTTATTAATTGAAAAGGAAGTAAAACAAGAATATAGACATGTAGCCTTAATGGACACAAGACACCACCAACCTGCAGAGTCAACAATAAAATATTATAAATTAAATTGCAACATGTGTTTTCACGCTTTTTTACAAATAGATCTTTATAACAACAGTTTGTTTTATAAAATCATTTTATTGTATAAATTCCATAGTTAGTTTCCTTTTTGTGTAGTTTTGAAAATAAAGTTTTTTAAAAGTTACAAAGTGAAACGATTAACATTTCTGGCGCTGCGAACAGGATCCTCGTACAGAAACCACCCGTTTCCTGGTCAATTTCAATTGTTCGACGAGAGTCCTACGAACCTGGGAATAGAAAAGAAAAGCATGCTGAGGAAATCATCAGTGATCATCCTTCTGTAAGTGAATTTTTCCTTTCTTTCCTTTATGAGCATTTTTAGTGATATTTCTCGAGAAAATTTGCATTTAATTTTTGAAAATCTTTCCATAAATATTTCTCCAAATAATTATAGTACTTCAGATTTATTAGATAATTCAATAGCCGATATGCCTATGAGTAACGGTGATATTTCTAGCATTTGTGCTACTTTGCCCGAATTTACTACCGGAGACAATCTCTCCACCTTTATAAAATCAGCTGATAATTTAATAGCATTTCTTATTACTCAGGAGATTACTCCAGCTCAAGAATTTATTTTGAATGCCAATATTTTATCTCGTATCAAAGGTGAACCAAGAGATTTTTTAAATTATTCTAATAAAACTATTTGGACAGACGTACGACCGGCCTTGTTAGCTAAGTACGGCGACCGACGTTCAGAAGACATTTTAGTAACACAATTATCAACAACAGTTCAAAAATTTAACGAGACATATGACCAATATCATCAGCGAGTATCAAATAACCTAAACGATTTACTCCAGCATATTACATTAAACAATAATATCGAATCTGTCAATTTCAAAACTCCCTATTTTAAGAATATGGCCCTTAAGACATTCTGCTCAGGCATAAATGAACCTTATTGTGAGTATTTATCACATTTTCAAATCACTTCCCTTGAAGAAGCTCTTCAAAAGTGTATAGCATACGATAATCATAAAAATCAGCAACAATATATGAATTTCTTGAAGCAACAACAAAACAGAGGACCGTCTTCTGCTAGACAAAATCCTAGCGGTCCCACTCAAAATCGTTTTAACAGTAGATCCGGCAACTTTTCGACACAGCCCCATAATCCCCCGCAACGTAATTTCAATTCAAACGATAATCGTCCGCGAACTTTTTCACAACCAATCAACTCTTCGCCGACCCCTCGTAATACAGCACAGCAAAACTTCAATTTTCCACGGAATAATTTCCAAAACAATAACCAAAGGAATGTGTTTCAACCTTCAAATTTTGGTAACAACGCTCAAAATTTCAATAGATTCCTAGAAACACCCAACATCAACAAAACACTTCCTCTCCTATGAGCGGTGTACAAACAATTCAATCCAGAAATGAACCCATGAGTATGTCTACCAGACGAACACATAATTTCAATATAAACTCTTCAAATAATGAAGCAATTGAAAATTTCGATGAAGAAACTTTTCAGGATTTTCACGAGAACCCTTCCGAAGAACAACCGCCCCCTGTATAAACATAAATAATATTCGAGGATACCCCCAATTACCCTTTTTCATAATGCCCAAATCAAAATTAAAAGTTTTAATAGATTCAGGTGGATCTAATACTATTATCTCCCCAAAAGCCGCAAAATTTTTTGACAAATCCCATATTTATCATAAACCTTTCACATTAACCTCTATGAAATTAACTCATAAATGCAAGCTAAATATTGATACACCTATATTTAAAGAATATAATATAAACGAATTTATTGATGCTCGAATTGCTGAATGGAGTGAAGATTTCGATATTTTACTAGGTAATTCTGACTTAGAAAGATTTAACGCAATTTTAGATTATTCGACAAAGACTCTAACCTTAAGAAATTTACGTATAACAATTCCATTTAAAACCTTAATTAATAAAATTCCCGTTAGCATAAGCAGTGGTGAAATATTATTCCCAGAAACAGTAATTAATAACGTGAGAATTCCAGAGTCTATTCACACTGTAAAGTATGGTTTTATAGACGATATTACATTTCAAACACCTGTTAACATAGAAACAGTAGTAGTAGATAACTTAGAAAATTATGAGATAAAAAATCCCACGTGCAATTTTGATGAGTCTGTTATTCGGACAGAACATTTAAATATTGAAGAAAAAGAAAAAATTAAAAATTTGTGTAAAAAATTTAAAGATTTATTTCATGACGACAAATCCAAACTGACTTTTACTTCTGCTATTAAACACGAAATTAAAACACGAGACGAAAACCCTATTTATGTTAGAAGTTACAGACACCCCAAAATAGTGCAGGAAGAAATTGTTAAACAAGTAAACAAGCTTTTAGATAATAATATTATAAGACCCTCTACATCTCCATATTCCGCCCCCGTGTGGATCGTCCCAAAAAAGGCCGACGCTTCCGGTCAGAAAAAATTCCGAATGGTAATTGATTACCGAAAACTTAACGAAAATACTATAGACGATAAATATCCAATTCCCAAAATTGATGAAATTTTAGACAATTTAGGTAAAGCCACCTATTTTACAACTCTAGATTTAGCCCAAGGATTCCATCAGATCGAACTTCATCCAAATTCAATCGAAAAAACAGCCTTTACTGTACCACATGGTCATTTTGAATATACGAAACTTCCTATGGGACTAAAAAATAGCCCAGCAACATTTGAAAGATTAATGGATAACATTTTAAGACCCTTCTTATATAAATTCTGCTTTGTTTATATGGACGATGTAATTATCTTCTCAAAATCTCTTCATGAACATCTTGTTCATATTACCGCTATCTTTGATGTTTTTCGAAAAAACAATCTTAAAATTCAATTGGACAAATCCGAGTTTCTTAAAAAGGAAGTCTCTTTTCTTGGCCACTTAGTGACCGTCGATGGTATCAAACCGAATCCTTGTAAGATAGAAGCTATCCAAAAATTTCCTTTGCCGAAAACATTAAAAGAAATTAAATCATTTCTAGGACTTATAGGTTACTATCGAAGATTCATCCCAAATTTCGCTAAAGTCACATCTCCATTTTCTAGATGCACTCGAAAAGGAACAAACATCGACCCCACTAATCCTAACTATTTAGAATGTTTCGAAAAATGCAAACAATTATTGACTAACGCCCCCATCCTTCAATATCCCGATTTTTCAAAATCATTTGTACTAACTACAGATGCCTCGAATGTAGCTATTGGTTCTGTACTTTCTCAGAATAACCACCCAATTGCTTATTATTCTAGAACTTTGAATTCCGCAGAGCAAAACTACTCAACAATTGAAAAAGAACTATTAGCTATTGTCGATTCTTGTAAACATTTCCGTCCCTATTTATACGGTCAAAAATTTCTTATCGAAACGGATCACAACCCTCTTGTTTGGATCTATAAAATAAAAGACCCCACTTCTAGGTTAGCACGCTGGAGACTTAAATTAGAGGATTATAATTTTGAGGTGAAATATAAGTTAGGTAAAGAAAACCAAGTAGCCGATTCTCTTTCCAGAGTTCACATAAATGCCCTTACGGATTACTCAAATTGTGCTGAACCCCCAGATTTAAATGACGTATTTGACGTAGACAAATTTCTCGAAAATTTTGATGAGAATCAATCATCCGACAATACACAACATACTGCAGTTGAAAACCCAATCGCAGGAATACTTATCTCCGAAGAACCCATTAATTTATCGACAAATCAATTAATATTTATTACCGAATCAGAAAATTATGATTTAACTTATAAGAAAATTTTTCATAAACATAGATACACGATACACTTAACCGAGGAAAATTGGAAATCTGAAATACTAGATGTTTTCAAAGAAATCCTACGACCAAATCAAAGGTTTTCGATAAAAATAGACCAAGAGTACAGACCTTTCATTTGCAATTACTTTAGAGAAAACTTAGACTCAACAGTTAAAGCTATTTTCTGTACAACAATGTTACAGGACATTGAAGACGAACAAAGACAAATAGAATGCGTGAAAAAATACCATTCCGAAAATCATAACGGAATAGTAGAAACCTACAAACATTTAAGACATCAATTTTACTGGCCTTCTATGCAAACAACTATCTCTAACTTTATTAATAAATGTGAAATCTGCCTAAAAAATAAATACGAAAGACACCCCTATAAACTTCCTCAACTAGGACCACTTCTTGGTCAAAAACCTTTTGATATTTTGCACATAGATCTATTTCGATCTATTTCATTGTAACAAAAACTTGTATTTGACAATTTTGGACTCATTTTCGAAATATGGACAATGCTATAAAATACCCGACAAAACATAAATCTCAATATTAAGTAAATTACGACATTATTTTGCACACTACAACTATCCCAAGAAAATTGTATCCGACAGTGGTACCGAGTTTAACTCCTCTCTAATCAAAGAATTCATGAAAATCCATAAAATTGAAATGCATTACACAACAGTAAACAATTCTTCTTCAAACTCCCCAGTTGAAAGATTTCATTCGACTCTTTCCGAAAAAGTCAGAACCTTAAAAGAACAAAATCCAAATGACCCTATAGACGACCTTTTTACTCATGCCATACTAATTTATAATCAATCTATTCATTCTGCCACAAATTATTCTCCCTTTTCAATTCTGTACGGCCCATACGCTGAAGAGATTCATTTTGACTTCGACCTCCCGGTATACGAAACATACAATCAAAGACATAAAGACGAATTACAACCCTTTATCAAAGACTTATATAATAAACAAAAAGAAAAAAGAGAGAAAATCTTAAATGAACAAAATAAAAATGCCGAAATTATACCAGATATAAACATTGCACAAACTCTGTATGTATCCAAGAAAAAGCACAGACCTAAATTACAAGCACCCTATACAACTATTCGACCTGAAAAACAGAACAAAACAAAAATCATTGGAAAAACCAAAAATCAAAAAGTCACTAGTACTCATTTAAAATTTGTGAAAAGAATTCGAAAACTGACCGATAAAAAAGCTCAAGACAAAACTTCTTTACAGGACAACCCTATCCCTGGGACATCTTCTCAAGATCCAGAGCATTCCGAATAATGGTTATTATGCCGAGGAATTGGGAAAATCCAGAGAAATTTCACATTATCATAGACACATTCTACACATAGATTTAGACTTATTAGCGGAAACTTTAAATACTAACTTAAACGATTTCTTTAAAATTTCTATTCAAAACGGACCCCTCTCACTCCTATACGCTCAATACAATCACTTACGTGAACAAGCTTACGACGACCTTAATAAGATAACAAGAAAACAAAAGAAAGCACTTTTTAATTTTCTTGGTACAGCTATAAAATACATTACAGGTAACCCCGACGACTCAGACTTAGACTTGTTAAAAACCCACATAACAGCCATAGAATTAAAAGAAAATGAAATCATAAAAAAATTTAATAATCAAATCTCATTTGGACAATCTTTAGATACTAGATTTAATAGATTATTAATGAAAATAAATAATAATAGTATGACAGTTTTAGCCGCAATTAATAAACTATCCGCTGATTTTGACGGTTATAATGCCCTACATAATGAAATACTTAACCTCCAAAATATAAATGAATTTATTATGAAATTGATTAGAACAATTACCCTTTCACACTTAGATATAACTAACATTGAATTATTTACTTTAAAAGAACTAGAAACCCTAAAAGATAATCTTCTTCATATCTACGCTAGAGAAGCCCTTCTTGTCAATGACGAACATCCCTATGAACTTATTGAATCTTCCAAATCTCTTATTTGCGTCACTTCCAAGACAATGCTCATAATAGTCAAAATCCCAATCCTTCGCACTAGCTCTTATCCTACATTCCGAATTTATCCCGTACCTAACAAAGATCACATAATTATTTTGCCACCTGCCCATTTCTACGCCAACAACAAATGGTACGAAAATTGTATTGGCCGAGACGATAACATTATCTGTACAAATCATGTAGCATCCAAATGCTTAATTCCCAACATTAACAATTGCACAAAATGTAGAGCAACAGAAAATTTCGTGCAAGAAACTTCACAAGTCATTTTAATAGGAATAGTTCACCCTATCAAAATTGGAGATCAATGGATCCAATCAACCAGCATCCTACTAATTGAGGAACCAATTTCTATCGAAGGTGTCCTCTACACAAAGAAAACCGTTCAAGAAATTTCATTCCCGGAAGCCATACCAATGGAGCTCACACCGGACCATGAAATCAAGCTAGAGAAGTTGAAAATTCCCGAAACCCACGGCCAAATTCAACCAATAGAACCAATAGAACCATTAGAAAATTTACCCGAAATTTCTACCGGACTTAGTGCTGCTTCTATTATTTTACTAATGTCTGTTTTAGCATTTTTATTAATTATATTTTTAAAGAAGAGGAAAAGAATTTCGAAAATTCTTTTTGGTCAAAAATTGCAGCCAGCCCAAATTCAAATTTTAGAAGATTTACTTCAAGATGGTCCCAAGACTTCGAGGACGAAGTCAGCACCAGAGGGGGGAGGAGACATGTAGCCTTAATGGACACAAGACACCACCAACCTGCAGAGTCAACAATAAAATATTATAAATTAAATTGCAACATGTGTTTTCACGCTTTTTTACAAATAGATCTTTATAACAACAGTTTGTTTTATAAAATCATTTTATTGTATAAATTCCATAGTTAGTTTCCTTTTTGTGTAGTTTTGAAAATAAAGTTTTTTAAAAGTTACAAAGTGAAACGATTAACATTTCATTATTTAAGAATCTTCGAATCATTTGCATAATGCTAACTTCTATACCTAACTAATCAAATGAGAATAATCCTGATAGTAGTTCACATTACAACAATCACATTTTATTTTCCCTGTTCTTTAGTCGCAAAAGAGTAGCTTTACATAAAGCAATTAGGTTTTGTAAATCTGTTTATTCCTTGTAAATGGGACAACCTGTAAAATAGTGGACATATTTATTAGACTTTTTACTTAGATAGATACTTAAATTGTGCTAAGAATTTGTCATTTTGAATTTTTATAAAATTGTAGCTTTTTTTAAACATTTTGCAAGATTGTATGTAGTACCATTGTTTAAGAAAGTAACCATAAAATATTTCATTGAGCTGATTAATCTTTAGCAAACAGTGTTTCACCAACTATGCATTATATAGATTTAAAAGTATTGGTAAAATTATTTGTACTGAAGATGACACCAAACTGTTTTCTGTTCTTTAAATATGTATCTTAAGATTGATTAGAATAATCATTGTTTTTTATTAATGCAATAAACCACACATTTTAACAAGAAACAATTATATTTTTAGGTAACTCTGGACTGTCGAATTTGAGCCCAAAATCTCTGAAGTTCTTCATATGAAAGCGATTGTGAATTTACTCTTAAAAATAGTCCAGAAGTTTATTTTGCAGGATATTTGTGTAAAAAGGTATTAGATAAATACAAGTGTAATTTATGCAAAGAATTTTTAGAAGATGATCTGAATCAAGCTCAGGAAAAAAATGAATGTCTTATATTTTTAAAGAATTTTAATATAGGAGACTTTTCAATTTGACACTGGAAAGTGCCTTCACCTATTTTAAAATAATTTACAAAAATAAGTATGCATATTATTTTTCAAAATATTTTGTGGGATTGATGGGAAAGTCGAAATTATCTAAGAAGATGAAAAATCAAATTACCAATAAATTGCGAAAGCTCTTGTCTGATTGGTTTGTCGAAAATGAATGTAAAGTACATAGATCTTTTTTATTAGAATTATTGATAAGAACTTTAATTTTTAAGGATCTCAAATATAGATCGTTGAAAGCTGCTGCTGCAAAAAAAGACAGAAAAAAATCTGACAAACTGACAATTTTGCAAAATAAGTGACAGTTGTACATCTATATTTTAGATTCTTATGTACTTTACGTTTCATTTTCAAATATTTCTAGGTTAGCTCACTTTTGAGTTAAATCAAAGTTTAATGTAGGTACCTATCTTTGAATTTTTTTGTTTTTATTGTTATTCTATGTTCAATTTAGTGGAATAAAAGGAAAATTAATAAAAAATTGTTATTGCGTTAATAATTTTTTTTACAAAATCCATAACAATACTTTCACCCAAAACCCGATTGTTATACAAGAAGTTCTTACCGATTCAATTAGGAATTCATCTCTGTGATAAAGATTATATATAAATGTGTTCATCTATTTGTCCAACAAGAGAAAGTTTCTTTTCAATATTTTTTTTATGAAAAACTTACGCATTACCATCATTTGTGGAAAGATATAGAGGTATCGAACGGAATGTCATACGATTGACTAAAAGAAATAAATATAATTCTTATCTCATTTAAAATTCGAAACTACTTTCACACTATATAAACTCCATTACAAGATATTTTGGTTTAAGGTTTAACACCAATATGATTGATTCAAGAGAAAAACCCACAGCAGGTAGACGATAATCCGATAACAATAACACAGCATCGTATGTATTTTTTATTAGAAACATTTTTTGATAACATATCTACCGGATTATAGATGAAATAAACTAAAAGCGTATACGGTGGGCCACCCTGTACGTTTCAACAGTTTAATTTATTCAATTCCAATTAATAAATAGTTAAATATGTTGTTAAGAAATTCAGTGATTTTTTTCACAAAATAAATTTAATTTATGTTTTAGTATCTAAATTTTACCTAGGTACTTCGGATCTGTTACTGTTAGGTACTTTACAATTGGTGATTGATGAACTTTTATTATTAATCCGACCAGATACCGGTCAACCAAATATTGTGAAATATACTTTAGTAAGGCTTATTTAAATCGGTGAATAAACATCGAATACCTATTCATTTCAAAAATGACGAAAAACATAATATAATACCTAACAAACAAAAGAGATATTAAAAGAGCATTCATTCATTCATTTATTGTCACAAAGACAGCTTTCTTGTATTCTCCCCTATTCCATTAAGTTACATCACATGAAGGCAATTGGGTATAATGCTTCATTGTTTTACATAAAAAAGGTAAAATTTTGTTTGGTTGGTTAGGTAGGTACATAGATAAGTTGAAATCTATTTTCTTGTTGTTTATTTTAAGGTAATCATGGTGCCACCTATCGGTCAGTAGTATCTCGGCTTCGCAAGTATTTGAAAGTCCCAATTTCACCGCAATTTAACTTAAACCGCTACCCATGGAGGCTCGCTACCTCTCAGCATTGTATAAAGCATTGTATACAATGCTCTCAGTATATATGCATCTCTTTTTTTAGGGTCTCTGTTATACTCATTAGGTTGACAGACTATTTCTTTTTTAGACAATGGTAAAACCAATTAATAGTTAATAATAAAAATTTAAAATATTTAAATAAAAAATACAGTGAAGAACAAATTTGAAGTAAATAGTTTTATTTTAATTTAAATATAATCGATTTCGTAACTTGTAGTCACAGGTGCAAGAAGAAGATAAAGATATCAGATATGATTATAACCTCTAAACCATATAAGGATTTATCTATGTTCTAAACTCAATGAATTGGACTCCAATTCATTGTCTAAACTAAAAAAGAGCGTCATGCTTATCGCTTTCCCTCGCAGTGGGATTCTGTGTCACGTTGATATCAACATGTAGATAGCGACAATTGATGTCGACATGTCGTTACCACATCAAGCTATTTTGATATTCTGTGTCACTATCGCTTTACCTTCGGGAAGATTCGTAAAAATATTACTCATCCTAAAAATCTGCTCTGCTTTGCATTTATACCCTCAATTATAATTGGTTGTTTAAAGTGAACTGTAAAAATGAGCTTATAGGATAATTTGTCTTCATCAGATAAATTGCCACAATTTAGCCTAATAAAACAGCATTAGTTATGGTGTCACTTTTCTCAGCTCTCACTCTCTCAGTATTTTTGTTTTCTTTGGTCTGATTTTAAATATTTGCAATAATTTAAAATTGTGTATGTTGTCTGATATATTGAAATGTTTGCAATTAATAATGAACAAACTCGAACATCCCAATAAAGGAGAAAGAAGAAGCTGAAACATGGAACAGCAAAAGAAGAATATAGACAACTTCACATGTAAACTAGTGACGTATCTACATTATAAGTTGCATAGTTTCAGTAAATTTTTATTTTCATTTTTTTCTTTTAATCTGAAGACCAAATTTGAAATAATTATATTTTTGTATCTCGCATTTGCCACTTATTAATATTACCTAATAAAACATGTGGTCAAAATTTTAAGTTGAACACCCAATTCCCAAAAAGTCATTAATTTTGTGTTGTAACTTTTTTACTGTAATGAAAGTACTTATGAAAGTCGTAAATAATCCGTCTAATATTGGAATACTCATACTCGGGAATATCAGTTATTGGTGCTCTTCTAGGCCGCTTCTTTCTTGGGGAGGAAAATTTTACTTGCACGTTATTTGCAGAAATTATTGCTCCCCTTCTTTAACCACTCTTTCAATGGTTCTTATCGAAATACCCAATACAAAATAAAGATTTGTGTTGAAATAGTTATTTTTGAAATTTATTTAATGTTACCTCTGTAGCAAGAGATGTTTTATTTTTCACATTTGATAACGTATCCGACTCACATTTGTCACTTTGAAAATAATTGAACACTTTAAAAATTATTTCACGTGCCTGACTCTTGATAACTGGTTTTTTGTTAGGCGATGACATTTTTTTAGAAACAACACAAAAATTATTCAGACAATGCCAAACGCCAACAGAATTGGAGGACAACTAATGATACGCCTCTGTACAGAGCATTTATATGTCATGCAAGAACTGTAGTGGGAGGTAACATTGAAAATGAGTTTTTTGCGCATGGGAGCGGGCTCGCCATCACGTTTGGCGCTTGCTGTATGATACACCGCACTTTTGCTGCGTTTCCCAGTTTTTTCTTGTCATTAATATCCCAGTGCATGTTTGTAGCCTCAATCCGTTGAATTCCTCTAAATTGTTTTGTTGAGATTTGATGCGTCAACTTTCCTTATAGTGTAAGGAGAGTTGACGCAGCTTAATATGAGGAGAGTTGACGCATTCATCATAAATGATTTTTTTAACAATTTGAATTTTTACAGCCATGCCAACCGAGTACAAGAGGAAGGGCAGTGTGGCAAGAAGCCAGTGGAATACCGATCAGCAATTAACGCAATCGACACGGAAAATATGAGCATCCGAGAAGCGGGCCGCGTCTATGGCATCCCAGAAGCTACTCTACGGCGTCGAATGAAGAACAGGAATGTCCATAGCAAAAACCTGGGACCTACATCTACCCTAGGAGATCATAACGAAGCTCAGGTGCGTTCGAGTTAGCCGAAAGATTGCAGTTACCGCACAAGTTTAACAGAGAAGTACGTATGGTTACATTCCTTTTTGAGAAGGTAACGACATCTCAGCATACGAAAATCTGAAGGAGTTTCTGCTGCCAGAGCTTTAGCAATGACACGGGAAAATGTGGCCTCATATTTTTCACTCCTCAAACAGAAGTTGATTTAAAACGAATTGATGAACGAACCTGGACGCATCTACAACATTGATGAGACTGGGTTACAACTCAACAACCGTCCCAAACACGTCTTAGCTACCAAGGGGTCCAAAACCGTCGTGTCTGTTACATCTTGTGAGAAGGGGGAAACCATCTCGATCATCGTATGCTTCAATGCCGAAGGTACCTACATACCTCCAACATGTGTCTTCAAGGGGAAGAACAAGAAGCCCGAATACGAAGATGGAACGCCGCCTGGGTCCCTCGTAATTATGTCGCAGAAATTGGCATACGTTAACAGCGATATTTTCTTCAATTGGCTGCAAGAAATGTTTATTCCGCGTAAACCTGCAGGAAAGGTACTACTTTTATTAGAAACACTCCTCACATTTTAGCAACGTTGAAATGCTCGAATATGCAGCTGAGAATGAAGTCATTCTCTTTTGTTTGCCAAGTCATAGACCCAGTTTTTGCAGCCCTTGGATAGATGCTTTTTCAAAGCCTTTAAAGCATTTTATTACAATGCTACCAATATATTTTTACGAACAAATCCCGGAAGACGACTTAACAGGCTCCAGTTCGGACAGATACTTGCCACTGCTTGGGAAAAATCCGCAACGATAAAAAATGCAGTGTCCTCGTTTAAAGCAACAGGCATTGTCCCGTTCGATCCATCGATCATTCCTGATCATGGTTACCTAACAGACCAAGAAGCACAAACAACAGCAAGTCATCCTGAAGAAGATCTTCAGACACATGCAAACGCCCCAGTTGGCGTTGTTAGGGATACGTCAAATTCTCCAGAACCTGGTTGTTCACATTGGCCTGAAACAGACCCCTCACCAAATGATTATCAGTACTCGGCACAGGTCAGGTTCACCTCAGCCTATTCGTTTCACTTTTCCTGGAAAATACCCTACTCCTGGTAAAATGCTCGACCAAATATCTCCTGTGCCCATTGCCAAGGCAGTCGAAACTGTACGGAAACGGAGCAGACAACTTGCTTCTGTTTTAACAGACAATGACAACATCTCAGAAAAGAGACAAAAGATGGCGGCGAAAGAAAAAAAGGCTAGAAAACCAAAACGCAGTGAAGCAAAAGCCACAAAAAAAACGTAAGACAACCTGCAAAGAAGAAGAGCTTTCCAGAATAATCTAGAGATGAAGAGGAAAACTTGAGTGTTGTCTACGATGATTCGTCAAGTTTTGAAGATGAATCGGATGATTGTGTAGGATGTGGTGAGAACTAGCACGAAGTTTGTGGACGCCTGTGAATATTGCGGGAAAAAGGCAATGAAGTAGGCAGCTTTCGTTTTATACCTACAAGAATAATGTTTTTTTTCTCAGAATTTATCTTTTGTTACTTTTTCAAATAAATAATTTACGTTGAAAGTATGAATATTGTTTAATGAAATACCTACTGAAAACTTTTTAAACATTATTTTCCGTTATTATTGCACGAACTAATGAATGCGTCATCTCCCCCCACACACTTAGGTGAGATGACGCAATATCGAGAAGAAAAAACATTTATTTTTCTTGACACGTTTACCCCCTCGTGACATATTTATATTTCTGTTAATTTCTGCACCGTACTGGTTTTACACCAAATTCAAAAAAAGTCCGCCATCTCTCCTAGGTTTACCCTATACTGATTTTGGGGAGGTCGTCAAAAATGGGGGTAAAGAATAAAGTGCGGCGTGGCGCATATTAGAAGCTATTGTTGAAAACTGAATCACCTAGGGAAATAAGTTTTATGAATTTCTCCAAGAGCTAAACGTCTTAAAATGTTCAAAAATCAAAAATATTCGACAGTAAATGCTTCAAACACACATAATAAAATGGCTGTCGCCATGAAACATCGTTTGTAACGCCAATGGAATGAAACGGTCGTTACGAGGCGACATAGATAAACAAGACCGATTTTGGTTTCTGCACAAGACAGGTGGCTTCTTATTTTTACATCTACAAGTGAATTTTCCTTACTTACTTGTTCCTATAAATTAAATAATATGAAATGAAAGGGTTAAACAAATATGCGTAAGTATTAGCAATACCAAAGATGGCAAGAAGAATATTCGGCATGTACAAAAGGTGCCCAATTTCACGATATACAACCGATAATCTATAAAAAAAAAAACCTGGTTCACCGATATATCAAATCGACATATCATTAAAAGTTTAAATAGAATAATAAGTAAACATGTGCTTTATCCATAATACAAATTTAAAATAGGATTGACAGACTCTCCAAATTGTACCTGTGGCGAATTAGGTACATTGCAGCACATCATCTTTAAATGTGTAACATATAACCAACTAAATGCAGAACTTTACAGTAATATCCAGAGGGCAGGTGCGGAACCAATCTTGATGCACTTTTAAGCACACGGAACATAAATATACATGTAATTATTTATAATCATTTGAAAAAACTGAAAATGGAGATATAAAAAAATGCATGTAGAGAAAATTAAAATAAAAAATGTATAATAATATATTTATAAAATATTTGTATATTTGTATCAAAACACACACACCTATACATGTTCATATAAATAAAATAAAATTATATTAAATAGAAGGGTGTTACAAATAGGCGTAAATATTACCAATAATAATAATAATTGAATACTAAAAAATCTTAGATGACACCACTGTACAATAATTCATACGTTATCGTCCGAATCTTCACTAAATAGTATACCGCTTGTCGTTGTAAATAATGTATATCTGCGAGGTTTCCTCCAAACGGCACTAGACGTTCGTTTCAGTTTTCTCGGATCGATGACTTCGAAAATCTCGATCAAATCCGGGCTATGCGATTGACAACAGAATAGCGAATTCTTAATTTTTTCTCCTGCCACCAATTGTGTGTAAAGTTTTCTTTTCAAATAATCATCTGAAATTTAAATGAATTCATCGGTTAACATTTTATACTCTTTCTAAAGTCAATGTGAACAAAAATGAGTTAAGATTGTGTAACGATATCGAATACTTCCAGTCAGAATAACCATTTAAGATCATTTATAACAATAAAAATAAACCGAGAAAATAAAAATAACTGACCTCTACTCCACTGAGGTCTGACATATCCTTTTTTTACATGTAACTCATCGTCCGAATCATAGCAATCATCTGTAGGAAGTAAAGGAGCCTTCGTCATCATATAGGTCGGTAAATGGTTTTGTAATTGAGTCCTTTTCGTCTGTCCATTTTCTGCCACTTTTGTATCCCTATAAATAATTATACATTTACTTATCATAATCAACGGAGGGCACAACACCTAGGAGCCTACTGGATAGAAGAGCGACACTTACATAAACTAAAATATCCTAAAATGTCTCTGGGAAATAGGTCTAAAGGAACTACACTAGTCTCCGAGACTTTCCTCGGGAACTAAGTAGAAGAAAGGGGGCCCAATAAATATTTAAGGTATCAGTGAATGTCACCCCAATATACATACATAACCCTTTCACTGCGGGAACCGTTCGGAGCCGCACCAAAAAGTGGCAATCTACTTGCGGGAACCGTGTATAAACGCAAGGTTTAACTGAGAGAACCGAGCGTAAGCGTTCGTTAGTAGATTTCTACTTATTGGGCTTTGCCTCTCCTGGTCGCTAGATGTCGAAAATTTCATGTGCCTTTACTGCGGAAAACGACCGCAAACGTCCAAACTTTTGAAAATTTGTCAGTGCCCTGCACGCAATGTTCATTTGGTTGTTGCCTATTGTATTGCATTTAGTTTATTATGGTTTAAAAGTAACACCCAGAAATCTGTTGACCCAAGCTGCGAGAAACGTTTCCAGCAGCAGAGCTGTTCGGGAACTACATAAAATGCATGCGGCAGTGAAAGGGATAAAGTACGACCAGAAATCTAAGAAGGTCGTAAATCATCAAGTTATCAGCAGGCGGTCGATTCTACGCAAAGTTTTACCTGCCCTAGCCATTAAATTTTGATTTATAGGTAGGTACAATGATATTAGGTTAAGATCATTATTAAGGGGGGAAATAGGGCTAGACGGTTCAAAAAATCGATTTTTTTTATTTCATAAATTGTTAGTAAAACTATTGAAAAATATGTTCCCAAAATTTTAAATTAAAATTCCGACTCGTTCTATTGGGTCTCATGAATAAAAATGGAGCATTTGCTCAAAGTACAAAGTAAAAGCAAAAACAAACGCATCGAAGCAAAAGGTAGAAGAAAAAGCATTTACTTCGTTTCTTATGAATAATGATTTGTTTTTGCTCCGTAGGAAATGCTCCGTTATTTAGACCGTTTGCTACACTTTTTGACAAGTCAGCACAGGAATATATTGCACAGAAGGAAAATTTTGCACGGAGATTTGCGTTAGGATGTAGGCAACGAATAAGAAAGGATTTTACGAAAATCCGCCCTTAAGGGGGTTATATGTTTCAACTTACTTTACAAATTTTGTTGAAGAATGAGGTGAGCAGTTTCCTCCCGTCTTCGCATTCCATTCCTTCTAATGTTAATATCGACCTCATCGTTTTCTTCAATTTGCGTCATTATTTTGCTCAATTTCATCCAACTGAAAGTCTGGATAGCGCAATGTTGTGAAGGACAATGCGCACACAAATCTTTGCTTCAACTGTCCAAAGCAACGCTCAATACACACTCTTTCCCTTTCCAACAAATTATCATATCGTGTTTCTGGTGGTGTATTTGGATTTCGATAAGGAGTCATTAAACAGGGCTCAACCCCATACCCTTCATCTGCTAGGAGCAAAGCTCGTTGTGTATTGCGTCGCATTAGGGCACAAATATCAGACCTTTTCCAGATTCTACTGTCATGTGTAGCACCGCGCCATTGCACATCTACACTTGTAAATTTGTCCTATGCATCGCACGTTGCTTGTACATTGATGCCAGCAAAACCTTTCCTGTTTATATTTTCATCTCCAAATTGAGAGGGCTTTGAAATACGGACATGTGTGCAATCCAGAACTCCAACGTGTAAACTTGCTGCCAAAGATGTTGGGCTTCACGTATTTCGTCATTGGTCCAAAGATGTGCTTTCTGCCAAATTTTTCCCATTACTTCAGCAATTGTTTTTGACACACTACTTTGGTGAATTACAATTATTTCCGCCACGCCGCTTTGGTAACCTGGATCTGCGATATAACGCAAAAACACTTTCATTTTCTAAAACGATGATAATGCAGCACCAAAGAAATGGTTGGTTTCGTTGAAACTATAAAGGTGTCTGAAGTTATTCGGCGATGTTTGTCGACGTCTCTTGTAACATTTTACAGCTCTTATATTATTTAAAACCGCCATTATTACCAAACACGTGTTTCTTCCCCGGTCGCGAAGTCTACACTAAAATTACCTTCAGAGAAATGAAGTTTTTGCTACAGATCCTTAGCAAAAGCATGAATTTATTCATATAATCTAAAGTATTTGCTTTTAGCGCTGCAGATACTTTTACTACGGTTGTGAAGCAAAAGCTCAAATTTTTAATCATATACTTTGAAGGTTTTGCTTCATGAATTTGAAGTGAAAGCATTTGCTACCTTTTATTCACGAGACCCAATGTTATAAGCCAGTGGTTCCCAACCTTTTTTCAGTTACGACCCCTTTTGGAATTTCTTAAAAGCTGGCGACCCCCAATAAATTAATAGAGAGAAAATATTGGGATAAGACCGATAAGCGGCACACCAACATTCAGTCAAAGTTTTTTCCTGGAATGCAGCACGAGCTGTAGAAACATTTTTAAAATCTGAAAATTCATCCTACAATACATCTGGAATTTCGGCAATATCTAAATGGGTTCCTTACAACTGCGGTTTCTTGCTCAGACACATCAGGAAAGTAGTGATGAATTTCATTTTCCAGAAATTGAAGGTGGTGATTAATTTCCTGTTTTAGAACCTCCTCAATTCCTGTTACTGAGGCTTCAACTGTGCAGCTCAGGTTTTCAAACATTGAACTGTTTCCAATCATTATTTTTTGTTGCCAGTTTTCAACCTTACAAACAAATGCTTGAAGATTATCTCTAAAATGCAGAATGTGCAAGTCCTTTCCCTGGAGTTTTAAATTCAATTTGTACAACTGACCAAACATGTCCGATAAATAAGCGACTCTTTGGATCCAAGCTGGGTCAATAAGATGTTGCAAAAAACTCTGCGTTCCTTTTTCATTTCCAAAAAAACTTTTATTTCGTCTTTTAGCTCAAAGACACGTTCAATAACATTGCCTTTTGACAACCAGCGAACCGCACTATAAAACAGAAGACTTTCGTGATCTGAGTTCTTTGAAAAGACGGGTATGGAGAGTACTAAATTTTATATAATTAACAATTTTAATTAATGAGTTAAGTAGAGTTTTAATAGCAAGAGCAAAACGGTGAATCATGCATTGCAGACCCTTTGCTTGAGGTGCATAGCTGGTACTCCATCAGTAGAAACTCCACAAAAATCCCCCCATTTTAGTTCTTTAATTTCAAAGAAAGATCGTATCATTTCCATCACATCTTCACTCTTGACTGTGGTTTTCAAGGCTTTGCAAAACAAAAACATCGAAGCAACATCGATCAACTCGGATAGAAAACAGAGGGGATGCTCTTACTTCAGACAAAATTTGCTCCAATACGTCTGTTTACTTATCCGAAATAAGTCTCTAAATTGTATTGTTTTCTATTTTTTGGAGACTAATGGCGACCCCTCCAAAGGTCTCCCGCGACCCACCGGTTGGGAACCACTGTTATAAGCCATCAAAGTGAGTAGCTCTCCTTCAGGCCCCGGTTGCTGACCGCTGTACGAACAAAGCTAATAATGTGGGTCGTCGGCTAATATTGATTTACGACCTTCTTAGATTTCTGGTTTTACTTTACAAATATAACGATAATAATTGTATCAAATTATGCAAAAAATTCTGAATTAATCCAAGAGATAGTGGGGGAGGGATCAAAAACTGGCAAAAATCATCTGGTGTAATAAATGAAGGGTCCTCCTAGCTGTGATATCCAAAAATGGAGAATAAAATTCAAAAATTCTCTACTCTAGAAAAGAAAAATATAAAATATTTTCTACTTACGATTCACTTTGTTTGGCAATTTTCGCTTTATTCTTAGCCAGCAGCCTCTTCTTTTCAGCTTCTTCCTTGGATTTTTGTAATTTTTCTTCTTTTTCTTTTTGTATCAACTCCCTCTGTTGTTGTGCCTACAAAGTTCAATTATCACTGTATTCACATCGCAAAGATCACAAAAATTTTCCCCAAACCAAATTTAATGACCAGTAACAAAATATTTTACTTACTTTTAATTGTTTCTCCTCTCTTTTGCGCCTCTTTTCCTCAGCTTGTGCTTGTAGTAAAGCATCCTTTTTCAATTGCGCCTCCTGTTCCTTTTCCTGTCTCCTTTTTTCTCGTTCCCTATATTCGGCTTGCGAAGCTTTCAGAGCACTCAAAGTTTTGGTGGACAAACCACTGTCATTACTCGAAGACGATTGCGAAGTTGGTATCATTTTATTTATTCTTGTTGTACTGCAACTTTTCGGAAGGAATTTATTCGCAAACGGAGTGTAATGTTTGGTTTTTACTTCGGTATTTTGATCTTCCGGAACTGGAATTTTGGAAGTATTTTTACTTCCACTTCCGAGTTTCTCGAATGCTTCGACTTTCTTTTTTGTAGATGTCTTATCGAACGGACTGAAAATTTCTTTGATCTGTTGCTTCTTTGATTTCGTCTTAGGTGGAGTTTTCCATTCTCTTTGATCTTTATCTTGGGACAAAAAAATGAATATAAAACATACAAAAAGTGCAGTACGAATATTCATTTGATGAATTTACAGATTACCAGAAATTTATGTTAAAAATCATCTACTCACCATCATTCTGAACTATTGTTGGTTTTTCTACTACCATTGTTTTATTGAACGCAGGAACTACGACCATTGTAGAACTTCGAATTTCTACCCTTTCTGGATCGTTACCATCCAAATTAGAGACTGCATCTTCATATTCAGTTTGAGCACTTTTATTTTCTTCTTTGTCGTCGGAAGAGGAATTTGATATAGATCTTTTGGTCGTCTGTAAAGTACATGAAATTTAGATTTTATCAATAAAAGCAAAACTTATCGTAAAAAAAAATGTACCTCTTTGACTTTGGATTCTTTAATTTGTCTTTTGGTTTGTTTTGTTTTACCGAGAGGTTCGTTTTTGTTATCTTTGCTTTCGACTTCTGCTTTTTTCTTCTGTTGTCGAGTTTTCGTACGTGTAGATCTTGTAGTTTCTTTGCTAATCACTGGTTCTTCATCAGTTGTTTTTCCTTTTTTCTTTTCATCATCAGCATATTTATCGTCTGTTATATCGATCATAGTAACTGTAGTGTTTTGAATTATTATATCAGATGGTTTACCTAGATCAACCTTAAAACAAAACATAATTATAAATCTATGCGGTAAGCAGGGAAATGAGACAAATCACCTTTTTACTTACTTTAAGTTCCTCCTCGTATTTTTTTTTTGATTTAGATCGAGTTGATTTTCTAACAGTTTCTTGAGATTCTTCTTTGATTTTCTTTTTTCTTGGTGGCAACATAGTTGGTGCCGGCATATCATTAGCTAGAGACTCTTTTCCTTAAAAGAATGGTATTCAAATGTATAAAGTAAAGAATTTTAGAGCTATAGTATATTTTAAATGGTAATTTTACTAAAAATTAAAAGAGGTAAATACATACTTGTTACGTAAGACGTAGATGGGGCCAAAGACATTTTTTCCAGTTTAATTATAGGAATACTGATCAAGTTGGTATCAGCATGTACAGTACTATTGTGTCTGGTAGTTTTCTTGGGCAAAATAGAAGTATTGGGTTCTATATTTTCCTTCATTCCTGTAGATTTATCTAAAAATTGAAGCATATTTTCAATGTACAGACTAGAAGTCACTTTGGCAAATCCAGATACAAAATACTGAAATACATTTTATTTTATTTACCTTTTCCTCGTATCAGATCCATTTGTTTCCTTAAATAACCTTTATCTCCAGTTTCCACAAATTTGAAATAGTTAACTAACTTTCCATTAATGTTCTGAAATTTAAAAACAGTAAATTCAACATTTGTAACACACAATCAAACAAGTGATTTTGATTATTTACATATTTCCGTTATGTATTTTTTTGTACTGGTAAATATTTACAAATTGAAAATTCGTATTTTGAATGCTACTTCCTCTTCTTCTTCTTCCTTTAGTTTTTTGGCCTCCGCCGTTACGACATATGGCCAGCGCAGGTTTATATAATCTATCGGGAATGCTCTTACGAGCGCCTGGGAGTGGTTCCCATCTTCCCTCTGTATTCTTAGGCTGTAAACATGTTATATAGACAAAACAACAAAGGTTTAGACTTTTCTCTCTCGGTGGCAATAGCCGAGCATTTTCACACATTAAGAAGTTGCCTGGGTAGGACTATAGGAAAGGTAAAGGATATGGAAATTGGAACATAAAAAAAATATTATTATATACATTCTATAAATATATATCTGTGAGTATGATATTTGGTGAATATCATTATCATTATTCACAGATTATGTATAGTAAATTTTATACCCATTTAGAATAGGAGCATCCTTATTTATTATTAGTAAATCGGTTGAAACAAAACATTACCAACAAAAATGAACGTCGTAACTAATTTATTAGATGTCACGTTTTTGAAGTTACGTCAAATTTTGATTTCATGTTAATGTCAGATGGTTCAAGAAGCCGCATACGTTAAGTTACTAAAACGGCTGGTATAGTAAATTTTATACCCATTTAGAATAAGACCATCCTTATTTATTATTAATAAATCGGTTGAAACAAAAAATTACCAACAAAAATGAACGTCGTAACTAATTTATTAGATGTCACGTTTTTGAAGTTACGTCAAATTTTGATTTCATGTTAATGTCATAACGCAAAATAAGATATAAAAATGCGATATTCTGATGAATCCAAAAAACTTATGCTTAATGTAGTAAACTATTTTCAAAACGATTTAGGATCTCGATTTAAGGCAATTCAAAAAGCGTCCGAAGCACTAAAAGTTCCAGAAAGCACATTATATAATCTTGAAAAACCAAACAGAGCTACAGATTTCGAATTTAGAAGAAATATGTCTGCAAGCGTTTCCCGGAGCAAAACCCGAATTACAAAAAATACCCTGCATTGTTTGAGGGAAGTAATTTATAAAATGTATGCGCGAAAGGATAAAATCACAGTAGAAACTATTTTACGGCAATTTATCGAAGAGTCTCCAGAAACTAAGATTTCCAAAGGATCGTTATATTTGAGAATTAAAAAAATGGGTTTTCATTTCAAAAAACAGGATGGAAGAAAACATTTATTGGAAATGCCTGCAGTCAGATTAAAAAGAATATTATTTTTGAACAAATACCATGCTGCTAAAAGCGAAAAGCTCTTTACACCTGTTTTTCTGGATGAGACATGGGTTTTTAGTAAAAGCGGGGACAGAAGAATGTGGCAAGATGGTACTAAACACAGTGATTTAAAAATAACTGGAAGTGGGACACGATATGTAATTGTTCATGCCGGTAATAAAAAAGGTTTTGTGGCAAATGCATCGCTTATTTTTAAATGCAATAAAAAAACAGGCGATTACCATGATAACATGAACACCGAAAATTTTGAAAATTGGTTTAAACAGCAACTAATTGTAAACTTGGAAGAACCGTCGTTAATTATAATGGATAACGCAACGTATCACAGTCGCCTGGATGAAGAAATCCCAAGAAAAAGTTGGAGTAAAACACGCATGTTAGAATGGCTCAAAAAAAAGAATATTCCTTTTCCAGATCACATTTTAAAGGATGCTGTTTGGAATATAATTGAAAAGCAAGTTTTGCCAGAAAAAAATTATCATTTAGACAAATACGCTGCCGAGCATGGTCATTGTGTTCTCAGGCTACCACCCTATCATTGCCATTTTAATGCCATCGAAATGGTATGGTCAGAAACTAAAAGGCATTATGACCAAGCTATTACGAAAACTGCAAGGTCACCTACTGAAGTCTTAAAAGTATGGAATGACGTTGTAAAAAATGTACCGGAGCAACACTGGCAGAATTACATAAATCATACAGAGAAAATTATTTCTGAAGCATGGGAAGTAGAAAACAAACTGGACCTACTAAACATCGAACCTATGGTGATCTCTGTATCCAATAAATCCGATGATGAACTATCACTTTCCGAAAGTTATTCTGATTTAGAAACTAATTAAACTTTGCCTTGAAGATCACGTTGTCATTTTTTTAAATCTAGAATTTGTACTTAATCGAACTCTGAATTGCCATATTTTTTTAAAAAAACTATGTATCTAGTTAATAAAACAATGTTTTTAAAATTAGTGCGCTTCTTTTATATTCTTTTATTATGTCAACATCTTTAGAATTTTATGAATTTCATAAAATTAATTTGTATTATTACAAACCGCCACTGATAATATGAAATTTCAAGTCACTACGCCAATGCAATAAGAAATATGTCAAGCATTTGACATGACAAAGGTCATAACCTAATTTTTTTCATGCGGGTTCAGATGGTTCAAGAAGCCACATACGTTAAGTTACTAAAACGGCTGGTACCTCTAAATAGGTATTAATTTTACTATACCTCTAAATAGGTATTAATTTTACTATACTATATAGTGACTATATTTTAATTTGAAAAGTGCGAATAAATTTCATTAACACCTCAATGCTTCCATAATTTAAGTTACTTAAAATACAGGGTAATGATATGAGAGTTGGATAATTCAATCTAACTAGTTCATTACATAGGTTATAGTGGTATGTTTGATTTATGGGACATTCCAGAAAAATATGTTGTAAATTTCCTACCTGCCCACATTCACATGAACAATCCTCCCTACATCCAATTTTATACAAATGATTTGGACTGAGACAATGTCCAGATCTTATTCTAACTATAGTTGTGATATGCCTTCTGTCAATATATGGGAATTTAGCAAGCCAAGGCCTATGAGGAAAGTTATTTTGACAAGAGTAGTACCATTTCCCTTTGGCTTCAAATGTTCGCTTCCATTCATTCCTTATCATGTTTCTCTTTAATTTTTGATTTCATATATAGTAGATAGTAGATAATCATATTTATTTATTTTAATATCCGCAGGTACGTTTAATGTTCTACCTACATTAGCCAATTTATCTGCTTCTGTATTTCCCAGAACCCCCTTATGGCCTGGTGTCCATGCTAAAATTATTTTACATTTTGCCTTCTCGGCATCAAGGATAAGTTTCTTCGTTACCAATGCAATGTGGCTATCACTTCCAATTCTTTTATTTTCAATTTTTTTAATTGCACTTTGTGAGTCAGTAAAAATTATCACATTATTTAGCTCCTTTTCAATGCATACCCCCACCGCTTTATTTATTGCAATAATTTCTGCTGTGCAGATTTGAGTGAAATTATGTAATCTTGTAGCATAACTGTACTCTATAGATGGAATAAAAACCCCACAACCTGCACTATTTGTTCCAATATCAATGGACCCATCAGTATATACCCAAGTAAACGTTGAAATATTTTTGGAAAATTCATTTAAAAAACATTGATTGTTATACACATCCTTTTTCCCAAACTTTGATGAAATTACTCTAATTTGATCAACTTGATTATCAATACTAAATTGGAAGCAAGGTTTAATCTCCGAATTATACGTATCAGCAATAATATCTTCATTTTCCCATATACTCTCTATGAGGTATAGCAATTCTTTGTTTCTCCAATACCCTGTATTATTTTTGCATTTAGAATCAAGATTACATAAAATTTGGTTTCATGGATTGCGTAAGTCACCTACGATTTTTAAATGAAATTTTGTGGCCTGCGTTTTTCCACGAAACTCCAGCATTTGTTCTCCACATTCTGATAATAAACAATTTGTTGGAGTGGACCGCATTACACCAATCGCTAGCCGTAGGCTTTTATACTGAATTCGATCATGTTTTGCCATTATATTCTGACTACATGGTTTCAACATGAATGTGGCATAATCCAGGTGAGGTCTAATAATACCTTAATAAACTGTTAATAATGTTACTGGGTCAGCACCCCAGTTTGTACCCCTGATCGCCCTCATGATGTTAAATCCTAACTTTGTTCTATTCTCTATTTTTTTAATATGCCCTAACCAATTTAACCTATTATTTACATCAATTCCTAAATAAGTGGTGCTATCTTCAACCTCTATATTATTTCCTTGTATTTTTAAGTTTATTCTACAGTTATCCCATTTATATCGATTACTGAAAACTAATGCGCATGATTTGGAGCCTGAGATTATAAAATTATGTGCATCTGCCCATTCCGCTATCAATTCTAATCCCTGATTCATTTCACGATTCATTTCAGATAGATTTCTTCCTTCTATCATGAAGACTAAATCGTCCGCATATTGTATAGCTCTAATATTTTCAGGTAATATTTCAAATAAAGATTGAGTATATATATATATATATATATAGGAAATAGTTCGTTGCCGATACTAGTTAGGTCTAACTATTATTGTGGGGGATGCGGCAATGTGAATAAGTGAACTCTTTTTAGTTTGTTCTGAGCTTTCGGTAATTTATTATCACCATTATCAAAGAACTACAAAAGATACATTTATAGATATTTCAAACAGGTATAAATAAATTCAGTTTAAAAGTAAAACATTAATTACTTACAACTAAGCGAGGTTAATCACAAATATCTATATATAATATGTATAATATGGAGAAAAAACATGGTATAAGATATAATTTTCTTTTTCAAGAAATTAAATTAAAAATAAAACTATCAAAATTGACATTACGACATCGATGTTAATTTTTAGTAGTCATAGAAATGTCTTTAAATATGTTTAGTATATTAGCAAGTGAAATAATAGTTGGTAAGTTAATATAAAGGAACAGAATAAACATCTTCAATATTTGAATTTTTTGTTTTTTTGTCAAAAGATAATAAATAGCTATAAATTGTACTAAGTTTTTGAATATCAGTTCTTTTATTTAAGCAATTATCTTCTTGAGATATGAATGCCATTTCCAGGAAAATCCTTTTAGAGTAGTTGTTTTCTTTATGTAAAATTTCAAAGTTTTTATAATCTATTATATGATTTGTAGAAAAAACATGCTCAGCTAATGCTGATCTTTCTGGATATAATCTTGCATCGCTTTTATGTAGAGCTATACGTTTAGTTATTTTTTGTGATGTTTCACCTACATATGCAGATTTACATGTAGAGCAAGTCAATCTATATATTACATTAGAAAGATCAGTAAGAGGATCAATTTCTTTCAACTTACTATAAACACAATTAAGTGAGAGAACATTTTTATTTGCAAGTTTTATATTAGTTACTTCTTTTAATATTTTGGAAATTCTAGGTGTAAGCTCTCTAAAGTAAGGTAAAGATGCAAAAAATATGTTAGTTGTAGTTGTATTCGTTACATTTTCTGAGTTCGTAATAACTAAATTTGGTTCAATTGCAGTATGTATGGGATGAGGGGTGTTAAACAGAATTTTTCTTACTAATGTTTTAGGATAACCATTATTAATAAATAGGTTAGATAATATATGTAAGTTTTTATCATGCATCGTACTATCTGAGTTAATAAGTACCCTATTTTTCATTTGTTTTATCAAATTTATTTTTGTTGAAAATTTATGGTATGAAAAATAGTTGATATATCTACCAGAACTACAGGGTTTTCGATACCAATCAACTGTAATAGTATCATTTTTCCTTATAAGTCTGGTATCTAAGAAAGGAACGGATTGTTCTGTATCTTCAGTTTCAATTGTAAACTGAATGTGAGGGTCATAACTATTAAATGTTTCTAATATCTCATTGATGTTTATGATAGGTAGTGCTACGATAATATCGTCTACATATTTTTTTATAAAATGAAGATTGAAAGAAAGTACTGGAACAACAATGTCTAACAAGTCATCCATAACGTATGCAGCTAATATGGGAGATATATTTGCTCCCATTGGGGTACCAAAAGTTTGTTTATAAAAGTTTTTATTAAATGTGAAAAAAGTATTATTAAACAAATAAGTGATAATTTCTAAAAAAGTATTTTTGTTTATATTACAATGTAAACGAATATAATCCCAATGTTTATCAATAGATCATAAGCAGGTTTCTAAGTATACATTACTAAATAAAGATACTACATCTTGACTTGCTAAAACATAATTTGGAGGAAGTTTCATATTATTGAATGTTACTGAAATTTGGAAAGAATCTTTTACAAAATATTCATTATTGCAATCATATGCATTAGTAAGTATATTAGTTATAAATGCAGATAAATGTTCTGTAGGAATTCCCATAGAAGCTACAATAGGTCTTACTGATAAATTTGGTTTATGTATTTTAGGTAAACCGTAATATTTAGCTATAGTACCATTATAAGTGGTTAATTGTTTTTTCGTATTTTTATCGATCTGATGTGAGTCAAATAACTTTTTAATAAGTTTATTACAAGATGTTTGTAATGATGCAGTAGGATTAGAATTTATTCTTTTATATGAATTATTATTTATTAGTATCTTTATTTAGTAATGTATACTACATCTTGACTTGCTAAAACATAATTTGGAGGAAGTTTCATATTATTGAATGTTACTGAAATTTGGAAAGAATCTTTTACAAAATATTCATTATTGCAATCATATGCATTAGTAAGTATATTAGTTATAAATGCAGATAAATGTTCTGTAGGAATTCCCATAGAAGCTACAATAGGTCTTACTGATAAATTTGGTTTATGTATTTTAGGTAAACCGTAATATTTAGCTATAGTACCATTATAAGTGGTTAATTGTTTTTTCGTATTTTTATCGATCTGATGTGAGTCAAATAACTTTTTAATAAGTTTATTACAAGATGTTTGTAATGATGCAGTAGGATTAGAATTTATTCTTTTATATGAATTATTATTTATTAGTATCTTTATTTAGTAATGTATACTTAGAAACCTGCTTAAGATCTATTGATAAACATTGGGATTGTATTCGTTTACATTGTAATATAAACAAAAATACTTTTTTAGAAATTATCACTTATTTGTTTAATAATACTTTTTTCGCATTTAATAAAAACTTTTATAAACAAACTTTTGGTACCCCAATGGGAGCAAATATATCTCCCATATTAGCTGCATACGTTATGGATGACTTGTTAGACATTGTTGTTCCAGTACTTTCTTTCAATCTTCATTTTATAAAAAAATATGTAGACGATATTATCGTAGCACTACCTATCATAAACATCAATGAGATATTAGAAACATTTAATAGTTATGACCCTCACATTCAGTTTACAATTGAAACTGAAGATACAGAACAATCCGTTCCTTTCTTAGATACCAGACTTATAAGGAAAAATGATACTATTACAGTTGATTGGTATCGAAAACCCTGTAGTTCTGGTAGATATATCAACTATTTTTCATACCATAAATTTTCAACAAAAATAAATTTGATAAAACAAATGAAAAATAGGGTACTTATTATCTCAGATAGTACGATGCATGATAAAAACTTACATATATTATCTAACCTATTTATTAATAATGGTTATCCTAAAACATTAGTAAGAAAAATTCTGTTTAACACCCCTCATCCCATACATACTGCAATTGAACCAAATTTAGTTATTACGAACTCAGAAAATGTAACGAATACAACTAGAACTAACATATTTTTTGCATCTTTACCTTACTTTAGAGAGCTTACACCTAGAATTTCCAAAATATTAAAAGAAGTAACTAATATAAAACTTGCAAATAAAAATGTTCTCTCACTTAATTGTGTTTATAGTAAGTTGAAAGAAATTGATCCTCTTACTGATCTTTCTAATGTAATATATAGATTGACTTGCTCTACATGTAAATCTGCATATGTAGGTGAAACATCACAAAAAATAACTAAACGTATAGCTCTACATAAAAGCGATGCAAGATTATATCCAGAAAGATCAGCATTAGCTGAGCATGTTTTTTCTACAAATCATATAATAGATTATAAAAACTTTGAAATTTTACATAAAGAAAACAACTACTCTAAAAGGATTTTCCTGGAAATGGCATTCATATCTCAAGAAGATAATTGCTTAAATAAAAGAACTGATATTCAAAAACTTAGTACAATTTATAGCTATTTATTATCTTTTGACAAAAAAACAAAAAATTCAAATATTGAAGATGAGAATTCTGTTCCTTTATATTAACTTACCAACTATTATTTCACTTGCAAATATACTAAACATATTTAAAGACATTTCTATGACTACTAAAAATTAACATCGATGTCGTAATGTCAATTTTGATAGTTTTATTTTTAATTTAATTTCTTGAAAAAGAAAATTATATCTTATACCATGTTTTTTCTCCATATTATACATATTATATATAGATATTGTGATTAACCTCGCTTAGTTGTAAGTAATTAATGTTTTACTTTTAAACTGAATTTATTTATACCTGTTTGAAATATCTATAAATGTATCTTTTGTAGTTCTTTGATAATGGTGATAATAAATTACCGAAAGCTCAGAACAAACTAAAAAGAGTTCACTTATTCACATTGCCGCATCCCCCACAATAATAGTTAGACATATATATATATATATATATATATATATATATATATATATATATATATATATATATATTGTAACGTTTATTCTAATTTATATTTACAATTAATTTATATTTACAGATTTATATGTAATTCAGTCCTTATTTAATAATTTATGTCATACACTAAACACACTAATTATAATTTATATGAGGGTCACTTAATAAACACTTTATCGAGGCGCGATTACTTTCCTTAGGTATCAACACTGACTGATTGACTAATTGCCTGCAGCGAAGCTGGTGGCCTATTTATACTCGTGCGCCGTAATTCTAGAAGTGTCTCGGCGTTCTCGCGGGTGCATTGGATATTCTCGATATGCTGGCGGATGCACCCGGGTGTTCTGGATGTTTCTCGAAGTTTGGGCGGAGGAGCCATAGTCGTCTCATACGGGGATTTCACTGGGGGGCACTAAGTGAGAATATTATTGCAGTAGCTCGCGTAACATTGCCCCCTCCTTAAGAGACAGTTCCTCCTGGAACTAGCTAGGAAACTGGAACGAGATGACTGTATCGGCAACTGGTCCCCTTGTTGCATTTTCCAGTTGTATGGAAGTAACATGCGACCGTCTTCTCTGTTGGCTGTGTCTCCCGAGCATGGCCGCAAACCAGTACCTGCACTTCGGTGTCTCGGAAGATTACTTCTACCATGTTACGGATTATTCGCCAATCTAAATACCTACATTCAATCTTGGGCATGGCTAGCCTGTACACGTTCAATTCAAGCACATGCTCTCTCAGGCTTCGTAATGCTTCCCAGACATCCTCGTACGTTGGTCTTTCGTCGAAGGTGTTCCTCGTAACTAGGTGGAAATTGTAGCGGGAGCCATTTTGCAGCTTCAGAGCTTTACCTGGTACTGGTAACTGGTTTACCAAAGGTCGTGCGCCACTCTTCTTAATAAACAGAGATGCCAGTCCGCGCGCATCGGTTACGCTGGCAGGGATGTTTATTGCCAGTGAGTATTCCTCCGGAACGGTAAGCAGGTCTTGTCGTCTCTCAGTGGTGACGCCGAATCTTGCTTTTCCGGTACCACCATAAGCACCCATGAACTCTACAAAAGCAGGATCGGCTACTTCCTGAAGCTGGTTTACTTCCTCATCGTGGTCACCCTCGAATGGCGCTAATCGGTTACGGTGTACCACCTTTGGCTTTCCATTTGGGATCTTGCTGATACGATAGATGACATCGTTGATTCTTTTCTTTACGAGGTACGGACCGTCCCAAGCTTTCTGCAACTTTGGAGAAAAACCCTTTTGTCTTCTTGGGTTATGCAGCCAGACTTTGTCTCCTTCGTGGAAACCTCCTTCCGTAGCTTGCGTATCGTACCTTTTCTTCATCCTATCGCTAGCGATCTGGAGGTTCGATCGAACCAGCTCGTGTACGTCGTCCATTCTTTTTCTCAGCTGGGTCACGTAATCTTAACCAGCTATGTCTTCTCCGGGTCGGCATCCAAATTCAAGGTCGCAGGGTAATCTCATTTCGCGTCCGAACAGAACTCTTGCTGGTGTTCGGCCGGTGGACTCATTGATGGCGGATCTGTAGGCCATCGCGAATAGCGAGAGATATTGGTCCCAATCTCGCTGATGGTTAGATACCACTTTAGACAGGTATTTGCCAAGAGTTCTGTTCATTCGCTCTACCATCCCGTCCGACTGTGGGTGCAAAGCCGTAGTTCTCGTTTTCTTCATGCCGAGCTTTTCACAAACTTCCTGGAACAGCTGGCTTTCGAAGTTTCTGCCCTGGTCGCTGTGTATTTCCAGGGGCACTCCATATCGGCAAATGAACTCATTCACGAGCACGTCGGCAACCGTTGCGGCTTCTTGGTTTGGAATGGCATACGCTTCTACCCATTTTGTGAAGTAATCCATCACCACCAAAATGTACCTGCTGCCATTTGCTGTCGGTGGAAACGGTCCGGCAATGTCCAGGGCAATGCGTTCAAAAGGGCTTCCGACATTGTACTGTTTCTTTGATTTTTTGTTTCATTTCTTGCTCCATACTTTTAATCTTTTCTTCCACGGCAGAAATATCAGTCTTCATGGATGTCATTTCATTTTTCATGTCCGTCATTTTATTTTCTATGTCCGCCGAGAGTTTACTTTCCATGGATGAAATTTTATTTTCCACGTCCGACAATTTGTTTTCCATGTCTGCCGAGAGTTTACTTCCCATGGCTGAAATTTCGTTTTTTATATCCGTCGAAATTTTATTTTCCATGTCCGACATTTCGTTTTTTATATCCGTCGAAAGTTTTTTTATGGAAGAGGTTATAGAGGCGGACGCTTCGTCGGTGAATTCAAACGTTTCCGGGTCCAATCCATTGTTAATCATAGCTTCTTTTAGTCGTTCCACTAACACTGACTTGACCCCACTTGTGTCCAGTTCGTAATCCTCCAACTCTCTTCGAAGCTCTGAAACTTTTAATTCACAAAGTTTCTTCGCCATCTTCCTGTATATTTATTTATTTATTTTTTTAACCCCACACCTGACACCAATGTAACGTTTATTCTAATTTATATTTACAGATTTATATGTAATTCAGTCCTTATTTAATAATTTATGTCATACACTAAACACACTAATTATAATTTATATGAGAGTCACTTAATAAACACTTTATCGAGGCGCGATTACTTTCCTTCGGTATCAACACTGACTGATTGACTAATTTCCTGCAGCGATGCTTGTGGCCTATTTATACTCGCGCGCCGTAATTCTAGAAGTATCTCGGCGTTCTCGCGGGCGCATTGGATATTCTCGATATTCTGGCGGATGCACCCGGGTGTTCTGGATGTTTCTCGAAGTTTGGGCGGAGGAGCCATAGTCGTCTCATACGGGGATTTCACTGGGAGAATATTATTGCAGTAGCTCGCGTAACAATATTATTTTATTTTCTTTAACCATTATTATAATAATCGCTTGATTTTTATTTCTTGGGTATGGTTAATGTGAATACATTGAAAAATTAAACGATCTTTCAAAATGTTTATTTTATATGTCACAATGAAGTAAAAAATATACAAATTGTTATTTTAGAATTTAGTTATGATACAAGTTATCACTAATCACAAAATCAAATTACATCATCAAAATAATAATAATAATAATTTCCAAAAAAATATTCAAAAACAATTAAATAAAACTAAACAATTTATCAAAATTAATCCACAAATAACAATATTACTACCAGATAAAAGTAACAAAACCGTCGTAATGAATACTGACGAATATGACAAAAAAATGAGCATAATGATAGATGACAAAAAAGTTTATAAACCAATAAGATCTGACCAAACAAAATCATTTCAAGATAAAAACAATAAATTCATTAAAAAAATACTAAATAACAACTCTATTAATAAAATTGAAGCTAAAAAACTACAAATTAACAACGCTTTACCTCCAAAAATATACGGACTACCAAAGCTTCACAAACCAAATATACCTTTACGACCAATAATATCAATAATATCGTACATTCAATCTCCCTTCTATAATTTATCAAAATATCTATCCAATTGTCTATCAAATATAACTGGAAATAATAATTATTATATAAAAGATTCATTCGCCTTCAAACAATTTATAGATAAAACAAACATACCTAATGATTATAAAATTATATCACTAGATGTTATTTCAATGTACACTAATATTCCAAATGAATTGATAGTAGATATTTTGAAATTAAAATGGAACTCACTAAGAAGTGTATATAGTAATTAACGATTATGCCTGGATGTTCTGTAGCCGCTTGCCACAACTGGAATGGAGCCACAAAAAATCAAAATGTCAAATATTTTCAATTCCCAAAGGATGAAGCTATCCGACAAAAATGGGTTGACGCTTGTAATTCTGATAAAGAAATCAACTTACAAAATGGTTTGTGAACGAATTGCTGTTTAGCTTATTGGAAGTAATGAAATAAAAACAATATTCAATTTTAGGTCGAATTTGCTCTTTGCACTTTACACCAGATTGTTTTTTGGATACTAGTCATTTGAGTATTCCAGGGAAAAAGCCTGTTTTGAAACTACTTTCTAATGCAATACCAAGTATCAACTTGAAGACTGATAGTAACTCTTCATTTTCCGGGTACGTTTTTCATTTAAAAAAATTATTTAATTAGATACCCATCTCAATTCATAAAAATAAGCATTGCATAATATAATTGCAGTAAAGAAAAACGAGGGAGAAAACGTAAGTGCGAAAGTAAGAGAGAAATTGGGACACAGATAAAGAGAATTCCAACAAGCACAAATTCTTTTAGCAGTTCAATTGACAAGAGCAGTAGTATTTTATCAAATATAACTAAAACAGAATATTCAAGAGCAAATACCTCTTCTTTGTAAGTATTATTTTATTGTATATTTCCAATGAAATAATTTTATAAGAGTTGACGATCAAATCTTGATTTTTTAGGAGTTCAGTACTTGAGGAATCAAGGGAAATGAAGTCTGAAATACCTGTGTCTGATAATGCTGTTCAACAAACCAATTTTCAAGATATTGATACTTCTAGGTACCTATATTATTTACTTTGTAATGTTTTGGAATTGTTTTGAAAATACTAATAAGCTAATACTGGAATGCATTCTTTTTCAGAACTCAAAATCTTTTAGCTGAGGTGGAACGATTAAGGTTGAAAAATATTGAATTGCAGGAACAGTATCAGCAATTAAAATTAAAAAATGAAGAACTAGAGGCAGAGTCAAAATTAAAAGATGCACAGCTAAATCAACATGTTCATTCTCTTCAATCGCAGATCAGAGATAAAGTATACGAGATCTTGAGTCCCATATTCACACCAGGCCAAATACAAAAATTATTATACCCCAAGCAAAAGTGTATGAAATGGTCAAAGGAAGATATTGCTTTGGCAATAGCACTCAGAAGCGTAACACCCAATGGTTACAGATATTTGCTAAATAATGGTCATCCCTTACCTTCTTTCAGTACGTTGAGAAAAAGAGCTGCTAAATATAATATTCAGGAGGGAATAAATATCACATAACAGCTATATTCATTACCCAGTGAAACACTACGCACTTACTTGCGACTCTACTTACATGATGATAACAACTTACCAAAGAAGACAGCTTACACAATAAAGACAACTTACCCAATAATGACAAATTTACTCAATCATGACATTACTTTACTCAATGCAGACAATTTACCAATCATGACAAATTATCCATATTTATTTATTATATATAGTTACACTTATATATATTAATTATTATTGTAAATCATGTACAAGTTGTATATAACTTTGTTATAGAACATCTTCTGTGATTATGAATGTTTATTTATTGTTTATATTTTATATTATTATTACTACATTATTTTTGTAAACAAATTTTAAAATAAACATTATTATTATTTGTTTTGCTTGTTTTGTTTTGTTACATTACTTGTTTCAATTGCTCTTTGTTATTGTTGAAATGAAATAAATATCAAGCTGTACATATTTCATACCCTCTTCAAAATGAAATTATGCTCAAACACTTGAATTGAAAATTTACATTGTCCTGAAAACGACTTTAGACATTAATCATAGTCATTCGCATAGTAAATATTACATTTGCACAAAAGTGTAATTAAAATTTGTAGTTAAATAATTCATTTATTTCATTAAGGAACTGAAAAACTTGATATACTTAATTTTATGCAGTAAAAAATGGAATTTGATTTCGCGCTTTATTTTCTGATTGGCTGATTTTTCAATATGGCGGCGTTTTGGAAGTTTTTTTGATTGGTCGTGCGCGGGAACACACCTTATACTATATTTACACCATGGCGCTGTCAATAACTTTTTTACATCGGATTGTTCAGAATACGATTTTCAACCGCGCTGTTGAATTTGATTTAACATTGCGATTTTAACTACATCGATGTTAGATTTACAGCTGTTACGGTTAGTTGTACAGAATAACCACATAAAAGAACACTCTATCATACAATGAATTCAAAGAAGCAATTTTATTAATTCAAAAAAATAATTATTTTCAATACCAAAATAAATTTTTCCAACAATTAGACGGTTGCACAATGGGCTCTCCTATATCCTCAACTTTAGCTCAATTGATAATGGAACATCTTGAAGAGAACGTACTAATGAATTTAAAATTTAATGTATTATTTTATAAACGCTATGTTGACGATTGTATAACTGCAATTCCATCAGACAAGATCAATGCTATTTTAACTGCATTTAATAATTTCCATCCAAAACTCCAATTTACTGTTGAAACTGAAGAAAATAATACAATAAATTTTTTAGACTTAACATTAATCAGATCTAACAACAACAAAATAAAAAATAAACTATATAAAAAAGAAACATGGTCCGGCCGATATCTAAATTACAATTCTAATCATCGTAATGCTCAAAAAAACAGTGTAATTATTGGATTAACCGATAGAGCTATTAAACTGACTTCTCTAGAATACCGTACTGAAATCTTTAGACACGTGAAGGACACCTTAAAAAATAACAACTACTCAATAAACAATATAGAAAAATTTTTCAAACAACGCACCTACAAATTCTACAATAGCACTCAAAATAACCACACAAAAACTGAATTAAATCAAAACAGATACATAGCAATGCCTTATACAAGCGAACTCTCAGAAAAAATAAAATTCATATTGTCTAAATATAACATTAATGTGTCATAAAGCTCAAAATATGAATTATTACAGTTTCCTGTAAAATTGTCGTATTTAGTAAAGCGTTTTAACAACAGATGTCGAAGAATAAAAATATATTATTCTAACGCTTTGACAAAGTTTTGAAAAATAATTTTTCCAAAAACAGTGACCGTTCAACGAAGAAGAAACAACTAATTCCCGGGCTACATGCCCCGACAGACATTGAATTACACTTCTAAGTCAAACGGGGTTGGTAAATCTACAAGATTTAAACCAAC
This sequence comes from Lochmaea crataegi, assembly GCA_947563755.1. Lineage (NCBI taxonomy): Eukaryota > Metazoa > Arthropoda > Insecta > Coleoptera > Chrysomelidae > Lochmaea > Lochmaea crataegi. The sequence goes on along the minus strand of OX387433.1, from coordinate 25,151,043 downwards.
CATTCTGGTTTGCAACTAGAAGGGATAACATAACTTGTAGACCGGTTTCGGCGTATTGCGCCTCATCAGTACAAGGTATATGTTATCGTCCGAGAGTTAATCCTGGACTGAAATGTGACTATAATCAACAACGGTACATATTGTCCAGTTACGGAAATATTTTGGCATGTAGCCCGGGAAGTAGTTGTTTCTTCTTCGTTGAACGGTCACTGTTTTTGGAAAAATTATTTTTCAAAACTTTGTCAAAGCGTTAGAATAATATATTTTTATTCTTCGAAGCTCAAAATACTTTGTCATCATTATTTACTAAACTTAAAAGTCCAACTAAAACCAATAAAAAATCTAATGTTATATATTCTATACCATGTTTAAACTGTCCAAAAAAATATATAGGTTTGACAACTCAACATTTAGAAAATCGTCTCAACAGCCACAAATATACAAAAAATGCTTCTACAGCTCTACATAGATAGTTTTCCAATTACAGCGCATAATGCGACTCAGTGGCGCACAATGCCGAGGTGTGTTAATGCGTAATTGGAATGTGCATCATATTTTCTGCTACTGAGCTGGTATCAATGCGCGCATCACCCCAAAGCACTACTTTCCAAAGTGCTCGATTGTGCGACGCGTTGCTGTAGTTGGAACAGTCACCGTTGAGCACTATGCCGCATAATGCGCTTTAATGCTGTAATTGGAAAACTACCATAAACACGAAACAACAGAAAAACATGAATTTGATTTCAAAAAAACAAAAATACTAACAAAAGACTCTAATTATCAGAAACTTACAATTAAAGAAATGATACATATAAAAAAAGAAAAAAATTCTGTGAACGATAAACAAGATATCAAAAATTTGAGTCAAATTTATCATAATTTAATAAAATAACAAATTAATTAAAGTTCATATAATACCCTTCTTGGTGTGCGTCATTGATTGTTAATGTCTTTCTAACACATTACGTTGGAAGAAATGGAAAAAAAGGCAGGTCTGTGATTAATCCTAATCAAAATATCACAATAATGAACCGTTTAAACGTAGTACAAACGTTGACCCTAATCTTTGATTTACAAAAATTTGATTGGTTGATGTTTGGATTACGCGCAAACGCGACCTATCAATCGGGCGAAATTACAACGTTCAAAATACGATGCAGACGTTCCTTTCGTAGCGGCAATGTGTCTTACGTCTTTTTCTAATGTCCCACTGACAGTTCTCGTCAGGTCTGTACTTTGTTGCTTACGGTAAATTATTATTTATGAAAAGTGAATATTGATCTTATTGTTAGCATTTTATTTATTCAAATGAAGGACTATATTTACTAGAGATTTACAAGAGATCTAAGAACGTACTGATTTTTAATCTCCCTGAAATAACTAATACTTCAGATGATTCTATTCAAGTCAAATCGATTTTAACGAAGGCTCATGGTTCTATCAACATTAATGAAGTCAAAGTTTTCCGCTTCGGAAATAAGAATAAGAACGGACATCGTCCCATTAAAGCAATCATTTCTTCAGCTAGTGATGCTCTATGTGTGATTAAGAACAAGCAAACTATCAGTCGTGAAAAAAAGATTTTTATTGCTTTAGATCAGACTCCTATTCAAAGAAAACTGTTAGAGTCTGTCCGGTCTGAACTCTTAACTCGTCAAAATGCAGGTGAACAAAACTTGTCCATTAAATATTTCAATAACGTACCAAAAATTGTTCAAAAAAACTACTAAACTCTTCTGACATGGGCAAGTTTTCTATATATTACCAGAATGTCAGAGGACTCCGAACAAAACTTACTGATTTGAGCCTCAGTGTTCTTAATTGTACCTATGACATCATCATTCTTACGGAATCTTGGCTCAATAACAACATCAATAATGCTGAACTTGGACTAGTCAATTACAACATTTATAGACAGGATCGTTCACCTGAATCTAGTGCATCGGCTAGAGGAGGCGGCGTATTGATTGCTATATTGAAAAAAATTTCATCATCTCTCATCCACTCTGACCCATCGATTGAACATCTTTTCGTGAAATTAGATAGCAAATATATATTTGGAGCTCTATACGTTCCACCTAAGTCTCCAGCTAGCATTTATCAGTTACACTCAGACCAGCTTATGATCTTAAGTGAACAATTTCCTGCCTTAAAATTTTTCTTGTTTGGTGATTATAATCTCCCGTCAGCTATTTGGGAAGTTGAAGATTACTGTTCTTCTGCAACTGTGCAGGCTCCTGCACAGTTAGCAGAAGTTGATGCTGTTGATGTTGTTTCCAATTTATGTGCCTATCACAATTTGTTCCAGTGCAATTATGTGGTTAATAGTAGGAATGTTATTCTTGACCTTATCCTTGCTCCGGAAGAACTTATTATTTCTAAAGCAAACGATGTCTTAATTTCACCTGACCCTCATCATCCTCCTTTGGTAACTACCATAAAGCTAAACGTTGATAAAAAGTCAGTTTTTGGCGAAGAATTTTATTACAACTTCAATAATGCAAATTTTCCAGCCATTTATCAGAGTTTAGAACTTATAGAATGGGATAGTCTTCTCCATGATAGGGATCTTTCCGACATGATTGGCATTTTTTATTATATCATTTACTCGGTTATTGAACAGTTTGTTCCAGTATCACGCATCATAGATTCGAAATTTCCCTGTTGGTACTCCTCAGACCTCAAACAATTAGTACAGGACAAAATTAGAGTTCACAAGATGTATAAAACTGTTAAGACTCGTTCGAGTTATGCGGAATTTTGGCGACTTAGAACAGAATGTAAACAACTGACAAAGCATTGCTATGATAATTACATTCGTCTCACTGAAATTTCAATCACAAATAATGCAAAGTCGTTTTGGAAATTTGTAACTAGTAAACGTGAAAATAACACTATATCTGACTTAATGACTTTTAATACCTTGGTAGGTACTTGTGGAGTTGACATTGCTAACTTGTTTGCAAATCACTTTTCATCGGTGTACACTAATCTAACCTTAAACTGTAATGTTGACCACATCCAATCTAAACTGAATATATCTTCATATCATATCCATATTTCAAAAATATATGAAAAACTTTCATCATTAGATGTCAATAAAGGACATGGGCCAGATGGAATCTCGCCTCTATTTCTTAGGGAATTCAGTTTTATACTTTCGCGACCACTTTTTCATATTTTTAATAAATCACTAAGCATAGGCTGTTTCCCTGAGTTTTGGAAACTTTCCTATGTCACACCAATATATAAATCTGGTGACAAATCTGACATTAAGAACTACCGCCCCATATCCATCCTCAGTACTATTCCAAAGGTTTTTGAAAGTATTATTACTGATTTTCTCGCTTATGATTGTTCTGGGATCCTAAATTCCCAGCAATTTGGTTTTACTTCAGGTAAATCGGCAGAATTGAGTTTGTTAATATATGTTGATTTTCTATCTGAAGCCTTGGAAAAGGGATAACAAGTTGATTCAATTTACACCGACTTTTCCAAGGCGTTTGACAGAGTTAACCATGAGCTTTTGGTCCAGAAACTTAATTCATATGGCATATGTGGTTCCATGTTGAAGTGGTTTAATAGCTACTTAATTGACAGAACTCAACAGGTACGAGTAAACCATTTCTATTCTCATGCATTTTCTGTTACTTCGGGAGTACCCCAGGGGTCTCACTTGGGTCCATTACTTTTTAATCTTTTTATCAATGATATTACTTACTGTTTTCATGAGAGCAGCGCCCTTCTATTTGCAGATGACTTGAAATGTTTTAAAATAATTAACAATTGTGTAGATGCCTCATTGTTGCAAGTAGAACTAACTAACCTGTCTTCTTGGTGCTCATGTAATGGCATGGATCTTAATACCAGTAAGTGTCATGTAATTAGCTTTCATCGCACACATCATACAATACCATTTAATTATCACATTAATGGTCAGTTGCTAGATTCTGTCAATCAGATTAGGGATTTAGGAATTACTCTCGATTACTCTCTTAGTTTCAATTGTCACATCACTAATGCCATACAAAAATCAATGAAAATGTTGGGTTTTGTAAAAAGAACAACTCGTGATTTTACCAACATAAATTCTATAAGAGTTCTTTACTTTTCCTTAGTTAGGTCCCATCTTGATTATTGCTCATCTGTTTGGTCTCCTCACTACTTAACTCACATTACGAAGATTGAACAAGTTCAAAAATTTTTTTTTCGCTATATAGCATTTAAGCTTAATAGTTATCAGGATTACAACACATGGCAGCATCAATTGGGCATCTCTTCTCTCGTGAGCCGTAGAAAACAAAAAGACCTTTTATTGCTATTTAACATCTTAAATGGTATTTGTAACTGTCCTCAGCTTCTTAATAAGATCTGCCTGTCCGTGCCACCTCGTTTAACTTGGCAGGTAAGAACATTTAATGTGCCTTTCCATCGATACAATTATGCTTTCCACTCGTTTTTGCCCAGAGCCATGAGACTAGCTAATTCCCTTAATAGTTTACAGATTTTCAGTAATTCTATTAATCAATTTAAGAACCACCTGTCTCAACTAAACGTTTGAATTTATCGGATGTAATTTCCATAGTTTTGTTTTTGTTTTGTACTATATACTTAGTAGTAATGTTTTTTAATGTTTTTTGTTGCGCTTTTAAAATTCTTATATATTTTTTTTGTTTTTGTTTTGTTTTGTTTATTTTACCATTTTTGCTAAATTGTCCTTTTAATTCTGTATTCATTTTTATCATTGTATTGTATTTTTTCTATCATCGTATTGTATTTTTTTTATCATCAATTGTATTTTTTGTATTACTGTATTTTATACTGCATTTGTAGGTATTTCAATTATAAAACAAAATTTTTCATGTTCACTTATTTTTTATATGTAATTGGGCTTGCCCGTAAATAAATAAATAAATAAATAAATAAATATTAAATTATTTTAATATGTAAATTAAATATACAATTTGTTTTATTTTGCAGTGTTTTTAATCCCAAGTATTATTAATTTCATAACCTTTTCGAATTTGGCTGAATACGATCCTGATGATTTTATTTATCAAATTAAAGGTTAGCTATATGTCAAAATAACAAATTAAATATCGACATACCCAAAACCCGGATATACGTCACAGACGATGACGCACACCAAAAAGGCTGTTGTATGAACTATATCAATAACTACACTTTTTTTTCACCTATTATTCAAATATCGTAAATTTAATTCTGAAGTAAGTACTTGTATCATAACTAAATTATAAAATAACAATTTGTATATTTTTTACTTCATTGTGACATATAAAATAAACATTTTGAAAATGCTTTCAAACGAAAGCGAAACGTCAAAGATCGTTTAATTTTTCAATGTATTCACCCATATACCCAAGAAATAAAAATCAAGCGATTATATTGTAACGTTTATTCTAATTTATATTTACAGATTTATATGTAATTCAGTCCTTATTTAATAATTTGTCTAATACACTAAACACACTAATTATAATTTATATGAGAGTCACTTAATAAACACTTTATCGAGGCGCGATTACTTTCCTTCGGTATCAACACTGACTGATTGACTAATTGCCTGCAGCTATGCTCGTGGCCTATTTATACTCGCGCGTCGTAGTTCTAGAAGTCTCTCGAAGTTCTGGCGGGTGCACTGGATATTCTCTTCTTTATAAACAGAGATGCCAGTCCACGCGCATCGGTTACGCTGGCAGGGATGTTTATTGCCAGTGAGTATTCCTCCGGAACGGTAAGCAGGTCTTGTCGTCTCTCAGTGGTGACGCCGAATCTGGCTTTTCCGGTACCACCATAAGCACCCATGAACTCTACAAAAGCAGGATCGGCTACTTCCTGAAGCTGGTTTACTTCCTCATCGTGGTCACCCTCGAATGGCGCTAATCGGTTACGGTGTACCACCTTTGGCTTTCCATTTGGGATCTTGCTGATACGATAGATGACATCGTTGATTCTTTTCTTTACGAGGTACGGGCCGTCCCAAGCTTTCTGCAACTTTGGAGAAAAACCCTTTTGTCTTCTTGGGTTATGCAGCCAGACTTTGTCTCCTTCGTGGTAACCTCCTTCCGTAGCTTGCGTATCGTACCTTCTCTTCATCCTATCGCTAGCGATCTGGAGATTCGATCGAACCAGCCCGTGTACGTCGTCCATTCTTTTTCTCAGCTGGGTCACGTAATCTTCACCAGCTATGTCTTCTCCGGGTCGGCATCCAAATTCAAGGTCGCAGGGTAATCTCATTTCGCGTCCGAACAGAACTCTTGCTGGTGATTGGCCGGTGGACTCATTGATGGCGGATCTGTAGGCCATCGCGAATAGCGAGAGATATTGGTCCCAATCTCGCTGATGGTTAGATACTACTTTAGACAGGTAGTTGCCAAGAGTTCTGTTCATTCGCTCTACCATCCCGTCCGACTGTGGGTGCAAAGCCGTAGTTCTCGTTTTCTTCATGCCGAGCTTTTCACAAACTTCCTGGAACAGCTGGCTTTCGAAGTTTCTGCCCTGGTCGCTGTGTATTTCCAGGGGCACTCCATATCGGCAAATGAACTCATTCACAAGCACGTCGGCAACCGTTGCGGCTTCTTGGTTTGGAATGGCATACGCTTCTACCCATTTTGTGAAGTAGTCCATCACCACCAAAATGTACCTGCTGCCATTTGCTGTCGGTGGAAACGGTCCGGCAATGTCCTGGGCAATGCGTTCAAAAGGGCTTCCGACATTGTACTGCTTCATAGGAGCCTTTCTTCTCCCGTGCGGTCCATTGGTCGTAGCACAGGTAGTGCACTTCTTACACCAGTCCTTCACATCTTCGGAACTGTGCATCCAATAAAACCGTTCTCGCACTTTCTGGAGGGTCTTCTTCACACCTAGATGTCCTCCTGACGGACTGTCGTGTAATTTCCGCAGTACTGCTGCTATCCTTGTTCTTGGAATCACCAACTGTCTTCTACTTTCGGAACCATCATCGTTCTCGATTACTCGCTGTAGCAAACCGTTTTCCAAAACCAGCGAGTCCCACTGGGCCCAATACGATTTCATCGTTGGCGAGTACCTTGAAATCTCCTGCCAAGTAGGTCGACAGTTCTCCTTTTTCCAATGTCGGATTTTCTTCAAGTCGAGATCGTTCTCTTGTTCCTCTTCCAACTTTTCTGGTGTCCATTCGTCGGTGGTCACCGTGGTTCTTCGAATCGCAGCTTCCTTGGCTTCTGTTTTGCTGCAGTGAGAGCACTCTGCAGGGCATGGTCTTCTAGAGAGGGAGTCTGCATTTCAGTGGCTTATTCCGGCTCTATGCTCAATAGTGAAATTATATTCTTGGAGCCGCTCGATCCATCTAGCGATTTGACCTTCAGGGTTCTTGAATTGCATAAGCCACTTAAGTGCTGCATGATCGGTTCTAATCACAAATTTCTTCCCATACAGATACTGATAGAAGTGCTCCACGGACTTCACTACTGCTAGGAGCTCTCTTCTTGTGACGCAGTAGTTTTGTTCTGGTTTGGAAAGGACTTTACTAAAATATCCTAGAACTTTCTCTTGTCCCCCTTGAACCTGTGATAGCACTCATCCAATTCCAACATTGCTAGCATCAGTATCTAGTATGAATTCTCCCTCTGGTAGTGGATAGCCGAGTATAGGTGCAGTAGTCAAGTGCTTCTTCAAGGTTTCGAACGAAGTTTGGCAATCTTCGTCCCAGCGAAACTCCCTTGCTTACTCTGTAAGCCGTGTCAAGGGCTTAGCGATACCTGCAAACTTCTTTATAAATCGCTTGTATTATGTACAGACTCCAAGGAAGCTTATAACTTGGTGCTTGTCGGTGGGCCTTGGCCACTTTCGTACGGCAGCAGCTTTTTCTTCGTCTACAGCTACACCATCCTTACTGACTACATGGCCTAGGTAATTGACTTTGTTTTGAAATAGTTGACATTTCTTGGGGTTGAGCATCAGTTGGGCAGCTTGCAACCTTTTGAAGACACCTTCCAAGTTCTTTCGATGTTCTTCGAATGTCCTTCCCAAGACTATGATGTCATCAAGGTACACTAAGCATGTCTTCCAGGACAACCCTCGCAATACGTTTTCCATCAGTCTTTCGAACGTTGCGGGGGCATTGCACAGCCCAAATGGCATAACGGTGAAATGCCATAGTCCAGATCCGGTGGTAAACGCTGTCTTTTCTTTATCGGCTGGATCCATTTCTACCTGCCAATATCCAGACTTCAGGTCCAAGGTAGAAAACAATTTGCTACCGGCTAGCGTATCCAGAGTGTCGTCGATTCTCGGCAGGGGATAGCTATCTTTCTTTGTAACATTGTTCAACTGCCGGTAGTCCACGCAAAACCTCGTGGTTCCATCCTTCTTCTTTACCAGAACTACCGGAGAGACCCAAGGGCTTGTAGAAGGTTCTATTACCTTGTCCTTTTCCATCTCGCGAACAATTCTCTCCGCTTCCTCTCTTTTGGCCTGTGGTAGCCGTCGAGCCGATTGTCTTATCGGTTTAGCGTCGCCGGTGTCAATTTTGTGTTTGACAGCTGATGTTCTTCCTGTCTTTCCTCCTTTTGGTACAAAAAGAGATCGGTATTGTAGCAAGAGTTCTCTGATCTTTTTCTTCTCTTGCAGGCTAAAGGATTGTCCAGCCACTGCTTTCATTTGTTCAAATTTATTTTTGGCATCATTGGAGGTTGTTGTTTGATGGATTATTGACGCCACTGGTACGCAAGTTCCAATTTTGGTATCCTTCTTCATAGTTATTGGATGGTCATTTACATTTATAATGCGTACAGGTATTTCTTCGGCAGCCATGACTAACCCTTTTCCAACCAGGATTCCTCGACCAACCTCTTCATCGTGATTCCATGGTTCCATCATGACCGGTGTTCCTTCTTCGACGGTTCCTTGTAGCCTTGCCACAGTGAAAAATTCACTCCTTGCGGGTACAACTGTATCCTCCTGTACGGCTACCTGAACAGTCTTATCCTCGTGTGGGTGAAGGAATACCTCCTCAGAACCTACTCTAATCACTCGGTTCTTGAAATCTAGCTGGAAGCCATGTAGGTTCATAACGTCCATTCCGAGTATTATGTCCTCTTCGATATCAGCGACAACGACAGTGTGGGTGAACTTCTCTGCGCCAATTCCCAATTGCACCGGTAGTTCCCCATGGACATTGGCGCTTTCACCTGTGGCAGTCCTGAGTCGCAGTCTCGTCGGTAAAAGTCTTTTCCGGGTGTTGACAGTCTCGAGGCGAATAATAGTCCTCGTTGCTCCAGTGTCCACCAATAGTGTATACTTCCTTCCATTAACTTCACCATCCACGTATACACTATCATCGCGACATTTCAGAGAGGCTATTAGGATGAGAGGGTCTTTGGAAGGTCTTCGGGTCGAAGCTGCCCTCTGAAGGTCGACCCTTCCTAGTTTTCCTGCTGGGCATCTTTGTTTGTAGCAGTTCTCGGTCGCTTGCACGAACTGCGTACATGTCCCATTTCTCCACAATTCCAGCATCTCACAGCTTTCAGTTTTCCATTTGAGATGCTTCTCATCATGTTGACAATCTGGTCGAGCTTGATCTCAACTTCTTCGTCTGCTACAGCCCTCACCTTGCCGTATACTCCGGAAGCCTGTGTAGCTGCTTCGTACTCCAAGGCTGCAGAGAGTACGTCAACCAGTGTCTTATGCCGAGCCAAGCGTAGAGTTCTCTGCATTTCATGGTCACGAACTCCGTCGATGAATGTCTGTACCCCTAAACATTCCATGACATTCTCCGGTGCCGATGGATAGGCAAACCGCACCAACCTAGCAATGTCTGCTTCGAATTCTTGCAGAGTTTCGTCGCGTTTTTGTTTGCGGTTTTTCAGCTGCGACTGGTACAGATGCTCCAGGTGTTCCAGGCCATATCTCATATTCAATCGCTTTTTGAGTTGTTCAAAATCTTCGGCCTCTTCCACTGGAATGGTCTCCACAGCGTCTCCTCTAAGGGCAAGAGTTAAATTTAAAGCTTTTTCCTTCTCACTCCAGTTGTTTGCCTTTGATGCCGCCTCGAATTGCTTAAGATAGTTCGGCCATGACGTTTTACCATCGAATGTTGGCAGTTTCACTCGGCTGTTAATTTCGTTTTCCATTTTCGGTTTCAACTCTACTTTCTCTGCCAGTTCGTCGTTATTCGGGGCTTGCCTAGTTGTAATATCCGGTTTATTACTAGTCTTCCTTTCGATTTCTTTGATTTTTTGTTGCATTTCTTGCTCCATTCTTTTAATATTTTCTTCCACGGCAGAAATATCAGTCTTCATGGATGTCATTTCATTTTTCATGTCCGTCGAAATTTTATTTTGCATGTCCGACATTTTGTTTTCCATGTCCGCCGAAAGTTTACTTTCCATGGATGAAATTTCGTTTTTTATATCCGTCGAAATTTTATTTTCCATGTCCGACATTTTGTTTTCCATGTCCGACATTTTGTTTTCCATGTCCGCCGAAAGTTTACTTTCCATGGATGAAATTTCGTTTTTTATATCCGTCGAAATTTTATTTTCCATGTCCGACATTTTGTTTTCCATGTCCGCCGAGAGTTTACTTTCCATGGCTGAAATTTCGTTTTTTATATCCGTCGAAATTTTATTTATGGAAGAGGTTATAGAGGCGGACGCTTCATCGGTGAATTCAAACGTTTCCGGGTCCAATCCATTGTTAATCATAGCTTTTTTTAGTCGTTCCACTAACACTGACTTGACCCCACTTGTGACCAATTCGTAATCCTCCAACTCTCTTCGAAGCTCTGAAACTTTTAATTCACAAAGTTTCTTCGCCATCTTCCTGTATATTTATTTATTATTATTTTTTTTAACCTCACACCTGACACCAATGTAACGTTTATTCTAATTTATATTTACAGATTTATATGTAATTCAGTCCTTATTTAATAATTTATCTAATACACTAAACACACTAATTATAATGTATATGAGAGTCACTTAATAAACACTTTATCGAGGCGCGATTACTTTCCTTCGGTATCAACACTGACTGATTGACTAATTGCCTGCAGCTATGCTCGTGGCCTATTTATACTCGCGCGCCGTAATTCTAGAAATCTTTCGACGTTCTGGCGGGTGCACTGGATATTCTCGATGTTTCGTATTCTGGATGCTTCTCGAAAATTGGGCGGAGGAGCCATAGTCGTCTCATACGGGGATTTCACTGGGGGCACTAAGTGAGCATATTAATGCAGTATCTCGCGTAACAATATATATATGTTACCGGCAATCTGTATAATCCGGTATTCTATACAATACCTAGGCAATGTATAGAATACCTAAAACATTTAGGTAATGTATGAAATATAATTTATTTTATACATTACCTAGGTATTTTATACAATACCGAATGCGCAGCAGGTAATGTGTGTAAAAGACAAAGTGAATTTACTTGTCGTCAGTTAGTGTACGGTGAGGGCAAGGAAAATCATTGAAGAAGCCATTTTTACAATACTGTATAGCTTCTTCAATGATTTTCGTTGCCCTTCTCGATAAAAACTACAACTAAAAAATCTCCTGAAGGTTAGAAACAAAGAACAAAATATTACTTACCTATTTTATAAAGATTATCTTTAATGGGTATCCTAATTGTTAATTTCAATAAAGTTTGAACAAACATAAGATGTTTTGTTTGTCCTTCTTTTTCTCTCAATTTTACACATTACCGGTGAACCTAGGAATTGTATACATTACCTAGGTAAAGTATGTAAGGGAGAATAATATTCATAATATTTCATACATTGCCTCGGCGCCCCAGGTATTCTATACATTGCCTAGGTATTGTATGGAATACCTGAATTATACAGATTGCCGGTAACATATATATTAAATAATACAGGACTTAATGGCGAACCCTGAGCGATTCCCTGTCTACTTATATTAGGCCCTATTAAATCGTTATTATTGTCTTTAATGAAAACTGTTCTATTATTCATAAGGTTCAATATTACATTGACATATTTAGATGAGATATTTATATGTCATTATCATTTTTCTGTATAATAAATTTAGATCGACCCTATCAAAAGCTGACTTTAAATCAATGAACACCACCAACAAATAGTTTTTATCACTGAAAGCGTTTAAAACTGAGTGAATTAACATGGCTATAGCCTCATTACATCCTCTTTCTTTATGGAATGCGAATTGATGTTTATGTAATTTTTTATTATGTTCTATAATCCATTCGATTCTTAATTTCAGTAGGCTTTCAAAAATTTTGGCTACACACGAAGTTAGCGCTATAGGTCTATACCCTTCTGGATCATTTACATTTTTGTCGTTTTTTAAAAACGGAACCACTAGGGTTTCTTTCCATTGTATCGGAATTTTACCTGTATCTAAAATGGAGTTATAAATACAAAGTAGATTATGCTGTGCATAATAGGGGAGATTGTTGATCATTGAATATGCATTCTCCCTGCCTCTAGAATTCTTTTGGCTATTTCATTATTTGGTAATTGGGCATTGATCGGTGAATATGATTTGAATTTTTTTATTTGATTCCAACTTTTATTTATAGGGGTGTCTCTATTCAGGGTGTTACAGAAATATTGGAAGGACGACTTTTTCTAAGTTTTAACTTTAGTTTAACATAGGCTTTAATCCTTATATACTCAACAAAATTTTCTATACTAGGGGTGTTTTGGAACTCCTTAATTGCCTTTCGCCTTTTTTTGATCAGATCTTCACATTCCAAATCCCACCATGGGTTAATCCTACTGCCCTCCTTATTTTTATAATAGGGGATACTTTCCTCTGCTGTCAGGTCAATTGCTTCATACCATTTATTATAATCCTTCATCTCTGTAGTTTCTTTTATCTTTTCTTCTATTATATTAGCATACATTTCCCATTTTGCTTTTTTTAAATTTCTTTTCTTAATCATCTTGCCACTATTTTGTGCTAAATCTAAGTCACAGATTGTAGGGAAATGATCACTGCCACCTGTGTCTTTATGAACTGTCCATACACAACTGGTTGCTATATCCCTGGAGACTCTAGTGAGATCCAATGCTGATGGATTTTGATCGGGTCTTCCCATCCTTGTCACAGTACAATGGTTCATTACTATTAAGTTAAACACCTCCATAGAATTGTATATTCATCTGCCATTAAAATCGCAGGTAGCACCGCTTCATGCCTGATCATGTCCATTCAAATCTCCCATGCATATCTACCAATGGAGCTGGTGTGTTTTCGAATAGAGTTTCCCATTCTTTCCTTTCTATTTTATTACCCGAAGGATTATATATATTGACTATACTGAGAATGTTTATATTTAGTTCAATTGTGAGTGATTGCATGCTTTATTGAAATTTTATTATTGGTTGAAGTTGATGTTTTATTTTATTCTTAACTAAAGTGATTATACCCCCATATCCATCAAATCTATCCTGTCTATATATGCTGAAACCCTTAATATTAAAATAATACTTATCATCTAACCAAGTTTCATTTAACATAATTATATCCGGTTCTAGTTCATACATAAATATTTTCAATTGATTATAACTTGCTTTTAGGGTACGAATGTTCCGTTGGAATATTCTCAAACCTGAAGCTGAATTATTATTATTAGCAGTAATATTTTTATTATTTTTTTAAAATTATTTTGTATTATATTGTCTTTCAGTTCGAAAGCCAATTTGTTTTAGTATTTACTTAAGTACCAGCATCCATAAGATGGCGGCGGGAGAAGATGCGCGAAATGTGCCTCCTAAAATAAATTTAGTTTGCCATACTCAAACAGAATATAGTCATGTTTCTTGTTTATTATGTGATTCGCCTTATTGTAAAAGTGATTTCGTTAGGAAAGTTTCTAGAGGAAAAGGTTTTTCCCTTTTATCCCAATGGATAACTTATCTTCGAAAGATTTACAAAACGACTTTTCTACCTTACCATCTTCTCAAAATTTTGAAATACTGGAATCATTGCAAGAACATCTGATTGAGCAAGAAACCATATATATCAACACCTGTGAACTTGATTCTTATCTGCAAATATCCAATAAGGAATATATATTATGTGTCAACATAAGAAGCCTAAACGCAAACTTCAGTAATCTACAAACTTTCATTGGAAGCTACTCAGTGCAACCAACAATTATTATTGTAGTTGCATTAATCAAAATGATGGTGTTGTAATATATTTCAAAGAATATTTTAATGAAACTACGGAAATAATTGATACTGGTAAGATAAAAATTTTACACTCTACTGTAAGAATGGACAAAAATATTGTATTAGAAATTTCTTCTATGTATAGATGCCATGACATACCAAAATGTACATTTGTACCTTACATGATTTAAAAACTTTTTTGGCAAAAAAAATAAACTCTAAAAATCACATTATTATTGGTGATTTTAATCTAGATATTCTAAATATAGATAATAATAGTGGATAACATTTGAATAACCTCCTAGAAAAAGAGTTCTCGCCATGTTTCCAAACTATTACAAGACCATCAACTACTAATCCAAATGAAGGATCATGCATTGATAATATGTTCAGTAAAATTGAATCATTTCAAACTAAATCAATTAAATTAGAAAATCTTTTTAATGACCATTTCCACTATTTCTCGAAATTGGCAAAACAAACATATATAAACCTGGAAAACAGACTTTAGGGATTTTGAATAATACTCAATTACGAAAATAAACTGAAAAAACAAACTGGAATTCTATCTTATCAATGGATGACCCTGGTAAAGCAAGCAAATTTTTGTTGAAATTAGTGGAAGGGTGTATATTAAAATCAAAAACAGAAATAAAAAAAAAGAAACAAAAATTGCTCCAGAAATCCTTGGATTACTGGAGACATAATACAATTATGTAAGAAAAAAGAAATACTGTATAGAAAATGGAAAAAAGAGGTAACAAATATAACTTTTAAAATCGAGTACAAAAACTTTGTCAAAGAATTAGATAAAATTATTAAGGAAGCTAAACATAAGTATGAGTACAAAGAAATAGAAAAGAACTCGGATGATACTAAGCGTTTATGGCAGATTATTAATAACAAACTAGGTAAAGCTAAGAACAAAAAAGAAAATATCAAATATATTATAGAAAAAAATAATAATGTAAAAATAACAGACTCTAACGAAATAGCAAAAAAAAATGAACTACCATTTTTGTAATGTAGGTAAAGAGTTAGCGAATAAAATAAAAAAGCCGCAAAATAAAGAACATAAAGCAAACCCGATGAACTCTAAAACTATTTTTCTACAATTCACTAACAAAGTTGAAGTTTCAAATGTAATTAGGAAACTAAAAAATAAAAAGGGTGGCATTGATGGGGTGAACACTAGAGTCATAAAAATTTTATCCAACTACATAGCTGAGTCTCTATCTCATATAATAAATAACTGCTTTATCAAAGATGAATGGCCTGAAGAGCTTAAATGTGCTGAAATAGTTCCCATCTATAAGTCAAAAAGTAAACATGATCCTGCAAACTACAGGCCTATATCATTGATTTCGAATTTTGCAAAAATATTAGAAAAAATCTTACATAAAAGACTATTAAGCTTTGTCAAAAATTGTAACGTATGGGATTAGAGGTAATGCTCACAAATTGATATCGAGTTATCTAAAAGGAAGGTTGCAGAGAGTCAGAGTAAATGGTGTTAGTAGCATGTTTGATGAGGTGAATATGGGTGTTCCACAAGGAACTGTTCTGGGACCACTTCTATTCATCCTTTATGTAAATGATTTACTTATAGATTCACCAGATGGACAAATTGTATCTTTTGCAGATGATACTGCATCAATAACAGAGGGGAAAAATTGGGCTGAAGTAGAAGAAAAAATGAATTTTCAATTAAATGAAATATCTGACTGGCTAGCATTAAATAAGCTATCTCTAAATATTGAGAAAACTTTGTTTATAGCATTTAGTAACTATTGTGACAGTGTACCAGATAACTTGCAAATAAGAATTAAAAATAAAGATGTAAAAAGGGTTGAACATTGTAAATACCTGGGTTTAAATTTGGACTATAGATTAAAATGGGATATTCATATAGACTTGATTTTAAGAAAGACAAAATACCTAATTTTTATTTTTCGCAAATTATCTAAGATAATGCAACAGAAAACTTTAATGATAGTATACTATTCATTATTCCATAGTATTCTAAGTTATGGAATTATAGCTTGGGGGGGTGCTTATCAAACGCAAATGACTCTACTACAAAGATTGCAATATAAATTATTGAAAATAATCAATAAAAATTGTTTTATGTATGAAAAAATTCTGTGCAACATTGAACAACAGTTTGCCCTTGAGTCTATACTATACTGTTATGAAACTTTTTCAAAAGAGTATACTGAATCGACAAGAGTCACTAGATTTAAGAGTATTCAGGTTCCAAAGATATCAAAAACAGTTAGTAGTAAAAGAAGCTATGTTAAGGCAATTCTGATTTTTAACAGTCTTCCTATTGATCTTAAAACTATTAATAATAAAAACAAAAGGAAAAAAGAACTGAAAAAATGGATAACAGAAAATATTAATTAATGATATAATATATTATGAAATATGACTCAAATATAAAGTAAACAAAAATAACTATGAAAACAAAAGAATATCACTCAAAAATACAAATAATCAAAAGTAATAAATTTAAATTGATTTAGTTATAAGTCTAGTTTTAATTTTAGTTATAAGCAACCAGTCCCACGAACAGGTAACTGTGCTTACCTCTGTGGGAATACACTGGAAAGTACTTGTACTACCTATGTATTTATTTTTTTTACTGGTTAAATAAATTTAGTTTTACTTTGAATAGCTTCATTTTGTTTCATATGTGTTTCTGAATGCATCTTTGTTTATTGTATCTATACCGGGTGTTCTTATTAGCCTACAAATAAATTGGAGCACATGCTCCATATCATTATGATTAAGTGAGTTAGCTAAACTCATAATTTGGTGTAACATATGGGGATTTTCCCTTGAAATCCTAAAAGACGGGATTTGATTTTGTTCCTCCTCACTCCCACTTTCTTCTTATGGCGGGACATAAGTACTTGCAGGTGAATTTTGCATTCGTCCATTGGGGGACAATAGTTGCTCGTTGTGTTCCCTTGTATCATAGGGTCTTATGGGATTGCTCTTTCTTTTCTTCCCTTTCATCGCTTGATTATATTTCATTTTTGGTGTATTTTGTTTGATATGAATAGCTCTTCAACTTCTGTTCGGTATCATGCTAGGAGTCTCCCTTTGTGGTAACAAAGGAAACTCTTTGGGAGAGATTTTTTCCCGGGGTTGATTTTTCGGTATTTTCTCTGCTGCCTCAAAAAACAATATATTTTCAAAGGACATCATTTCCCTGATCGCTTTTTGTCTTTTTTTTTTAGACAGTTGTAATCTGTGCTATTATGTTCCAGGCTGTTACAATGAATGCATTTAATATGACATGTTTGCTTTTCTTCATGAATTTCTCCGCAATTTAAACATTTAGATTTGCACAATTTTTTAATGTGGCCGTAGTTTAAGCAGTTAAAACATTGAAAAACTGGCATGACATAAGGTAGAACTCGATGTTCAATACTGCAGATAACAACAGAACGAGGCAAACTGGTTCCAGAAAGTGTATCTCACTGTCTCCGTTGGTACAGTCTTCACACCCCCCTCTGCACCAGTTCCCCCCGGAATCTGTTCCGATTGCTCTTGCTCTATATCTGTATTTGTTATTTTAACTATCCTCATAAATCTCTTGGCCTCAAGAACTTTAGTATTTTGACTTATTGTATCTGAATATTTGACTAGCATTTCATCCGAAAAAGATTTATCAATGTATTTGACTATTTCTTTACACGAAATATTTTTCCTAGGTATAAAGGTTTCATACCCTCTTTCCCTTAGATTATTAGATTCCAGAAAAAAATTTGCTTCTTTGTATCCCCCAACTTTAGATCAAATATTTCTCTAGCAATAGCCAAATAATTATAATCACCCACATTATGATTCTCAATTGAAGCTTCAATATATATTTCATATGGTCCCTTATCATAGCAAGAATATATTTGACTAGTTTTTATGTTGTTAATGTTATTTACAACAGGTTTTTCTGTCAACCCAGACTCGTCGCCTGACGAGCTAACGCTATTTTTAGTTATTTGATATTTATTTTCCACTCCCATTATCATTTCCACATCAATTTTTTCGTTAATCGGGGGGATCCGACCCTTCCTCATATTAACTTGTAACCTTTATTCTATGTCTTTATAATTTAATCAACTAATAAAACTGACCCAAAAAAATTAAGAACAATTATATATATATATATATATATATATATAAGAGTTTCCTTTGTTACCACAAAGGGATACTCCTAGCATGATACCGAACAGCAGTAGAAGAGCAATTCATATCAAACAAAATACACCAAAAATGAAATATAATCAAGCGATGAAAGGTGAAAGGGAAAAAAAGAAAGAGCAATCCCATAAGACCCTATGATACAAGGGAACACAACGAGCAACTATTGTCCCCCAATGGACGAATGCAAAATTCACCTGCAAGTACTTATGTCCCGCCATCAGAAGAAAGTGGGAGTGAGGAGGAACAAAATCAAATCCCGTCTTTTAGGATTTCAAGGGAAAATCCCCATATGTTACACCAAATTATGAGTTTAGCTAACTCACTTAATCATAATGATATGGAGCATGTGCTCCAATTTATTTGTAGGCTAATAACACCCGGTATAGATACAATAAACAAAGATGCATTCAGAAACACATATGAAACAAAATGAAGCTATTCAAAGTAAAACTAAATTTATTTAACCAGTAAAAAAAATAAATACATAGGTAGTACAAGTACTTTCCAGTGTATTCCCACAGAGGTAAGCACAGTTACCTGTTCGTGGGACTGGTTGCTTATAACCAAAATTAAAACTAGACTTATAATTAAATCAATTTAAATTTATTACTTTTGATTATTTGCATTTTTGAGTGATATTCTTTTGTTTTCATAGTTATTTTTGTTTACTTTATATTTGAGTCTTATTTCATAATATATTATATCATTAATTAATATTTTCTGTTATCCATTTTTTCAGTTCTTTTTCCCATTGTTTTTATTATTAATAGTTTTAAGATCAATAGGAAGACTGTTAAAAATCAGAATTGCCTTAACATAGCTTCTTTTACTACTAACTGTTTTTGATATCTTTGGAACCTGAATACTCTTAAATCTAGTGACTCTTGTCGATTCAGTATTCTCTTTTGAAAAAGTTTCATAACAGTATAGTATAGACTCGAGGGCAAACTGTTGTTCAATGTTGCACGGAATTTTTTCATACATAAAACAATTTTTATTGATTATTTTCAATAATTTATATTGCAATCTTTGTAGTAGAGTCATTTGCGTTTGATAAGCACCCCCCCAAGCTATAATTCCATAACTTAGAATACTATGGAATAATGAATAGTATACTATCATTAAAGTTTTCTGTTGCATTATCTTAGATAATTTGCGAAAAATAAAAATTAGGTATTTTGTCTTTCTTAAAATCAAGTCTATATGAATATCCCATTTTAATCTATAGTCCAAATTTAAACCCAGGTATTTACAATGTTCAACCCTTTTTACATCTTTATTTTTAATTCTTATTTGCAAGTTATCTGGTACACTGTCACAGTAGTTACCAAATGCTATAAACAAAGTTTTCTCAGATATTTCATTTAATTGAAAATTCATTTTTTCTTCTTCTTCAGCCCAATTTTTCCCCTCTGTTATTGATGCAGTATCATCTGCAAAAGATACAATTTGTCCATCTGGTGAATCTATAAGTAAATCATTTACATAAAGGATGAATAGAAGTGGTCCCAGAACAGTTCCTTGTGGAACACCCATATTCACCTCATCAAACATGCTACTAACACCATTTACTCTGACTTTCTGAAACCTTCCTTTTAGATAACTCGATATCAATTTGTGAGCATTACCTCTAATCCCATAGTTATATAATTTTTGAAGCAAAATTTCATGGTCTACCGTATCAAAAGCCTTTGCTAAGTCAAGAAAGGTGATGGCAATAGGTTCGCTTTTATCTAATTTGTTGAGTAAGTTATCAACAATAAAATTTAACGCATCTTTAGTGCTTTTATTTTTCAAAAACCTATATTGTTTATTTGATATTACGTTACAATTTTTGACAAAGCTTAATAGTCTTTTATGTAAGATTTTTTCTAATATTTTTGCAAAATTCGAAATCAATGATATAGGCCTGTAGTTTGCAGGATCATGTTTACTTTTTGACTTGGGAACTATTTCAGTACATTTAAGCTCTTCAGGCCATTCACCTTTGATAAAGCAGTTATTTATTATATGAGATAGAGACTCAGCTATGTAGTTGGATAAAATTTTTATGACTCCCCATCAATGTCACCTTTTTTATTTTTTAGTTTTCTAATTACATTTGAAACTTCAACTTTGTTAGTGAAATGTAGAAAAATAGTTTTAGAGTTCATCGGGTTTGCTTTACGTACTTTATTTTGCGGTTTTTCTATTTTATTCGCTAACTCTTTATCTACATTACAAAAATGGTAGTTCATTTTTTTTTGCTATTTCGTTAGAGTCTGTTATTTTTACATTATTATTTTTTTCTATAATATATTTGATATTTTCTTTTTTGTTCTTAGCTTTACCTAGTTTGTTATTAATAATCTGCCATAAACGCTTAGTATCATCCGAGTTCTTTTCTATTTCTTTGTACTCATACTTATGTTTAGCTTCCTTAATAATTTTATCTAATTCTTTGACAAGTTTTTGTACTCGATTTTAAAAGTTATATTTGTTACCTCTTTTTTCCATTTTCTATACAGTATTTCTTTTTTCTTACATAATTGTATTATGCCTCCAGTAATCCAAGGATTTCTGGAGCAATTTTTGTTTCTTTTTTTATTTTTGTTCTCGATTTTAATATACACCCTTCCACTAATTTCAACAAAAATTTGATTGCTTTACCAGGGCCATCCATTGATAAGATAGAATTCCAGTTTGTTTTTTCAGCTTCTTTTCGTAATTGAGTATTATTCAAAATCTCTAAAGTCTGTTTTCCAGGTTAATATATGTTTGTTTTGCCAATTTCGAGAAATAGTGGAAAATAGTCATTAAAAAGATTTTCTAATTTAATTGATTTAGTTTGAAATGATTTAATTTTACTGAACATATTATCAATGCATGATCCTTCATTTGGATTAGTAGTTGATGGTCTTGTAATAGTTTGGAAACATGGCGAGAACTCTTTCTCTAGGAGGTTATTCAATGTCTTTATAATTTAATCAACTAATAAAACTGACCCAAAAAAATTAAGAACAATTATATATATATATATATATATATATATATATATATATATATATATATATATATATATATATATAAATTTTTTCCCCAAACTCAGGAAGAGATAGGTTTTATTAACACAAGATGTTAGTAGAACAGCCTACCTTGTAACTTCTTTCATGCTGGTACCTGATCTGCTATGCGTCGATTCGTCTCTACTTATCAACGATTCACACACGTGTCTCATGCTACATGCTACTTCCTCTATGTGACATGTTCCTTTCAGATATCTGGTATAAAATGATTAGATATACTTACTGTATCTATTTGATGGATTTCCTGATATAATTTACAATCTGCATCTTTGAATAAATCTTGTATCCCCCTTTTTGCCATTTTCTAATGCTTCACCTACTAACAAACAACCAGAAAGAAATACGCAAACAAATAACAACTTAACAATTTCAAATACAACTAACGAAGTAACGGCCTTTTAACTGACAGTCATCTGACAGTGTTGAAAACTGACAGGTTTTGACCTGCGCCAAAGCATGCGTTCCATGGAGACACAAAATTAAAATCCAGAGTGGAACACAGAAATAGACAATTTCTGATCTGCAGGATGTTAAAATCCAAGAAATTAATAACATTTCTTCGAAGAAATCAAGTTAAGAGGTAAAATTAGAAATGCTCCAATGGATTATTTCTCTATGGTGTAAACATTGAATAAGGTGTAAGTACACCATTTGACAAAATGAGCGGATGAATATAGATTCCTTAGAACAATATAATATATTTCTGTGGACTAGCACAACATATTAGGCATGTTTTTTTATTCACCGGTAGATCCACCAATTCACCAACTGCGTTTTTATATTCATTGGTGGATTTCAGATTGAAGAAATGGCGCGTTCATTTATTACTGTTGCATCAACCAAAATTGCAAACCATTCCACCGCTGTAACGAGGTGGTGGATAAATTTGGTGGTTTACAAAATGACAGCTCAACCTCAAAAAAGTAAAAATTTGAAGCGGATATAGCAAATTATTAAAGAAATGGACGAATAAATAGAAATCAATTTAGAATGTGATAATAAAGTATTGACTGCACTCAGCGTCAGAAATTGAAGAAATTTCAAGTGGTATTGATTGTCATTTGTCAGATAATGATGAATGCTGTAAACAACAACTGCGTTTTTTTATGTGCCACTCATGGTTAAATAAGTACAGGTTAGTCCAGTAGCAGTTCGCGCATAAGCTTTTATTAAAAATATAGTGCCCAATGAGAAGTGGGGTTTAAAGGCAACCATCTTGTCGCGCAAAGCCAATTACAATCGAGGCGCTAGGCGCTAGTTTTTAAAACTACAATTTATATTTATGTATATTTATATTCAAGTAATAATTCATGCAAAAATTTACTTTTATTAGTATTAAAAATTATCATAATTTAAAGTTTACAAAAATGTATTTTATTACCTATACATTACAAATAGAAGTATTTTTTAACAAATTGGAATTTAAAAAAAGTATAAAAGTATAAAAAGGTTTTTTAGGATAGGATCAATGAAAATTGAAAATAATTGTAAATTATTGATAAAATTTTTTATTTTAAAATTAAAAAACTTTTTAATGTGGTATAAAATAACATATTTTTTAAAAATATAATGTTACAATATTTAAAAAAATAAGTCAACATGCTACATACTAGTAATTTTTTTTCTCAGTTTTAATAATGTACATTAATATATCTAAATCTTAAGAATTTACATTAAATATATAACATTTTAACAAACAGTACATGCTTTAAAATAAAATTTAATATGTTTTAAAAACTAGTTAAACATGTGTAAAATATTTTTAATCATATTGTGGGTAAATAGGTAACGGTAGAAATTTATTAACTTTTGCTAATAAATGTTTTTGTTCGTTCGTGTAAAAATATTTTGCTTTTTGTTGTGCCTAACCTGTTATCATTTCTATTTCTGCAACACTTTATACTGCACTTACCCATAATAATTTTTATTTCACTTTTTTTTCTTTCTTTAGAAATTTATACTTTATTTAAAAAATATTACAACCGGCTGTTTGTTTACATACACATACACGACACACACATAAATGTATAGCAAAATGGCCGCCTTTAGCCCCCTGCGCAACAGATTTTTATTTTGGTTCCAAGGTCAAGCGCTACTGGGCTAACCTGTACTTATTTAACCATGGTGCCACTGGTGACTCTAACATGTCGGTGCAGCGGAGACTGACGTCAGTCAACCAATGGTAAATCAATGATGTAAAAAAAAACGTGCCTATTATATCTGATATCTAATCATATATTATGATTATGTTTTTTTTATTAACACGCTTATATTAGCTTCACCTGTATGTGAGTTTGTGTGTTTGTGTGTTTGTGAGCTTGTGAGCTTGTTTGTAACTCTCCTAGCAAGTGGCTTGTATTACAACTGTTAGTATATCCAAACAATATAAGTACGTTCGTTGGCCGAGCTGGCTAAGGCACGCGTCTTCGATGACGTCGGATTCACCGGTTGTGGGTTCTAATCCCATTTACGGCTAAAAAATTTTTTTTGCGTGTTGAAAAATATATAGGGTGTTTAATTTATAAAGCAGCCTTTAAACTCGATTTTTTGGTCACTTTAAACGCTCAGATTAATTCGAAATTTTGCGCACACGGCAAGCACCGATGATAATACAATATAGTAGTAAAATTTAGGGTGTTTCATTTATAATGCAACCTTTAAACTCGATTTTTATCCACTTTAAACGCTCAGTTTTTTATATAGTACTAAAAAGTGAAAAATAAATTATAGTTCAAAAAAACTAAAAAACACGCTCTAGAGGTAATCGAACTAAAAAGTTGAAAATAATTAATTAATTTAAGAATAAAATTATTAACGAGAAAATTAATGTCATTGTGGTAATAGCGTGGGGTTCTTTGTACTACATTTATACACTAACTCTGCATTTCGGAATAGAACTAGTAAGAAAATTGTAACAATTTATATTGAGCACCCCACGCTATTACCACAATGACATTAATTTTCTCGTTAATCATTTTATTCTTAAATTAAGAATTACTTTTACTTTTTTAGTTCGATTATCTCTAAAGCGTGTTTTTTAATTTTTTTTAACTAATTCATTAACACGCTTATATTAGCTTCACCTGTATGTGAGTTTGTGAGCTTGTGAGTTTGTGAGTTTGTGAGTTTGTGAGTTTGTGAGTTTGTAAGTTTGTGAGTTTGTGAGTTTGTGAGTTTGTGAGTTTGTGAGTTTGTGAGTTTGTGATTTTGTGAGTTTGTGAGTTTGTGAGTTTGTGAGTTTGTGAGTTTGTGAGTTTGTGAGTTTGTGAGTTTGTGAGTTTGTGAGTTTGTGAGTTTGTGAGTTTGTGAGTTTGTGAGTTTGTGAGTTTGTGAGTTTGTGAGTTTGTGAGTTTGTGAGTTTGTGAGTTTGTGAGTTTGTGAGTTTGTGAGTTTGTGAGTTTGTGAGTTTGTGAGTTTGTGAGTTTGTGAGTTTGTGAGTTTGTGAGTTTGTGAGTTTGTGAGTTTGTGAGTTTGTGAGTTTGTGAGTTTGTGAGTTTGTGAGTTTGTGAGTTTGTGAGTTTGTGAGTTTGTGAGTTTGTGAGTTTGTGAGTTTGTGAGTTTGTGAGTTTGTGAGTTTGTGAGTTTGTGAGTTTGTGAGTTTGTGAGTTTGTGAGTTTGTGAGTTTGTGAGTTTGTGAGTTTGTGAGTTTGTGAGTTTGTGAGTTTGTGAGTTTGTGAGTTTGTGAGTTTGTGAGTTTGTGAGTTTGTGAGTTTGTGAGTTTGTGAGTTTGTGAGTTTGTGAGTTTGTGAGTTTGTGAGTTTGTGAGTTTGTGAGTTTGTGAGCTTGTTTGTAACTCTCCTAGCAAGTGGCTTGACTGGCTTGTATTATAACTGTAAGTATATCCAAACAATTTAAGAAAGTTCGTTGGCCGAGCGGGCTAAGGCGCGCGTCTTCGGTGACGTCGGATTCACCGGTTGTGGGTTCTAATCCCGATCACGGCTAAAATTTTTTTTTTGCGTGTTTAATTTATAAAGCAACCTTCAAACTCGATTTTTACCCACTTTAAACGCTCAGATTAATTCGAAAGTTTTTTATATAGTACTAAAAAGTGAAAAATAAATAATAGTTCATAAAAACTAAAAAACACGCTTTAGAGGTAATAGAACTAAAAAGTTAAAAATAATTCTTAATTTAAGAATAAAATGATTAACGAGAAAATTAATGTCATTGTGGTAATAGCGTGGGGTGCTTTGTACTACATTTATACACTAACTCTGCATTTCGGAATAGAACTAGTAAGAAAATTGTAACAATTTATATTGAGCACCCCACGCTATTACCACAATGACATTAATTTTCTCGTTAATCATTTAATTCTTAAATTAATTAATTATTTTTAACTTTTTAGTTCGATTACCTCTAAAGCGTGTTTTTTAGTTTTTTTGAACTATAATTTATTGTCGTGGGCCTTCATTCTAGCAAATTAAATTTATAATTTTAAAGAAAAGCTGATTAAAACT
Source organism: Lochmaea crataegi (assembly GCA_947563755.1). Lineage (NCBI taxonomy): Eukaryota > Metazoa > Arthropoda > Insecta > Coleoptera > Chrysomelidae > Lochmaea > Lochmaea crataegi. The sequence continues at coordinate 25,125,139 of OX387433.1, read as the reverse complement.
ATAGTTAATATCTTTAATTTGCAATGCTATAAACCTGTAATAAAGTGGTTCACATGGAGGACATTCTGTGGAAATGGACTAATTATTGGAATGGTAATTAATTAATAGTTCACCTAATAGTAATCTGTTAATATTCCAGGGTGGCAGACAAGATGGTTTGTATTAAATAATGGAGCATTATCATATTACAAATCACAGGATGAAGTTAATCAAGGGTTTAAAGGTTCTTTGAAAGTTCAAGCTTGTGAAATAATTGGTGAGTTTATTTGTTTATGATGTATTACATTACATTTTTTAACTATTAAAGCCTGGGCTAAAAGATAAGGCGATAGTTTTTCATCATGATATCTTAAAAACCCAGGCGCACTAAACAGTATGCAATATTTTATAGTAAGTCCTTTGGATAATACTAGAATGGATCTTGTAATTCCTGGAGAACAGCACCTTTATCTTAGAGCATCTACATCCCAGGAAAGACAGCAGTGGTTAGTAGCCTTAGGAACAGCAAAAGCATGCATTCAAAGAAATGGAAAAAATATTGCTGGGTATTGAAATCATTTTTGTTTAATTGGGAGTCATTCATAAATGTTCTAAATCAAAATCTTTATTAATTAATTCAATTATATTGTTTAGTCGACCCAAATCCAGATGCTCTGAAATCAAAAAAATCAGAATTAAGATTATATTGCGATCTGTTGATGCAGCAAGTTCATGTCATCAAATCATCAGCACAACACGAAAATGGTCCTGATATAGAAGTAAGAGGAAATCTTTCATTATTTTTGATAAAATTTGCTACCATAATCATGTCAACATTTGTATTTTTTTAGAAAATGGACGAAGCTACTAGATTTTTAGGTGCCACTTGTGATACATTCATAAAAACTCTCGAGGAGTGTATCAATCTCTGAAATGTCGATGTCAAAAATCCATTGACTCATATCAATGAATTACCATTTTCGTTGCCAAATTCAATTCCATCCAGTCGAAAAGTAAGTAAAACAATAATTATTGTTCAAATCTCTTTTTGACTTGAAAAATCTGCTAATTATACTGATTGTTCGCATAAGAAATGCACCCAAATGCATCTTCTATCTATGTTGAATGTCGGTTAATATTTCATTTCCTTTTATTTTCAGAAATATTTATTGAAGGCCACATCTCAAGACTTATACATTTAATCCTTACGGTTTTTGTTATAGATCGTTGCATTTGTATTGTCGTTATGTATTTAACCTAAATAGTTTTTATATGTATACAATTTGTATTTATTCATCTTTGTTTTAATTAAAATATTTTTTTCATTTTGTAAAGGTGAATTAGGAAGTCCGCTAGATGTATTCAACAGTGTTATCTTAAAGATCAATTTATTTTTAAACGTGTAGAAAATGAGATAAATTGGTTTGTTATAGTCTGTTCATACTGTTACGCGAGCTACTGCATTAATATGCTCACTTAGTGCCCCCAGTGAAATCCCCGTATGAGACGACTATGGCTCCTCCGCCCAATTTTCGAGAAGCATCCAAAATACGAAACATCGAGAACACCCGGTGCATCCGCCAGAACGTCGAGAAATTTCTAGAATTACGGCGCGCGAGTATAAATAGGCCACAAGCATCGCTGCAGGCAATTAGTCAATCAGTCAGTGTTAATACCGAAGGAAAGTAATCGCGCCTCGATAAAGTGTTTATTAAGTGACTCTCATATAAATTATAATTAGTGTGTTTAGTGTATTACATAAATTATTATTTAAGGACTGAATTACGTATAAATCTGTAAATATAAATTAATTGTAAATATAAATTAGAATAAACGTTACAATACATACAGTGAAGTGGCTAACTAGGCCCTTGTTAAGAAAGCAAATGTAAAGTGATCGAAAAATTGTATATTTTTTTTATACAAAAAAGTCATTAGGTGGAATTGACAAAGTCAATATATCGTCCGTTCTGGGGCCGTATTCTTGACTGCAGTGACAAAGACAAAATATCTGTTCTCTTGGGAAGCTTCAATAATACGGCCTCTTTCGTTTAACATAAGAAACCCAAAAGTATTCTTAATGAATAGATATTATCGAATTTTTATATTTTATTTTTGTAAATTATTTATATATTTATTTATTTCCAGGTAATAGTTATAAGTTTTTTAAATAAAATTATAATTTCATCCAGAAAATAGTTTGTGTCGATGTTGTCGGTAAAAATAAAAAATATAACACGAAAGAGATTATATGCAACATTTAAAATAAAAACGAACAAGCGCCTTTACTATATACCTTGTCTTTAAACTACTTACAATAGGAGAAGCATTTTAAGAAACCTGAATTACACCACTAAAAGTAACTAGATTGTGTTACGAAATGACCGTGTTCATACTTTTTTAACGAATTGACACTTATGTGAAATATCTATTGTTCTGCTCGCAGTTGACGTGGAAAATGAGAGATCAAGGCATGTGTAATAACCAATTATCATTGGCCATGTGGCCAGACGATATTAAAACCATTAATTAATACTAATAACGCGTTAGAATACCCCACTCACATGCCATTATAGGTGTTTTGGTACCGCTGAACCATTTTTGTGGTTGGTGTTGGTAGGCAACACATTTAACACATGTGTCAGTAGTTAATTCAAAGTAATGTCGGTAGTTGTTACGAATTGACACTTATGTGCTCGCAGTTGTGGCAAATGAGTGATCAAGGCATGTGTAATATCGAATCATCATTGGCCATGTAGCCAGACAATATTAAAACCATTAATTAATAGTAATAACACCTTAAGGTAAGTTCATATAATAACGAATCACGAACTCTAAAGGTAAGCGATTTGTTGTCGCGCGATTGTTTGGTCGCCAAAATGAAACATTAATATTGTAACGAGTTATTTTTTTTTCCTGCTTTTTGCAAGTTTAATTTTTTATTTTTTTTATTTATTCCGTAATATATTTTATTTTACCACTAGGGTGTATATAACTCGTTACTTTACAACCCTTTCGACTACCGCAGTGATTTATTTTTTTGCTATTACCGGTGTATATTTTAGTATAAGTCCGAGTTACGCAAATCCAACTTCTACCATACACAATTTATTCATTTCCGATATTTAAATTTTTCAACTGAAAGGACGCCCGGTATATACAACATTTTAATTTAATCGAGAGCCGTCTAGTATACTTACAAGTTTTTGTCGAAACTAGATAGATTTCACGTTTTAATTCCCACACCGAAGAATGTAACTAAAATTCTGGATATAAATTCGGAAACAATTCATTTTTGGTTGGCTTCTTATTCGCGCTCCGAACTTCATTCCGGCTGGCTCTCTCTCAAAAGAATCAGTTCCTTTTTCGGCTCTAAGCATTCTCCGTTGAACGTTCTTCCGAAAAACCGAAAAACCGTAGTGAGATTATTTTGTGTATTCCAAATTCCGATTGTGTGTGGGCTGTATTTATTAAGGTAAATAAATTTTAACAAATAAACTGTGTATTCGAAACTTTCCGTATCGCCGCTTATTATTAAATTGTTGAATATATTTTTTTGAAAATTTTCCGACCGGCTATTTTTTTTTCTTTTGTTGTTGAACTGAAATTTGTCTTTTTATTTGTTTCTTTTATATGGAAATAAAGATTTGTCAACCGTAATTTGATTTCGAATTTTTATTTACTGCGTTTATTATATATTAATTAACTGATATGAATTATTAGTGGATTCTCGAATTCTTTTATGCTTTTGGTTGTCAGTAGTTTTAAATTAAATTGATATCCAAGTGGATTAGGTATAATATTTTAAAGTTAATGCTAGTACGAATATTTTTACTCTGTGTGTCGATAGTTGGGTACCGTTTAACTCGTGGGAAAATATTTTTTTTTAATTGTTACCGGCTTTAGTTAGATTCAAGGGTTAATCAGACTTGGAAGAGGCTTAGCCACAATTTGTTTGATTTCCCGGCAGATCTAACTCGTTCTTAAATTTTATTTTTTTGGAATAATAGTTACCGGCTTAGTAGATTCAAGGGTTAATCAGACTTGGAAGAGGCTTAGCCACAATTTGTTTGATTTCCCGGCAGATCTAATTCGTTCTTAAATTTTATTTTTTCGGAATAATAGTTACCGGCTTAGTAGATTCAAGGGTTAATCAGACTTGGAAGAGGCTTAGCCACAATTTGTTTGATTTCCCGGCAGATCTAACTCGTTCTTAAATTTTATTTTTTTTTGAATAATAGTTACCGGCTTTAGTAGATTCAAGGGTTAATCAGACTTGGAAGAGGCTTAGCCACAATTTGTTTGATTTCCCGGCAGATCTAAATCGTTCTTTTCCCGTTTCGTAGAATCATTATTTATATTTTTTTTTCTTATTGTCGGAATAATAGTTGCCGGTTTCATTTGGATTCAAGGGTTAATCAGACTTGGAAGAGGCTTAGCCACAATTTGTCTGATTACCCGGCAGATCTAAATCGTGCATTAGGGACCCCGTAAAACCCGGTAGATTTGAACCGTATTTGATAAAACCTGACCGTTAAGTCCGTTAAAATCCCAGATATAGGTAATACATACCTCCTTTTCTTTTCCCGGTTAATTTGTTTGTCACTAAAAAGAATTATTCGTAAAATAGACCACAGAGTATTAATAGATCAAAGTTTTGAATTTCTATTATTTTCATTTTTAACCGCAATTTATTGATTGGGGAACCAAGATTTGGCTTTTCCCGATTTTCACTAGTTAGTTAAATTTAATTCAACAAGACCCCTGGAATTTTCCGTAACCTCCATCTGAGGCTATCTGGAACTCTTGACGCTAAGGGTCAAGGGGCCGTGGAGCAAACCACGTTAATAATCTGGCGCCCGAGATTTAAAAACCCGAATTTTGCATCAAGGGTGTCCATAGTGACGTGTTCTTGTGGCAGGAGCCACGTGTAAGAAGGGAGGCACGTTACAATATTTTAATGAACATGCATGCATTCTGCGACGAAATAATCGCTGCGGCTAAATAATAGAACCAGGCCTATTTTAGCGGCGACGCGACTGTCGCCGATTTGAATCAGTCTTGTAGAGACGTGCACGCATTGCGATTATCAGCAGCACGATTTTTAACCGATTAGTTTGCAGAATTGATATTGAATAAAAATATAGATTTTTATGGTTGAATTAACGTGAAATATTAAAAAAAATGTCTGACAGAGAAAAAACAACCCATATAGTTCTTGATACTGAAAGAATTATTGTGGAAGTGGAGAAAAGACCAGTGCTGTATAATAAAGAACTGAAAGAATACAGCGATAGAAATGTGAAAGAGAAATTGTGGACGGAAGTGTGTGCAAATGTAATACCAAAATGGTATATAATATTTTTTTTATATAACAAATTTTGGTAAATGCCAATTGAATTTGATCGTATTGCCAAGCTACTGAACCTTGCGGAGAGGTAAAATAATTTGCAAAATAATCTCGCACGTTGGTGCCCACTGTATTAGCTCTTGTTCCAACAGGTTGGATGGAGGGTAAGGGGCATACGTATGATTCGTCGTGAAAGCTTATGCCATCGTGCTTTCTCACAAAATTATGTAAAACGCAGCATGCTTTAATAATTTCGTCAGAAAATTCTATTTCGACATCTAGAGAACGATGGAAAACTCGCCACTTGTTAGTCAATATTCCAAATGTGCATTCTACCATCCGCCGAGCACGGGTTAATCGGTAGTTATAAACTCTTTGTTTTATTGTGAGGTTTCTTCGAGGATATGGTTTGGAATTCTGATGCGTTAAGAACGCGCTCCTAAATTAGACAGCTCAAAACTGTTGGCACCCCCCAGCAAACACAAATGTATATATTACATAAAAATATATAACAGAGGAGGAACGATTTTTATATAAACCATTTATATTTTTTTACGTAGTATTTATGTAACAAAATCTTTATAAATTCTGTTATATATTCTCAATATTTATATTATAAAATATTTTATATATTGAATATATCTAACTTTATATGTATTCAAGATGTAAATTCTGCTACATAAACATATAAAAAAATTATATATATTTATTACGTAACATTTGCTATCGCCATACACGTACTTCGTTATGTCTTGCAAAAGAAGAAGAAAATTATAACCTTTAATCCGAGTCGAGCAAGAGCGAAGCTTTACCCGCGCAATCACCCACGCTACCCACAACTATTAATAATTATAAACACAACATAACCTGTTGTGATTATAAAGTTGATCTGTGAGTATAATAACGTTTTTGTCTGTGTGTTTGTGTTTGGAGGATTGGAGAACACAATATTATGTAAGTACTATTATTATTTTGAACAGTCTCGCGACATGCCGATTTCATTCAACTGTCGTTTACAAATGATTATTTAACAAATATATTAAAGCTTAAATAGATTAAAATATAAAATAAAGTAAATTTAATTAAAAAACAATTACAAATTACATTATATTATACCTATCACACTAAAGTCCTTTTCAAGATAATATTGATTTATATTAAAATAACTTATGTAGATTAATATAAATTATAAATTTTAGGCAAAATAACTGTTTAAAAAGAAAAAAATTGAAAGACTTCTGTGATTTATCAATAAGGCAGAAAAATAAAAGGATAAGTAGTACAATTTTACAATTTTACAATGGTGAAGGTGAACCATCAGAAATAAATAATTTAGAGATATCTCACTTGGGAAATAATGATATGTTGGTTCAAGATCGTTCAAATTACATGCCTCCTGAGTGTATTTCTCAAGATTATTTATCATCGGATTTAGTTTTTAGAGATAATCAAAATAAATTTGTAGAAACTTGTCTAAATCAAAACAGTCAAAGTTTGGGCTCTGATTCAGATCAGATTTTTCCAGAGCCGAGCCCTAACCACAGTCCAACTGAAAAGAACTCAGTGGAAAGCAGTAAAAATTGTTTATTAACTGTCTGGTCTCAAAAACATAATATTAGTCATTCTGCACTTTCTGATTTATTGAAAATTTTGGGAAATGTTGATCATTCATATTTGCAAAATTTGCCAAAAGATGCTAGAACTCTGTTAAAAACTCCTCGAGAAGTTTCATGTATTATTAATGTAGCTGGTGGAAGATATATTCATTTTGGTTTGGAAATTGGCATAATTGATAATGTCTTGAAGTATTATGATATATTACCTAAAACTCTTAAGATAAACTTTAACGTTGATGGACTGCCTCTAACAAAAAGCTCAAAAAGTCATTTCTGGCCTATCTTAGCTTCATTCGTAGATATATTTCATACAGATCCTTTTATTGTAGGTATATATCATGGTACAGATAAACCTAACAACTGTTCCGAGTATTTAAAAATGTTTGTAGATGAGTTGAAAAGCATAGTTGATGCAGGGGGAATTGTAATAAATGGACATAAAGTTCCAATAATTATTAATTGCTTTATTTGTGATGCTCCAGCTAAAGCATTCATAAGTGGTATAAAAAATCATTCAGGTTACTATGGGTGCTCAAAGTGCACTGTAAAAGGTGACTATGTACTAAACACAGTAGTTTTTTTAGAAACTGATTGTGTAGAGAGAAATGATGCATCTTTTAAAAATAAATCTCAACCGGAACACCATAATTACTCCTCTCCTCTTGAAAATTTAAATATAGGAATGGTATCACAGATCAGCCTTGATTACATGCATGTAGTGTGTTTAGGCGTGGTAAAAAAGTTAATTAGGTTTTTGGTGAAAGGTAAAGTTAATGTTAGATTAAAACCTGATATTTTAAAAAGTGTTTCAGAAGATTTAGTTTCATTAGGAAAGTTATCAATCACACAAGAATTTGTTCGAAAGCCCAGAAGTCTTACTGATGTTGATTATTGGAAAGCAACAGAATTTAGACAATTTCTGTTATACACTGGTCCAGTAGTTTTAAGAAATGTCTTGAGTAAAAAAATGTACACAAACTTTTTATGCCTTAGTGTAGCTATCAGAGTTTTGGTAGATGAGGAGTATTGCTACAACTATAATAATTATGCAAAAGACCTTTTAATATTCTTTGTAAAATCTTTCAAAAACCTCTATGGGGAACAGTATGTATCATACAACATCCATAACTTAATTCATCTTAACGAGGAGGTAATGCTGAATGGGCCCCTTGATAATTTTAGTGCATTTAAATTCGAAAACTTTATGCAATTCTTAAAACATAAAATACAAAGCTCTAGTAAACCTCTAGAGCAAATTCACAATCGAATCAAGGAAGGTACAAATATTAAAAAGCAGGGGATTCAAAAAGACTTCCCAATATTGAAAAGAAATAGATTGAATGAAATTGTTGGTTTGGAGTTAAGAAATTTTACAGTTCTTTTAAAGCATAGAGAAAGCTTTTGTTTGCTAAAAAATGGAAAGTTTTGTAGAGTAGTTGATATATCTGAAAAAGTTGGGGGAAATATTACATTAAATTTGAAAAATTATTTAAATATAGAAGATTTTTTTGTGAAACCTCTAAAATCGAGTTTATTAAATATTGTTGTTGTACAAGAAGATATTGTAGAAAATATTAAAGTTGACTGTTCTGAAATATATAGAAAATGTTTAGCATTTGACATCAACAACAAAAAATTATTAGTTCCTTTATTGCATCATAATTAAATTAACCATATAAATAATTCGAGGATTTACCGATTTGGCAAACAATATCTTCCCATGGCTCTTTAATGCCATGCTTATGGAATAGAATAAAATGTTCGTGTTTTTTGCATGTCATTAAAGCACACTAAGATATCGTTTGCCAGACCACTATAGTGAAAATCAGATTCTGTTAAATTAGTAGGTTTCTACCTAATATGTTTCTGTCATTATGCATATGTGGTATTTTTTTTACTTCTGTTCCATGTGAGTAATAGCTATTATTAATTTTTCTCTTATCCTAATTTAAACTTTAAGGAACATTTTTGTTGTGTTTAAGATGTGGCAATATTTAAAAATACCTACTTATTAGAAAGGTTATAATTTCTCTTTTAATCAGACAGTTTTATATTATTTATTTTCCTTTATAAAATTTGAAGAGGCAAAAGGCTTTGCAAAACTAAGCTTTTAAGTTTTTAGGTCTTCCAAATCACGAAAACCATATGCCATAGTAATGTTTTTAGAGGATGGGGAAGACATTGTTTCAGAAATTCCAACCTCTTGGCTCTGTGATGACGATGGGTCATGTTGGTGGCCCAATAATAATAAAAAAGTTGCCAAATTAATGGTAATTGGCTCCACCCCTGATGAGACCTGGACTAAATATAAAATTAATTTATTGGGATTTGCTAGTAAGTTAGCCAGTCAATAAATTATAAAGCCCTTTCTTATTTAAAACCATTAATAATTATTTAGCCCTGGGCCACTAGGCCTCTAGCACTGTTCTATATATTTTTTTCTACTCCTGTTTTATAATATACTTATTAAAAGACTAAAATCTGTATCATAATGATATTCATTATGATACAAATTTTCATTATGATACAGATTTTTAAGCCAATAGGAATGCGACATTCCCACAATATTTAATATAGCCATGGATACCTGGTTGACATTTCTGAAATTAATTATATTAGGTGACACTTAATTTGACAGCTGTCAAATATATTTATTTGTTGAAGTTCCTTTCATTGTTCTTGTTTTTTATAATAAATGATAATTATTAATTAAATAATTCTTATTAATCGGAGTAGAAAAAATATTAATTAATACACTCGCATATTACATACGAAACTCGCCTGCGGCTCGTTTCGTATCCTACAACATGCTCAAGTCTTAATGGCTATCATTACATGATCGTTGCATAAAATACTATTATAATTATTTAATTTATCAACTAATTTTTAATTCAAATAATAATTTACATAATATTTTCAATTCAAAAGAAACTCTAAAATTTATTTAAAATTGTCAAATGTGTCATTCGTTCCAGTATAATGTACACTTTAAAAATTTTTATCTCATGAGTGAAAGATGATATCAAAAAAAGCTCGAACCCTTCGATTTTAGTTTTTTTCCCTAATTGCAGCATTGGAACTTCAACCCTGGAGCAGTGGGGTGAACCATCCCTAAAATTTAGATAGGGAATGTACCAAGTGTGGCACATGAGATATAACCATTGAACATTTTTAAATTGAGACCTTGTATACATAAATACTACCTATGTATTAAAAACAATATTTGTGTTGCTAGGTACACTGAGCAGGGCCAGACTTATGGCAGAGCGAGATATCGAAACTTCGGCAGACGAAGAAGAGTTGGGCAGGGGCAAAAGGAAAATCACAAGAAAACCTTCCACTGATAGTGAGGGTTCCTCTCAATCAGATTATGGTAAATAATACATGCTGTTAATGGCAAGACTAAACATGTGAGATTTACATAGTGGTGATAGGTCCTTATAATACAAACAACCAAATCAAGTACTGTTACCATTTTATCAACCTTCAATGCAATGTCTAATCTTTAAATTAACAGATCTTATGTATAATTTTTTTCTTGACTAAGCTTTTATTTTATATTTTAGAGAATCTTCCACAGCCGAAGCAGAATAATCTGGAACAGAAGGAACTAAATATATCTGTTCCTTCAAAAGGTAAGTTTTAAGATATTATCTTTATGACATTTATTAAAATTTAGTTTGTCATTGATTAAGAAAATTGATTTGTTTATATTTCAGATACTGATAATGAAGCTTCTGACGGATTTGAAATTTTGCATATGGAACATGTAAATGTTAACACAGGTGTATTTATTGCAGCAAAGTTATCTCATTAATAATTTAATATATTCTTTATTCTTTATAGAAGTAAACAATATGGACATCATTATTGAAGATGTGGATATTCAGACAAAAGAAATTGAAGATAAAAAATCTAATACTGCTAAAACAGTAACTCTAGGTAAAACAATTTATTTTATTTTAATAAAATTTTACTGATATTTCGGTTTATTTTAAAGTTTTGCTACATCAACATCTCTAAACATTCAGTGAATTTTTTTATTTAATTGTTAATTTATTTTCAGATCAAATATTAAAAATTACTAAATCTAATAATATATTGTTGACAAGCATAGAGAGTAGGCTGGAGCGACTGGAACTTGCTACTTTTAATAAAGAAATCGAAACTTCCAGTAGAAATTGTGAATCGGAAAATTTCTTTAAAAATCTACCGGTAAAGAATTTTGAAGATTTGAAGAGTCTTGAAGACTATCTTGAAAACGAGGAGAATGTAAAAACAATGGTAAATGGCATATTTTATATATTGATTGAATAAGGTTCAGCTTTTTTAGTTTTTTTCTAAAAAAACATATATTGAATGACAGTATATATAAACTTGTAATTGTTGTTAATAAATATTATTTAATAAATATTTTTTAGATGAGTTTTTTGTCCGTTATCGGCGGAAAAAATTTCAAAGATGCAACTCATAGATATTTGAGTAAATTCTATGCATCTGAGCTAACTGTCCATTGCTCATGGTTAGGACATAGAAGTAATTATAAAATGAGGGACTTAAAGTCAATCAAGTTAATTCAAGGTATTGTTATTGTATGATTTATTTATTTAATATAATATATACACCTACATTTTTAGAAACATTGCTAAAACAATTTCATGTTATGAAATGCACTGATTTTGAACAAATCACCTCGGAGTGGATAAGGCTCAGTAAGCAGAGACTCCAGAGGGAAAGAAGGGTGAAACAGTAACTCTTCAAAACAAGGGATAGTGTTAGTTAGTTTTCTATTATTTTTTATATTTTGTTATCATTTAGTTTTTGAATATTTTTAGTTTTGCAATATTTTTGTTGCATTAGGTATTGTCAATGTTAATAAAATAAATGTACTTATAAGCATTCATTTGCTGTTTTTTTTAGTAACTGAGAACATCCACCAGCTACTAAATATTCCAAATATAGACAAATGCCATTTATAGTATATAAATATTAAGTTGCTTAATTATGTTTGAAATATTCATAAGGTAGGTATTGAATAATATAGTAACAATAATTCCTTTTTTCTTTTGACCCTCATCGATACTAAAAATATTGTATTTCATTTCATCTATGGAAAATAATGTTTTAACATATTTTTCTGAATTAATTTTTAGTTGAGAATTTCACTGAATTTTTTCATAGATCCAATGAAATAAAATATTTTAGGTACGGGTGAGACAAAAGAAAAAATAGATAACTTTTGTTACATCTATATTATGTATTATCTAATACATAAATATTCTTTAGATATTATCTCATTTTTACATATATATTACATAGTAATTTGGGACATATTTGAGATGTAATATAATACACATAATAGATATGTAATATGAATATGTATCTTTTATATCATTATTGTTCTCTAGCTGTGCCGGCCTTTGTCAGTATTCAATACATAAATATTATCTAGTTGTGACTTCAGTTTTATATAACTGTAACTTTTATATTTCAAAAATTACATAACATATATGTATTCAATATGTTTTTGTGTTTGCTGGGCCCTGACTTGCAACAAAATTTAGGTCATTTTGTAAACAACAAATCTAAAGAACGCAGTAAAATTAAGTGTTGAAATTTTAACACAATATAACTTGGACCTTTGTCTTGGGGATCAGGTATTTTGGTTAAGTTTTATATTGTTTTAAAAAAGATATTAGCCATTATGTGATGGTATGTTTTTGACAGTTTTGACAATTTGTGGTCACCAATTTGAACGCCAAGATCTGATCCCCAAAAGAAAGCCTGGAGAATTCGATTCTGAAAATATGAAATCTCAAACCATTGTATTTTTTGAGATTTGTTGCATACAAAATTTTGGAAACGAACATTAGTTCAGACGTTCCACCGTCTTGATGGATGGCGCTGTATGGAACTTCAATGACAGATGATGACGGTTTTGTGTCCATAAAAATATTTCAAATTATTTATTATTGTTTATAGCATAGCTTGTCAGTATTTGTAAGTGGTTATAATAAAGTAATCTTCATGCTGAAAAAGTAAATTTGTGCTTCGTAAATGCTCTTTATATTTACTCCACATGTGCTCCATCACAAGTAACGTGTTTAGTGCCTATAGGTGTGAAATAAACCACAAATATTTTTAGCTACTGCTAGTGATTCCACAAAAAAGTGCCCTATATTTATTGATCCCCATACCGGGGCCTTTTGGTTCCTCCGGGGACCTGTACACAACCATAGACTTCATCAGCATACATACATTGGCCACCCGAGTTAGTGAGAAAAACTACATTGGTGATAGTAATAAATGCATTCTACTAATTGACCAAAATAGACATTTCGTATTCTATTCTATTCTGTTGTAATCTTTTATTTTCGAAACACAGGAATAAAAATGTTATATATTTTTGATCTTCAATTTTTCCAGGTGATGTATCGAAATGTTATTATAAATACTTTTTGCAGTTTTCCTCCAGTTTGTAATGAACGGACATGCCTGTTTTTCCATTGACTCTTCTTAATCCTAATTATTCAAGTAAATTATACCAAAAATGTCTTCTTTTATTGAAAACAAAAACAAATTATTTAGGCAATCTTTTTGTTTAATTGTAGTATTACAAATTTGAAGTATAGAGTAAGTAGGCAGTTTTTATATTAATTATAATACAGAAAGAAATGCTAATTAATTAGGTAAACTATAAAAATGTTTATTATAGCAATAAACAGACATTTCTGCTTTTTCAATGATCCTTATTAATTATTCAAAAAAAATCACAGCAAAAATAGGTGTATGTATGTTTTTGTTGAAAAGAAACAAATCAAAAATATTCCATAAAAATAAATAAAATTATTATTACATTATGTTTAATGTATTTGTCTTCATATTTATTAGTACATAGCAACTGAAGTTCATCTTCCATTTTTCTCTACCATTTCTCCTCAGAACAAAAAGAAAATTAAAAGTTTATAAAATTATCCATTTTTTACGATTCTACACTCACAAAGGGGTGGTGACACCCATCGACATACTGAAGTCTTGATCCATATAGTTATAAAGACTGAAAAAAAAAACAATTTAATTCTAAATACTCTAAATAAATATTTTTACTAACAAAATTATTTCAAACTCATTTCAGCAAAAGTTTTAAACAATCCATTTTATCAGAACTGTAAATGAAATAAAAAATTAGATGTTTCTTCTAAATAGGTGTTGACATTTTTTTACTTACTGAATGGTTATAGCGAACACTGCAGGTATATGGAATATTATTTGGACCTGTGCGGGCAGTTACATCAGGCTTCATTTTAAATACATAATCAGAACTGTAAATGAAATATAAAGATTAGATGCTTCTTCTAAGTAGGTGTTGACATTTTTTTACTTACTGAATAGTTATAGCGAACACTGCTATATGGAATATTATTTGGACCTGTGCTGGCAGTTACATCAGGCTTCGTTTTAATTACATAATCAGAACTGTAAATGAAATATAAAGATTAGATGTTTCTTCTAAATAGGTGTTGACATTTTTTTACTTTCTAAATAGTTATAGCGAACACTGCTTTATGGAAAATTATTTGGACCTGTGCGGGCAGTTACATCAGGCTTCATTTTAGTTACATAATCAGAACTGAAAATGAAATATAAAAATTAGATGTTTCTTCTAAATAGGTGTTGACATTTTTTTACTTACTGAATGGTTATAGCGAACACTGCAGGTATATGGAATATTATTTGGACCTGTGCGGGCAGTTACATCAGGCTTCGTTTTAATTACATAATCAGAACTGTAAATGAAATATAAAGATTAGATGTTTCTTCTAAATAGGTGTTGACATTTTTTTACTTACTGAATAGTCATAGCGAACACTGCTATATGGAATATTATTTGGACCTTTGCTGGCAGTTACATCAGGCTTCATTTTAAAATGTCTTGTTAGTGTTTTTACTTACGCATTAGTATCGGCATCCATATCTTTGCCCTAATTATCTGGATTCTGTCTTGCCAGACTTCTTTTTCTCATATTCTGATATTGCTTGCTTGATATAAGGGAGGTCAATGCATTTCTGTCCTTTTCCTATTTGATTTCTGATTATATCAGGAGCTATACATTCTGTATAGAATTGCTTCAGTTTCAGACGCATTTTTTCGGCCCATATTTTTCTATCTATCTCAATTTCCTCTATATATAGATCTATATTATCGCAGATATACACAACAAAGTAACATCTGCTACTATTAGCACAACACAACCCCGTTGTGTTGTGACTATATTAGTTATTTTGGTGTATTCTTTGGTTATATTCAATTGCCCGCCGATTGCTCCTGGATCTAAAAACACACGCTACCCCTACCCAGTCGAATTTGTTCGTTTTTTGCACAATAAAACGTAAATGTTTAGAATTTACATAGTTGCCACAACTCTAAAAATAATGTTGAATTTACTTACCTAGATATTGTAACGAGAAAATAATAATGAAAAACCTACAATTATCTGAAATGAAACAATAACAAAATATAAGCACATACTTACCTGATATATTTCTATTTTGGAAACCCAAAAATTAATCACAATTTGCCTTATGACTAATACACTCTAGGTACGAAGTCGAATATCGAATTTTGAAAACATAAGAAACCTAACATACAGGTCAAATGGTCACTATATAGATATTGCAAGTTCCTAAAAATATACCTAATATCTTTTATGACGTGCATAGATTTTCTTGTTAAAAAAAAATTTCTCCTTGTTTGAGGATTTTCGTATAACATGGCAACATCGGTTGTGAATGCAGCATTCTGTATTTTACGATTTTACTTGGCACTTTTGGATTTTAAAGCTTCGATGCCAAATGTAAAAATTATCCCTAGAAATCCTTAGATACAATTTAATAATCCTCTCCATTACGACGATAAAAAGAGATGAGGATGGTTATCTAGTTTTTAGCTTGCCATAGGTAATAATAATTGTTGAATAAAATTAATGAATGAGGTAGGTAACATTACATTTTAAAAAATTTCGAAGCATAAATGTTTTTTGTAGGTAACTTTGTCTTGTCAATATACCTAGTCGAAATTACCTTACAATTTAATTGATTATATAAGCATTTAAAACAATGAAAGAAAATAAGAACACAAAAAATAATTATTAAAGGATGACGTAGTAATAGTGTTAGTTGTTGATTTGAAAAATATTGTAAAACAAAGGAAGACTAAATAATTAATTTCGTCTACCTACTCTAGAAATGGCAATAGCGCTTCTTCGACTTGGTAGAGTTGAAATATCTGAGCTTTATTTATGTTTCCCTTCAATCTGTTTTCTTATCTTATCAGTAGGTACAAAGTTATGTGGCTTCAATTATTTTTGGAATGAGGGTAGGTCCGTAGAATGGGTAAAAAAACTGAAGTTTCTAAAATGTTTTAGCGAAAAGCTCGGTCAAATTCAGTTCCTTTTTGTATAAATATATTTTAAAATAAGTAATCTTTTAAAAACGAAAAGATGTTTAGAATTAAAAATAACTTTCAAATAGGTATTCAATATTGTTTATTTAGATCAAAAAAATAATTTTTTCGATATTTTCTGTGAAATAAAAAAATTTTTGATGTAAAACAATGTGTTAAATATTTGGAAGTTATTTTTAATTCTAAACATCTTTTCTTTATAATTTTTGAAATTGTCCAAAATAAATGTACCTACCTACCTACTCGAGACTCTTGAGCAAAATTCACATCTAATTTAAATTTTGATATCTAATGTATATATTATACCTAGTTTATTTCGTATTCAATAAATTATTTTAAAAAAATGAAAAATGGTCCGTAATAATTAATAATGGGTTGTAAGTTATGTTGTATATATTATATCTATAGGTAACCTATCACGTGAAAATATTCACAAGATTAGCTTTTTGCAGTGTTTTTTCATTCAGATAATTCCAATGGATTTTTGTTAGGTCGGCTTGGTTTGCTTTGTATTTTATCATTAGGTACCTTATACTTACCTACTTCTCAATAAATGGAAATTATAAATAAATATACCTATAAAACTTGAAAATATAGAGAAACGACGATAATGATTGGAATATTATTTTAATTTCAAAATTAACCTATAAAAGTACAGAAAAAAAATTAAAGAAGTAACGAGAATACCTATAGGTAAAATAAACATACTAGCTGTTGAGTAAAAATAGCAAATAAATGAAATCATAATTTACCTATTGCGATTGAAAATAAAAATATTTGCTGGCAGAAATTGTGTTTGAAACCAAAACATCGAAACAGCTGATCCGGAGAGAAGTTTGTTTGAATCGTGAAGAGCTTAGATTACAATACTTTATACCTATACGGTCAAGAGTGGAAAGACAAAAAGAGAGAGAGAAAATAAGTTGCATAAATAAAAGCCGATTCGGTACTACTAGCGACATCTATCGTAAATATTTTGAACCAAAAAATTACTAGATAAGTAACAAGTTTTGTGTAAGTTTTAAGGTTTATACACCTGCGCGGAGGGCCCTCTTAAAGCAAATGCCTCATCTCCCACAATGACAAAAGGCATATATTTTCCTTTTTCATCATGAGGCATTATTTGCGGCTAATTGTTTAGCTGCTAGTCTTCGGCCAAAATTCGAGTTTTTAAATATATTGGAATCACCGTGTCCACCATAGAACCCCACATTTATTGAAGTGAAACAATAATCGGCATCAACTACAGCTAGAAGTACTGTTGAGAAAAAATTCTTATAATTGTAAAATTCTGATCCTGTTGATTTTGGTTGCTTTATTCTTACATGTTTACCATTCACTGCCCCGATGCAATTCGGGAAATTAGTTCGGTCAAAAAATTGCTTGGAAATATTTATCCAGTCCTCTTCAGTTTTTTCGGACATGTCCCAGGTAACCAGCTGACTAAACATCACGTCGTAGCGACGTCATTATTTGGTGATATTTGGTTACAGACGTCATAGGTCAGTGAATAGACGTTGGTACGACGTCGATGTAATGACGTCTTATGAACGACGTCGGTATAACGTCTGTTTTGTGACTTTGATAAAAAGTTATTTGGAAATAATTTAAGTTAGAAATTTTAATACACACCTTTTCGAAAAAATGTGAGCCAAAGACGATTTGATTTGGCCGTCCAACACGGTGTGTTCACAGTATACCAGCGATAGAAATACATATCGTATCACACGCACGTTCTCTTACGGATGCAAATTTCGACACAATTTTTTCCCTACCACGGTATATATATGATTTAAATAGGTCTACTACATGCTGACTGATTTGTATCCTACATAATTTATTTTATTAGATAGTATCTACATTCGTGATTAATCCTGATTTGTTTAAATCTCCCGCTTCATTGAATTCATTCCTCGTCATGTCATTGGCGTTTTCCGTTATTGGTTGTTGATGACAAGTGAATGTCTGTGGCGAGAGTGAAGGTTGTTCATCTATCTATGCAAACAACGACAAAAACACGAGAATTGTGCAAGTTGTGGGTGTTTTGTAAGAGAGTTATCCGACGAATTAGAAATAAAAGTAAGTATTCTAAGATTTATATTAAGAAATACAATATCAAACATTCTAGTATGCTCATCCTTAATAAAATAGACAGAAATGAAAAATCATAATCACCTTTGAAAGATGGCTACCTACCGGTTACTTCATTATTAAGCAATGAGGGCTGGTAAAAAATCAATTTTATTGTGTTTTTGTTGTTTTACAAGTATATTGGATTGACGTTAGTTCAGTATATTTTACAAAAAAGTATAAATACTAATGAGTGATAAATTAGATACTGGATTTGCTCCGAGATTTCTTAAGAATTTTTGTTTAGATGTACAATGTACATGTTGATTGTATTGACCAATAAAGCATTTCAGTATGTCCTCTATTTTATAGAGAGGTTCTAGATTGATATATTATAAACCATCTTCCTGCTTTCACTGATTTGGACAATTATCCATATAGTATAACATTATATGGTCTTTTATAGTAAGAACTATTTTTTAATTCCCTATTTTGTCCTAGAAATTATGTAGGTACCTGCTTAAATTTTCTCAGTAATAATTCCAACTTATGTAATTTGTAGGAATTGATTGAAAATATCCAATTCTAGTACCTATGTCAATTTATAAAATAATTGAGTTTTCTGACAATGGAGGGGTGGCTGTGGTTTTATCTAACTGGATGACTCCCAGAAAAATAGAAGTTTTCTGGCCACCTTATAAAGATCAATTATCTTTTCGCCGGGCTCTACAATGTCAGGAATCCACAGGAGATTCTTGGAAGCTTTACCAAGTTGCCCGAGTATTCAGTGAAACAGGTAGATCACATTTTAAATATTTGAGCTATTAATACTATTATGGTACTAGTACAGATGTTGAAAACTTTACTGAAATTTCTTGCACAAATAGTAAAATGCATGAAAACGTTTCTGAAAAAGGGGGGGCTCCCGTAAATATTTTCTCATTGAAAGATATGTTTTTTGTTTCCAATTATTTCAGACTGTTTGGAAGTGGCCTATAAAAAGGCAAAAAAAGCTGAAGAGACATCAAACTTAGAAAGTGATCAAGATGATGATATCCCACCAAAAAAACGGAAAATAAATTTACCAAAAAGGCATATTTATTCCAGTGATGATGAAGAACAACAGTCTGAGCATAAACGACCTCCAAGAATTTTACTGAAACAAAAATCGGGTATGTATTGTAGGGTGGTTTAAAAGTATGCTCCTAATAATGTCTGTAGGGTATTCTAATAATATATTATTAATTAATTATTGTCATATAGTTTTTACAAAGTACAAAAGTACAAAAATTTATTATTTAGTAAATCCGATTTTTTGAAAATTGAACTGTCTAAACAATTGATTTTTGACTGAATTTGCTTAACCCTGAACAGATTTTTAACTATGAAAAGGGAAACTGTTTCATTTATTGCATCCTAATATTTTACCTCTTTACAGTTGCCATTTGTTCAGCTCCAAATAGTCAAGATAAAATAATAAATCAATCTGAACCAGTAACAAAAAATACCACCTAAAAATATACCATTATTGAGGCAGACAAATTCTCAAACAGGTAAGTAGAAATTGGATTCTAGGATAAAAAAAACATAAAACTTATAATTTTTCTGTTTTTAAATATTTACACACTATTTCATGAGTATTTCACTTTACACTTATTACATTGTCTCAAGTATAATAATTAAGAGTTTTTTGTCCTGTTGGTAGTCAAAGACATTATCTAAAGAAATAATTGGGAAATCAGTGATCAACTAAATGAGTATAAAGCTGTTCCCAACAATTTTTTTAGTCTGGCCAGTTCATTTAATCCTTATTAATTTTTTAGTACTTTTCCCGGAAGCACCTTCCAACACCCACTCAGAAGAAAATATAGCTAGTAGCAAACCAGAAAAAGGTACATATATATATTGTATGGTTAATAGTAATTATGTACAAAAATTATTACATATAAAACAAAATTGTGGTGACCAAGTTTAAAATTCCATTTTTTTAGATTCAGTCATACATTATCTAGCATCTTTAAAAGAACAAAATAAAGAAATCTTAAGTATCTTGAAAAAAATACAGGGAAAAGTATTTGCAGCTGAGGAAGATAACAGCAAATTTTTTAATCTCCCAGTAACTAGCCTTGAAAACCTCCAAGCGTTGGAGGATAGTTTGGACGATGAAAAGCTTAAAAAACTGGTAAGTGCCCTTACGAAAAATTATGTATCAAGTTAGTAGTGTAATTATGTTAAGAAATTAAGCATTTTTAATTTTTTTCTAGACAACTTGTTGTACTAAATTTGGAGGAGATGGAGCTATGAACAGAACAAACAGAATTTTGAAAGAATTGATTCCAGATAATGTAGCATGCTGCTACAGTTTCTATGGTAAAAGAGCTGACAAAAAATCCTTTTGCAACCTAAAACTGAGGAGAGTTATAGTAGGTATGTTGCACACACATTGTATGGGGAATCATTTTCATTTATAGAGGGTTTTATTAACTAAAAAATTATTGCATGTTGTCTTTTGAAATTTTTCTAGAAGAATAGGCCTGTCTAATTCTTATTATACAAGGTTTGATAGACAAACAGCTTGTTGTGCTATCAAAAAATAACAAGTCCTCGTTTTTGAATATAGATTACATAGACTTTTGTTGTTATATTTGGAAGTTGAATTAAACTTCGTATATCACACTTCAGATAACTACTTAATATTAATTTACATTAACTTCCTATTTTCACTGCTTCAAACAAATCTTAGTCATAAATAAATGTTAATTAACTTTGCAGATGCTGTTAAAAAAATGTGCCCGCTAGCTACAGATTTTGAAGTTGAGGGCTGCATTAAAGTTTGGCTTAAACATGCTCCTCAGCGTCTCAGAACAAAAATGGCGAAGGAGAATAACAACGAACATGTTTGATTAGAAAAACAACGTTTTTGTTTCTATCTGTTTGCATTTGAGTTTCCAAGATCTATAATGTCAGTTAAGGGTTTTAATAAGTTTATTTTGGTTCATTTAAATGGAGATAGATTTGTTTCACAATAAAAAAATGTTAAAAAAAAAGAAGCTAAAGGAAATTGTAGGTCCACGTCAGTTTTTTAGAAGAGTTTCATGTCAAAGGTTCAAAATATGTTCTAGTTTTAATCCTTAAATTGTTTTTTCCAGTTCCTTTGTCTGCTTATTTACTGTTATACATATTCCGAAAGCTAGTTTTTTAATTAAATTGTGAATGATATTTCTATTTCAGGGTTGGTCGGTAGAAATCTTATGTATTTTGATTTTATTTCATTTAAAAAAAAATCAGATTTTAGTTTATATCCTTTCAATAATGTACTGTTTTATAGTTATGAGTAATAAAAATGTTTTTATTTACTAATTTTTTATTAGCAATAACTTCTCCTATACATTTTAAAAATCCTATAAATAATTTAGATAATGTGACGTCGGCATTACGTCTAAATTATGACGTCGTGGGGACGTCACCAAATGACGTCAAAATCATGTGACTTTTTCACGTCGTGAGTGCGTCATAGGGACGTCACAAAATGACGTTATTACGTCTAAATTATGACGTCGTGTGGACGTCTTTTGGTTGCTTGGGGTAAAGAGGTTGCAAAACATTCCATAATTGCTGACAGGTATCTTTAACAATTTCTCGAATTGTTAAAGAGGAATTCAAAATGTAAAGAGTAAAAGCTGTTGAATAGATGAGGCTTTTACTTGATGAAGATCCATACTAAATGATGAAATAAAACAATTTAATTTGTTTAAATCTCCATTTTTATTTTGAACTGACGTTCAATTCAAACTAGTTTGAAAAAGCTACTGTGTAGCGAAACGCGAAATTGAATGTCAGTTTAAAATAAAAATGGAGATTTAAACAAATTAAATTGTTTTATTTCATCAGTTAAAGCTGTTCCCTGTTGCCAAATACCTAAAATCAGAATCATGTTTTTAGTTAAATTTATTTTTTTATTGTTACAGGAAAAGAAGTGGAAAAATCTAAAAGACTGTTTTGAGAGAGAGCTTGCTGTTCAGAAAAAAACCAAATCTGATGAGCCTGCGAGAAAACGACGAAAATACATCTACTTTGATGCTTTGCTATTTTTACCTCCCCACCAACAACCCAGGACGACAAGTAGTAATGTAGAGCCGCCAGATGATGATATGCAGCCTTCAAACGACAATGAAGTGCCTCCAAACGATAATGGAGAGCCTCCACTTCCTGTACCCTCTGCAGGACCTCAACAGACGACTCCACGTAGTCGTTCCAGTAAATCCTCATGCCAAACATCAACATATAAAGCTTCGTTATTAGATATTTTAAAGCAAAAGCAAAGTGAGGAAACTTCAGAGGATAAAAATGTTGCTCTCATGTTAGTTCCTATGTTGGCCAAACTCGACGATGAACAAAAACATTTTGCCCAAATTGAAATACATAATGTGATGAGGAACGCAAAATTCTATACAACCCCATTCTCCCAGCAGCAGGCTCACCTTACACAGTCTGGACCATCCACACAAACTAACTTCTATCACGTTTTGCGTCCAGGCCCACATAATATGCAATATCAAACATCTCTAGGTTTGCTAGCAGCTTCGTCTCTGTATTCCAACCAAGCATCTATAGGTTTGCCAGCAGCTTCGCCTCAGTATTCCAACCAAACATCTATACGTTTGCCAGCAGCTTCGCCTCAACGCTCCAACCAATCTGACACAATTCCATCTAGAGCTACTATTCGCAAATTCAGAATGAAATTCTGTCACCGACCTCTCCAGGCGATAGCGAATTATACGATTTGTAACCAAAAACAATAAACAAAAATAATAAAATCTTTTGATGCTATACTTATTTACCTTAATGTTACTGCTAGTCGCTCTTCAGGTGGTATAGCCTGTCTCCATGTAGTATTTTTGTATGTTATATTTGGTCCTATTATTTGAAGCAATATGTTAAAACTGTTCACATTTAGACGATAATATTGAAAAAAATTTGGGCGATGGTCTACCAAAGTAGAATGTAATTTGTAAAACTGCCCTTTTATTAATCTTTGACTGACAATCGGATGCACCCAATATCTTTTTGAGCGTTGTTTTCTTACGTTTTTACGTAATAGTAAGGCTACAGCACAGGCTGCTTCTACAAAATCCATTTTAAAACTACACTGATGTTGCGACTTATTGCTCGCAGTGCGCGCTCTTTTTTTGTCACTTGAATATTTTGGCGATTGCGACTAAACGATCGCGCGACAACAAATCGCTAGTGCGCGCTTACCCTAACGCGACTGGTCAGATTAATTGGTGGGAAAGTTGACAGGTGCATAAATCGTGAAATTTAAAATCTGGCTGTCGGGAAAATTGAGCTGTTCTGTGGTTGGTGTTGGTAGGCAACACATTTAACACATGTGTCAGCAGTTAATTCAAATCAAAGTAATGCCGGTAGTTAATCTGTTACCTGTCTGGTTTGAGTACTGTCTAAATATGTAATTTTGCATAAAATAAAATTGAATATGTTTTGTATGCGTGTCGTCGTGTCGATTCAGATAATTGCAGAGCATTAAAAAAATTTCGTTTTGGTGTGGGTGGTCCTTTCTGAATGCTATAAGTTAACTGTTACTATTTACTAAAATGTTTTATAAAATCGTAAGCACAAATAATCTTCAGTTTTGAATATCACTATAATATTTATGTAGGAAGTATTTTATTTATTTTAGAATAAGTTTATTTTAATTTTTATTTGGTACGCTCATGAATAATTCATGTCCCGAGTTGCTAACCTCATGGCACCATCGTCGATCGGCAGAAAGGAAAAACGCGATAACTAAGCCGACTGGGGGCGGATGACCTTTGAGATGTTATTGAGTAGAGATGATTTTGAGATGTAATTGAGAAAAGACGAATTTTGACGATAAGACGATAATTATAACTATCTCCTTTGGCACAAATATTAATATATAATAATCTGTGTAAACTGTAAACAAACCACATAAAAATTCATACTCCTAGACAAATATTTTAAAACCCTATATTATTAAATTATATGATAAGAATTGAACGAAGTTAAAGTTGTAATTCAAATGAATG
This sequence comes from Lochmaea crataegi, assembly GCA_947563755.1. Taxonomy (NCBI): domain Eukaryota; kingdom Metazoa; phylum Arthropoda; class Insecta; order Coleoptera; family Chrysomelidae; genus Lochmaea; species Lochmaea crataegi. Next base: position 25,100,593 of record OX387433.1, on the reverse strand, counting down.
GTTAATTATGAACGAAAGTGATTTTAAAAGTATATTAGCCACCACCGCCTCGATTTGTACAATTTTTCAATTTTTGACTGGAACGTAAGTACTTTTGCATAATTAATAACGGCTGAGAAGAGCTCCTAGCTCCAAAAGCAAATCTGCGACAATTGACTGAGCCGGCAACAGCGCACAGATGTGCTGGTTTTTAATAGTCAACTGATCTTTGAAAAAAAATAGAAATAGATTGATAAACCGATAGTCTTTAGCATGTCGTCTTCAAAAATCACTGACAAACGTTCCAAGGGTGAGAAAAAAAATAAAAATTAATTTTCTTAAAAAAATTTGTTTACTTTATTTTCTCTCCTGTATCTCACCATTGTCTAAAAAAGAATAGACAATGATCTCACATATATCGATGTCCGTTGAAAAAAAATAAATAGATTGATAAACCGACAGTTTTTAGCATGTCGTTTTCAAAAATCACTGACCTAACCTAACCTCACTTACCTCACCCGCGAAATGTCAAAGTAGCTAGCAACCAATAAAACATCATGAACTCGAGTTTTATGATTGGCTGTTATTGTTCTGCCGTCAGATGTTTTGGTGCAGATGTTTATGTGTCGCCCTCTATCATGACCAGAAATTGGAATACATGGAGTTCGATCTCCTTGTATGAGTCTCAATAGACACCTCATTATTTACATTTACTTTTACCAAATAATACACCAGCTAAAGAAGCGAAGCCCGACGCATTTTCTTCGATGTTTTGGTAACCAAAATTTATGACCTTGAGAGACCGTCGTTGACAGATAAATACACTGAGAAAATGATAAAATTTTCAAATATCGGCGATATAATTGGTCGACAAAGTGTAGTATGACAAGTATCATATAAAAATGGCGATTTTCAGACATGCGCATACAAAAAATGATCGGAAGCTTCGCTCCTTGTTAAGTGGTGTATTCTTTGTATGGAGGGCAGAAGGAAGGAGCACCATCTGAATGTATTAAAAAGTGTCCATCGAAAGGGAGCAAATTAATTTGGCGCCATAGTAGCAAGTGGAAAGATTTTAAAAACGGCGCCTTGAATTATTAGAGTAAGATCATAGAGATAATGAGTAAGATACAAAATTAAAAAAGGAAAGAAATACTTCCGGTTATCACAGCTCGTATTTTTAGATTATTATATCATAGGCAAACATACATGTGAAATAAAGTTCTAAATTCATATTCCCATTATCATACTCATTAGCTACACGAGCGCCATTTCGGTGAATCTTCGAATTATAATTTGCTGTTTACAGGTGGACACTTTTTCAACTTGTCCCCCAAACAAGACGGTTCTCCTCAAGGATTATTGTGTGACATAATCGTTGGGCTCTCCTTCCTTCTACCCTCCATAATTATTTGCTTTTACTTACACTTCTTCTTTTTTGATTGCCAGTTGTCTGTTCTCCATAGTTATTTATTTAAACTAATATTTGAAAGAAATCATTAAAACGCGAGAAAAAGTTACGTTTAATTATATTTATGGATAAAATATACTTGTTATTTGGAAGTCATTCATATAATTCGGAATTAACAGTAAACAGCAAAAAGAAAATCCCCTCATCTTCTGATGGCTCCTCGCTGTAAAACTGGTTGCATATCTGTTTGAAACGCGCAAGCCGTATCTAAATGTCAAATCAGCTGTTTGTGTACAATTTTTCTACAAAAATCAGAACTTTCTTTTTCCAATGCTAAGTAAAAGAATTATTGATTGTAATGTATGATAAAATGACACTGTTATTAAATCTTAAGTCGTTCATCACATAATAAGTATAAAGAAACGTTCGAGGACTGTTTAGTACCGTAAAAACATAAAAAGTGTGTCAATATATTGAGTTGAAATTTTGTGATGGTGAATCCTTTAAAATCTGCAGTGGATCGAGTCGCCTCAATGTCTGTCGTCATGACAACAACATCTCGAGGCTGACTCGATACCTAATATTTTTCTACAAATAATGTAAATCATAGTAGGTAGTGATATCGGCGAAATGAACGAGAACATAGAAACAAATGCTAGCGATTTAATACCCGATTCTGTACAAAATGAAGCCGAAATAAAATGTGAGTTTTTAAAGTGTAATCCAAAAGAAAACGGGACTTTTGGGGACGGGTGTTCGGAACTTGGTGAAATTCAAAATATTAAAGATACTTCTATTTGCGAAAATATACGGGATCAGTCTGAAATTTCAAATGGTGTTGATGAAAAGATACAGGAAACACAAATTGAAAAGAAAATTTTTGCTAAGCAAAACGACGAGGGCAATTGGCTCTTGAGGTGGAACATCCATAGAAGAAGTGAGAAAGATTTTGTAGCCCTTTGTTATGAAGGTAAGTACAAACAATTTTCACTAATTCAACATTAAAGCAGAGACAACCTGGATCTAGCACAATTCCAGATTATGTGAAAACAATGTTTATTGAGGGCTGATTTAGCCTACTTTACAGTACATACTTATATCTCGGATAATATTTTTATAGTTCTTATGTAAGCCATATTAAACCAACTACAAATATATCCTTGTAATATTAGAGTAAAAAGGTTGATAAAGAAAGAGTGGTGGTAAAGATATATCAAGATGTTTTTTACTTATTATTAAAGAATGGGATCTATGTCAAAACCTTAATATCTATAATGTGAACATATTTAAGGGAAAAATCTTAAGTATGATTATTCCAGTCATTGCTTTTAAAAATTAATATTTTTATATTATTCATCTACATACTTCTACTTTAAAATTAGAGATAGAGATAAAAAAAAGTAAGTTATTGAAAGAAAATGATTTGGATTTTCTTGCAAATGGTTACGGTGATGTATGTTATCAATTTTTGTTATAAAATTATGCAGGATGGTTGAGAGTGTCAAACTGTGTGATATATCTGGTTGCATTGATCTGCAATTTCTTCTTTATCTGTAATTCTCTGGAGGCTCGGTTTATACCATTAAGTTTCTACATCTTCGGGAAAACAGAAATTCTTTATTATTTTGAAATTTCCTATTATCAGACCTACATATACAGTTGATTTAAGTCATGTGTATATATAATATGACCCATTTAACATTGTAATGTCCTATTATAGCACCAATTTGATACATTGAACTTAAACTCAATTAAAAAATATTATTTGAGTTTTTACATAATTAGTAGCAGACCCGGCCACGCGTTGCTGTGGCTAAGGTTTTTGTTATATTACATTGTAGTAAACTATTCAAGAGGAACGGTAGGAGAACATCAGTCACGGGGACCACCATGCTTTTTTACATAGATGCCATTTGTAAAAAAATATGGCGACCTCCATGACAGATTTTCTACTACCGTAACCCCTTAGTACAATGAAATTATTATTTACGTACAAAGACGGAAACGTTAAAGCTGGTATAAAAATACAATGGGTTGGGATTTAAAGAGGAAGGACTTTGAACACGATTGATTAAAATTTTCGTACAGTTGATATTAAGCAAAAATCAATACAAAAGAATTAATTTTAAAATTTATTATTATTTTTATTCAATTTTGTAACAAATGAGTATATTACGAAGTTGTTAGTAAATAACATGTGACACTTAAACTTATGAATGAGGTACGTAGGGCAGATAGTCTTAAATCTTTAACAATAATATTTATTATTTTGAATTATACATACTTTTAATTTAAATTTAATTTAGCACTAATCGGTGCATAATATTTTTGGTTAACCTGTCTTTAGCTAACACAAATATAGTTTGGCAAACATAACTGAAGCTGTAGAAAGGAATGCGGTCGAAAACATTCGATATTACCACGTTTAACTATGAAAAAGCTAAAGTGCCAAGTATGTAGTGATAATAATTAGAAAATGGACTTTTTATTATTAACAGTATGTCAAGAATGATTAAACGTTAGTTCTTTAATGTGCTTGTTTCATTGGATTTTGTCTATTAACATTATTTTTTCAATTTCTGAATATTAAAAGTTGACACTTTTCCAAATATGTTATGGGTTTCCTTCAAGCCGGCAACGTCGTGCGAAAATCATAATTACCACGCTCTCCTACCAACTCAATTGGTGAATATTTATCGAACCTCCGTTGCTACCTGACTTCCTATTGGCAAGCGCGTGCGAGTGTTCTTCCCTCTCACTTCGACAATTGATTGACGTTGATTATCCAGTGGCATTTATAATGTCAATATTTACCTTCGTATTTTCAGTTTTACTTATTATTTCGTATCCATATTGAATTGAAGTACGATTTTTAACAAATAGATACCGTGTTTTGAAAAATACCTTACCTTTAAAGCATAGCATAAATCAGTTTCTACATATATATAATTAATATATAATAATAATTATTATTTTTAATACTTTTATAAAATAGGTACCGTACGCTATTGGTACGTTTATGACAGATATCGGCCATGTTTCCTCCCCCCTTACGGATGCCCCGTAGCTTCAGATAGACTTGCCAAACTATAGATTCGACGGTTTCCCTACACGTGAACATGCAACATATAGTTGCCCATAAGAAAAACATGGATTTTCTAAATCTAAACCACAAATGGGCATTGTTTGGCATTGAGACTTATTTATAGACATGGCAAAAGCAAAACGAATTGGAAACTGTAGCCTTCTGAAGGGTATGGTAGAATCTGACGGTATCATTGGAATACGTGGCAATAGGACCACTTTTCCTTTAAACTTCCCAGTTAAAATGGTTGCTTCAAGAATATTTCCGGTGATCTTTTTGATGACCAAACGCGTACCGTTGCATAATTGAGGTGAATTCAAATTACGTAGGAGAATAATAGGGGAACCAATCTTTAATCGAAGATTATGTGGTGGCATTCCAGGTATATCTAGTGAATTTAAAAATTCAATTGGAAAATTTACACTTCCATTTTCATCAACAACAGTATCGATTGATTTAAAAGACATCAGATCGCCTGGTAACAACTGTTGTATCTGGAAGTTAATTTCGTCAACATCAACATTTTTGGCTGCCAAAATCGCCCGATGACTGAGCCAATGAGATAGACAATGAATCACAAATAATTAAACAGCAGGAATAATTTCACTGTATTATCTTCACTATAATATGAATTTAATTAACACTTCAGTCTAAGTAACACGTGGCCGGCTATGCTAACACCAAAAATTTAAAAAGTAAAAACAATTGAATTTCACGGTATTTCGTTTACTACAAAATAAGCCTCAACTACACGTGGTGGTTATGCTATTGAATTGTAGCTTATATGACACGTTTGTAGTTTTAACATCAGCGCCATCTATTGATTACTTACTCAATCCAGTCAACAGATAAAATCGTTTGGAGTTAACAGATAATTGTGAATGTCAAATAAAAGACAAATAATTTGCAATAAAATAATATTGCGACTATAAATTAAGATGTAAGCTATCCTATCTTTCAAGTTCATACGGCGTGCAAATTTGATTAAAATCCGTTAAGTAGTTTAGGAGTCCATCGCAGACAAACAACGTGACACGTAGTTTATATATATATTAAGATATGGAATTGTAAAAGGTGACTCTAAGGTTAATTTTAAGATGTAGATTCCCAAAAAATTATTTCTTAGCATTTTTGTATAGGGACATACAAAAAGTGATAGAATAGATCAGGAAGATAGAAGGTTGCCTCAACACATTTGTGGATGTGTCTGCCATTGCAGACTCATGCATAGGGACAGGACTGCATTTTCATTCATTCATAAATTTGGGTTGTGCTCATCAGCCCAGGCACTTGAACTGAATTTTTGTACCATTTCCCATATTATCTACTTCCGTTCCAGAAGCTTCGCGACTTCTATATAGGCCACTAGTTTGACTGGAGGGATTTTCAGTAGTTGTGATGGTTGTATAAATTCCTCTCCAAAGTGCTTCCGTCTAAGTTCTTGTAAGTCCTCGCAGAAGCAGAGTATGTGAGTAGGTGTTTCATCATCAAGTTCACATTTTCTGCACATAGGTTCACTAACTTTGCCCATATTGTACAGATCTTTCCTCAAGGTGCAGTGTCCAGTCATCAGGTCGGTAACTGTCTTCAAATGTCTCTTACCCAGTTTCAGTAGCCTGGTTGAGAGTTCCTTGTTCCCGATTTTCCCTCTTATGCAATTTTTTGTGATTCCACAAAAAGGTTCCGGACCTATGAAGTCTCCTTTAGAGCCTTCTTTAGCTAACTGGTCCGCCTTTTCATTACCTGCAATCCCCTCATGTGCCGGCACCCATATTAGAGTCACTTTGTTGTCTCTTGCCAGCCTGTTGAGGGCGCTCAGTGAATATATTCTCTGGTGTCATGCTATCAAAACTCATGGGAAATATGGGTTCGTCTAGTAATGTCCCAGTTGTATCAGTGTGTCCTTCTCGAACATTGTTCGGGGACCATAAGTCTCCCGATTTCAGCCTAAGAATTGCCTCCGCCCTTATAAAAAGTTCTAGAGGAGGAAGTCCAATAAGGGCTTCCATTGATGCCGTCCCCTTGCTGTTCATTGCCCCGGTAATACCAAGAAGGGTTTATCTTTGGATTGCAACATATTAACTGCAGGGGACACTCCTGTCCTCCTTCACCAGACTATTGTTCCATAGGTGATCGTTGGCCTTATCACAGTTGTGTAGAGCCAGTGAACCACCTCAGGTCGTATTCCCCAGGTTTTGCCCATAACTCTTCTGCATTGCCAGAAAAGCTTAGTCGCCCTGGCAGTAATTTTTTCCAGTTGTGCCTTCCAATTCAGTTTGGAATCAAAGGTCCCTCCCAGATATTTGACTTCTTTGGATATTTCTAGTTCTTCTCCGAACAACAGTACTCTACCCTGCGGGAGAACTCTTCTATTCGTAAAAGTAACTAGTTTGGTTTCTTTTTGGATTAACTGAAAGGTCCTCTTTAAGGCACCATTCCTCCACAATTCGCAGTGCTTCCTGTAGGACATTCATAACCACCTCCGGGAATTTCCCATTGGTGACAATCACTAGGTCGTCCGCAAAGCCCTGCGTCCATATGCCTTGATCATTCAACCTACAGATCAAGTAATCCACAACTAGGTTCCACAAAAGTGGTGAAAGTACTCCACCTTGGGGACATCCTTTAGTTGTTCTAACGGTGTATGTTTTATCATGCATATGTGCTGTTATTCTCCTATGCTCAAGCATGGATCCTATCCATTTGCATGTGGTACTGTTAATCCCTCTGTTTTTAAGGGATCTGTTAATTGATGACATCGATGTGTTGTCAAAAGCACCTTCGATGTCTAGAAATGCTGCAAGAGCTACTTCCTTATGATTCAGACTCATTTCGAGACCTGAGACCAAATTATGCAGGGCAGCTTCACCTGATTTCCCTGCTTGATAAGCCCATTGTAGTCTATGTAGAGGGATGCTCTTAATCGCTCCTTCTTGTAAATACATTTGTAAGACTTTTTCCATGGTTTTCACCATGAATGATGTCGGACTGATTGGTCGGTAGGATTTAGCCTGGGTGTACGTTTATTTTCCTGGTTTAGGAATTAACACCACCTTTGACTCTCTCCATGCAATTGGTATATACCCTAGAGCATGGCTGCTTCGAAGTATCAGAACTAAAGGACCCATTATGATGTCTAGTCCCTCTTGCAGAAGCTTGGGGAATATGCCATCTGGTCCTGGAGTTTTGTAGGCGTCAAATGAGTTTACGGCCCATCTGATAAGATGGGGTCTGAATATCTTATTCGTGAGTTCCCAGTCCTCTTTGGTTGCCTTTGTTTTGGCAACCGGCCTGTTGTCATAGCTTGACTCTATCTTTACCGAACCTGGAAAGTGCACACTGAGGAGATGCTCTAGAGCCTCTGCATCAGTATTTGAAAACTTTCCGCTCGGCAACTGAATAGAACCAAGTTTGTTAGAAGTATCCCTTTTGAGAATCCTGTTGATTCTGACGCTGTCAGGGACACCTTGCATGTCCTCACAGAATTCTCTCCAGGACTTCTCCTTGGATTCTTTTATTTTTGTATTGTATGTACCTAGTTTAGCCTTATACGCTTCCCAGTTACCCGTTTTTTTCCCTTTGTTGAAAAAGCGTCTTTGTTTCTTTCCTTAGCGATGTCAGCTCTTTATTCCACCAGATGGCTTCTCTAGAAGAGCGACTCTCTTTTATCGGACAGTTGTTATGATAAGAGGTCAGTGTACACTGTTGCAGCCATACGGCTGCTCCCTCTAAATCCTCAGCAGTTTTTGGTCTGCCTAGGTGTGAACGGATTTTAGAAAGCAGGTCCTCTTTATAAGATACCCAGTCAGTGCTCTTAGGATCCCTGTATGTTCTAATAATCGATTTTTCTATGTTAATTTCATAGAATATTTGGGCATGATCAGATAAAGATGGTTCATCCGATACATGCCACTTGCGAATAATCTCCATGACACGTAAAGTGCAAAGAGTTACATCTATCAATGATTCCCCCCTCGATGTTCTAAATGTAGGCGTATTACCCACTTTCGCTATATCAAGTTCAGTAGTACATAGATAGTCAAATGGTTTCTTACCTCTGGTGTTGTTGTCTTTGCTGCCTGCTTCCTTATTCACCAATAGACCAGCAAGCCGTAGCAAGTCCTCGAAAACTCAATGAACACGGGAACACGGGGAGACTGCATTTGCAGATGATTACTGGATCTATGCTATTGCAATTGCTGTAAGGAATACATGTAAAGTGGACCCAAGTGTCTTTATAAATCCATATTGTTTCATGAAGGTATTAATTTTACTTTGACTTGATAACTATTTTTCAAAAAAAATTAGGTGATGTGTGTAGATTAAAAATGAACCAGCTCTCTGCAAATGTGTTAATTGTATTTATTTCCTTCTAGTTAAGTTTTTAAAAGTATTTGGCATCAATTTGTAAAATAATATTTCAATGTGGATGATTCTAACTTAAATAGGTCACACTGTATAATAATAATTAATCAATTCAAGTAATTTGAGGTTTGCTGAATAAGGTGTGTTGAAGAATGTTTTGATGTTCGAATTGAATTACAATTAATTTGTTTTTAAGTAGATAGAAGGTCAAAACAGTCAAATTTTTATGTTGATTCAATATTTAATAATACTAGACATAATTACTTTTGCAAATATAAATGTATTTTTGATAAATTGTTGTATATAGGAATGTGTTTACTTCTAGGTACTTACTTAAATTGTATTAAAATCATTTTTTTTATAAAATCAATTAATTTGCAACAGGATGTTTAAATAGTGTTGTTTAATAACAATTTATTCCACAATATACAGCTCGTGCTGAAAAAAAATTTACAAAACAAAATGTACCTGATTAGGTAATAAGTATGGGGTGTTTAAAAAATAAGAAATAAAACAAAATAGAAAAGTAAAGCAGTCAATTTCCCATTGAGAAATTGTTGTAGAACAGCGCATCAGTTTTATCAGATGCAAAAATGATTTTGTTTGATTGATTATTTTGAGAAAGGTAAAACAATAGGGAACTTCCCAATTTTTTTTTGTTCAATATCATTAAGTGGTGTCTAAAAATCCTAATCCTCGAGGCTATCACCAATGATTTCATGTGTGTTATTCGGAATAATTTACATCAAAATAATAAAACGTGTCTCGATTATCCTATGCCTCAAAAGCTATTGAAACTACACACATATTTTAAATTTTTTATATTTATGAAAAGTTTCTTTAAATATTCAACATTTTTTTTACTGCGGCGTAATATACATATATATAAATATTATGAAGCTGTAACATTATTCGAAACCGGAGGGATTATGTGAACAAATATGGTATTTTTTATTCCTGTACGGGGTATAGTTTCTTGTACTATGCTGGCAATATTGCGCGAAGAGATCGTATTCGTAATATATTTCGTATCATTTCTTCAGTCATGTTAAAAATATTATGGACACAAAGTCTAATAAATCAGAATGAACAGAAAATACAAAAAAACACGTGGAAACACTCGAGTAAACAACACAGTAAACAAAGCAATAATGGCTGTTTTAATGGTAAGTATACGTTCGATGGTCGCACGCGAAGTACCGAAATATTACTGTTCTACGTCACAACCAATAGCAATGCGTTTACAAAAGCTTCAAATAATTTGAATTTTTCGGCATTTTAAATTCGTTATAGTGGTTGTTTGTGACAAAAAAAAATTGTTTATGCTAGTCGTTTTCATGCAATGTATTATGATTTATAGCACATTTTTGCGAATTAAAATTTTAGTCAAGTTCCTTATTGAGTCTAAATATTATTGGTCAGGAAACTCGATTACAAATGGTGAAATTATGTTTCAACACTAGACTGCCAATTAGTTATTTAGGTTCTTATCCACCCTAAATTTTTCTTTTGCAAACTGAAGGATATTCGAACATTTTTAAAGTAGAGAATTTATATACAAAATAGGCCAGGCAAATTCGCTTAAAAAACGGCCAAATGATGAAATAATTCCTAACAAGGTAAACGAAGTTAGAGAGGGTAGGAAAAGGATAACTAATGTAGGGAAAAAATCAGGAACTGATTGCATGCAGTCGAGGAGGGGTGGGGGTTGACAAATGGGTTTTCACTTTTTGCGGCGTTAATAATGTTTTTTGTCGGAAAAATTGAAGGTGAAAGTTGAAAATCTCTCTCTTTCTCTCCCTCTCTCTCTTTTCGAAGCAAAAGTTTTTATTTTACTAATACTGTAAAGTTTCATACAGGCTGATCCGGGCTGATCATTTTTAATTGTACCAGCATTTCAATTTTGGAAACCGTAAAAGTTACGAGCTAGGTTAAATGAGTGTTTCCTTTTTAGTGTATCCATGTAATGGTACCAAAACATGTCTGAAATGTTTGTTATTTACGAGGGAGACAAAATGTGTAAATTTTTTATTATTGGCAACAACACGTTTATTTTTGAAAAATCACCCATGCTACATCATTGTATTCTACTTTTAAAATGCTAAAAAAAACTAAATTGAAATATGAGCATTTTGTTACTCATTACTTTTATTGAAAATGGAAGTCATAAATGGTCAACTATGATACATCATTGTATTTGGCATTCGATATACTGCACAAAGACAAAAATACAAGTCCGCATTTGAAAAAAAAGTTGATGATTTCCTTGAAGACACGCAACGTCGTGGAAAAAAGGAAGCTACTTACTAAGCTAGCCAATGTCAAACCAAATAAAATTTTCCTTTATCATATTGTGATATTTTCAAATATAAACGTGTTACAGTCAATACCAAAAAACCTTTTTTTTTTGTTTTCTTCGTATAACTCTCGGTATAACTCTGAAAATTATACACATTTCAGGCAGGTTTTCATTACATTGGTCTCTTAAGAAGGCAACTTTACTCTCATTTAACCTATCTCGTAACTTACGGTTTCCAAAATTGCAATGTTGGTAACGTTTAAAATGATTTTAAAAAAGGTCCGATATTTTGTTTCTCTTTATTTTATGTAAAATTTAGTATTTAAAGATAATTTATGATAATTTTGTGTTTCCCTTCGATTCACAAACGTTACCATATTTACTTGAAGTAATATTCAGTGTTCAGTCTATAATATTCGATTAGAATTGCTCTTAATTTAAACGGGCTATCTAATAAATATAATTTTCGAATATAGGGGTCTAAAAATCAAAGGATAATTGAAAGAGATACATTGAAGTTGAACGTTTCGTGTGTCTAAAATTACTTGCAATGTCTCGAACAACTCTTAGAACATCTGAAAGATGTTTATTGATGTAGATAATTTTAGAACGTTAATCTATACTAAGATTTTATTGTTTGTAATGGATAAATTCAAAAACTACTTAACTGGTTTTAAATATTCTCTCACCTTAGAAAGCTACATTATCAGCGAGTAACATGGGCTGTACTTTATTTAAAAAAAAATAGATATCCTCGTAGATATCCCTAGGATAATTACAAAAATGTAGGTATCAAAAATTTGCCTATTATAAATTACTTAATTATTACGAATATATAAATTTTGTGGTACTATAACGGTACATTTATTATATAAAAATCATGTTTTTGTGTTGTTATTGAGAACTACGCCCTCTAGCGGTGGAGAAGAAAACTTGAAAATAATTTCTAGCAGTTTCTCGTATGCGAGTTTGTAATATAGATTTTTTTCTCTAAGCTGTTCGATAAATAGTTTCTGAGATACAGCGTGTTACCTCTCTTAATCAGACACCCGGTACATGTAAATTCCTTCCGTTTAGAAGTTACGATGGGTATAAAAATGCTAAAAGTTAGAAAAATGACACGGAATGAGCGGGCAGCCCTCCATGCGAAGTGGGTATCAACGAGCGAAGCCGGAGTGGATCGCTCGTAGTGGATAAAACCATGTATTGATTTAGTTGCTTTGTCGACCTATTTCATTTGAACATTTACATCGTCAGGAGAAAATATTATAAAAATTGATATAAAAAACAAGTTCCTCAGATCTAAGATTCATTTATAAGAGTATTATTGAACATCTTTTTTTATACTTTTTACTTCCTAATTATTCAAAGAAATTTAGTCTGTGATAATTTTGACAACTATAGGTTCGTCCCAACTTACGATAGAACCGTTCTAGGTATCGTTCGCGCAAGTGCTGTATTTCTTTTGCGTTCCAACTGATTTTAGTATTTTGAATAGTTTAGTAGATGCTCGTGGCGTACCGAATTGCCTGAAGTTGAAGTGCTTACACCTTCGTTGTCTCTTGGCCAAACAATAAGAAATTCTTCCAGTCCTACTTGTACAAAAAAAGAATATTCATTAAAATTAACAAGGTGCAAAAAATATAGGTATTAGCTTCTGGCGTTTTGGATTCCATTCTTCCCTTCTTTTTTACATCAACAATTACCAACTACACGAAGATACAGTCCCTGGTGAAAACAATGTTGTCAAAATAGTTCAAAAACTAAAAACCCACTTCCATAACCTATTTACACTTTCCATAAAAAACAAATTTGACAGTTTAAAGAAAAAGTTACCATTGCGCATGTTTCCTAATTTCAGATTTTACTCGTCCATCAGGAGCTTCAATTAAAAAAAGTTTTATTTGATCAGGGTGTAAAATTTTTGATTTTTTGTTTTTAAAACCTTCTGATTTCATTTTTAAATAAGCTCGCAATTTCGGGTAATTGTCAAAATTAAATTATTTTTCAAAGTTATAACACTTCTTAACATAGAATATATTGCATGCCCATAATGAGGGTGGTTTAAATTTCTTAGCGATTTCTCCAAAAGCCAAGAGTACGTTTTCAGAAAATGAATTTACATTTTTTGTTGTACGCCAATACATAAATTGCTGGGTTCTGGTAGACTTCACGACCCTCGGAATTTTATGTTAATTTTAAATTCGTTTGCTAGCTCGCCTTAAATAAAGCAGCTTAGAACGAAAATTTCGTTGGATCATTCAAAAATTACTTTAAAAATCACGAATTTAATTCAAAAAATGATACTTTTCAACACTATTTAATGCTATTTTACGATGAATATTTTCACTTTAAACTGTAAAGGTATTATCTTTAACTAAATGTAAGTCTGTTTCACACAAAAAAAAACAGAAGAAAATACTTGAATTTTTCCAATTTTCAGAAATATTTTTTAGCATACTTATTTTCACTCGACACTTCACACTAAAATCTTATGACTACATACCTTACGTTCACAGATTAAGATTGTTGTGTGATCAGGTGATAGTTTTAGCGGCGTTGTCAAATGGTGTTTATTCTCTCTTAGTTGAATTAATTTTGTATTTTAATAGATTACATGAATATATAAAAATATAAAATGATTTGCATTTATAATAATAAAAATTGAAATAATAAACATCCTTAGAATATAATGTTTATCATAGATTTGCTTGTTTATAACAAACTTACTGCTGGACCACATAATTTTTTTCATATATATTATTACTTTGAAATAAATGAAATGATACGTCGGAGCTTAACCTCTCTAGATTATTACATTGTTGAGTTTCATTTGGTTAATGTAAGTTAGGTTAGGTTTTGGTTCTAGTTACATTTTGATCTGTGTCAGTTGGTCGGGAAGCGATATGCGTTGGATTATGATGAAAACTATTGATTGCTCGATTGATTGTGATTACTATTATTTATTGAGGTTATTTCTATTGTTATTTACTATTTTCTTATTTTTAAAATATTTCCAAGCCGTCACGAGTTACGGAAATTAGAACTGGCAACATTGTCCATCCACCGCTCTTTCTAAAATTTGTGACCATCTGATATCTAGACATAATTGTCAAAAATTTAAAAATGTTTTGGCATTAATTGCCTATCTGGTAGAGGCCAACTAATGTATTAACATTGTAACGGTAAATGGCTGTAATCTTAAAGGGCTCCGGCTAGAGACTCCTCCCAAGGGTGATTCGACCCCAAGTTTATGCTGCACAAGTGTTACAGGAATGTTGTAAAAGTTGCTGGCGCCACTACCTTTTTGACGATAAAAAGTACTAAAAAACTAAGGCGGAAAAGGTAGAAACGCCTTGTGAAATTTAAAAAAAAGTTAATAATAAAAGTTAATAATAAAAAAAGTTAATAAAAATTACCCCGGGCGGAATCTACCTCAACTTTTATAGTTGAGGATTTATAATGAAATAAAAAAATAATTGAAAACAAATTTATAATTTATTCTGCCACAGGAAATGAACAGAGGAATTTGTACTTTTATAGGTACTTAGCTTAGATGAAGTGGTTTCCTGAAGAAGATAGTCAGGTCTTGATCTGAACTGATGTGTCCTGGTCTAGGGCGGTATTTTGATCTAGGGCTGTATCCTGGGGTTCTATCCTTGGCCAGGGCTTATATTATATCCTAGGTCTTGGGGTTATATCCTTGGGACTGTGCTTACCACAGCAAAATTCATAAGATACTTAAAGATAACGAAAGATGGTCTTTCTCCTTAGGCAGTCGGTAACGAAAAGGGGTGTCTCTCGTGGCGTTGGAAAAAATGGAAGCGTCCGTTGGCAGACGTCAATTGTCTTATGGTCAGGGTTGAAGAGTTTGGGATCACAGAACTCTAATTGGAAGTGGCTGGTGACGACGATCGGTAATTAAAGGGATTTATTCTGTAAAATCGAAACAGGTCGATAGTCATGTTACAACATATTAATTGTCATGCGTCTAGGAGAATATTCTTCTAGACGCATGACAATTTCTTCGACTACTTGGTGATATTCCTGCACAGCATGTGAAAATGTATTGGAACGGATAGAAAAGTTTTCTAATTTACTACTAGAGTTTGGCTGAGCCAGCGTGAAAGGTAGGTTTTTTAATTGCTAGTTTTTTCATAAATCCAAAATAACCAACCAAAAAAAAAATGGCGGATTTATGAGTACTTTTAATTGCAATTTTCTCTTTCAAAAGTGCATGATCCAAGAATTTTTTTCTTTTAAAATGTTCTATAGCAATAGGGCTTTCTAATAAAAAAAATCGTTGCAAAATTCCGAGGGTCGCAAACCTTACCGGACACCGGACCCATATTGGGTAGTGTGGTACTAAATTCATCTTCACTATTCGATGAACTCATGTTTTTGTATTTAAATTCGCTATATTTTCACTGACAGATTATTAATTTACATCTGTAAAAATAATGTCTATTAATTCGTTTCCATGGTAACTCGACCAACTGACTTACAAGGTTTATTATGATATATTACACGTTTTTATAGAACTGAAGCGTAATTTTTTTTATTACGTGCTAGTCATTACGTGTCAGTAGCTGTTATAATATATTTACTTAGCATCCAAATAGTACGTAATATGCAATTTACTAGTAAGAGAGTAGAAAAAGGTTTTTCCGCCTACCTCTATCCAAAGTAGACATTTCCTGGCCTCATTGTAGGGAGCAAAGTCGTACTTTTCCTCCCTAGGGAGGAAAAGTAAAAGGGTATGTGCAGCAATCTCTTGCAAAAAAGCGAAAAATTTCGAAACAAATTATGGGAGTCACTGATATTGATTGTAATCAGCCAAGTACCAGTACTTCCGGGGGATACCAGCTGTATAATAATGTTGTTAGTGAAAATATCACGAAAACTGCGTTGGCTCCAGCTCTCACTTCTAGTGGTATTCAAATAACCATTGCTCAAAACTGCACATTTAACATTAGAATAAATAATTACTCTACAACAAATGAAAAATATGTAGGACGCAAGAATGAAAATAACGCGCCTATAAGTTATACTGTACCTACTTCTTTGTTTTAGTTCTTTAATAAATTTTGTTTGTTAGTTTCATAAATAAAGTATTTAAAAATGACTTGTTATTTGAGGGAGGCGGAAAAATCATATGTATAACATGGGGGTAAAGTGTCTTTTTCTCCCTTGTTATACAAATAGCTATTCCTTACTTCAGTAAACTGAGTTCGTGACGTTCTTAGAAAGCTAGTTTGGAAATATTAAAAAAGATATACATAGATATAAATTTACTAGTTATCATTAAGATAAGACTTAGTGTAAGTCGGTTAGTTATTTATGCGAACCACTGTGTCGTTAAAATGATTTACATTAGTTATACCCGCCAGTGGCGCCATGACTTGTGTTTAGATGTGTGGAGCAGTATTTTATTACAACGAGGTTCGTTTTTATCATTACTATTTACTGAACGACCAGTAACTTTTATAGATACAATTTATTAGTATGGCATTTTAAAGACCATTTGAAACGACAGTTCGAGATGATCTATCGCGGGAATCTAATCATTTATAAAATATATATGCACGCCTTTGGGTGGCGTTTGCCATCAATGGGATTAAAAATTTCTCTGTTCACATCGACTTTAGAAAGATTATTATTTATTTAAATACTCCTGATGATGCACATCTTGTAATTTGTGAAACCGGTCGAGTAATATACTGTAATGTTTTTTTTCCATTATGACAGTTACAATTACCAGCTACTATTTTGTACTTACAATTTATTCATATAATAATGTAAATATTTAAATAAAATTAACACTTTAAGAATAATGGATATAAATAGTTATTTGGTATTTTCACACAGTTTTTGCACCAGAGAGCAGATGGAGACTTTCAAAAGTATACATGCCTACAAATATTTTGAATTTGGCTTTGTGCTGAAAGTTGGGATCTACTTTAGTTAATCGAGTTTTTGCAGGGTAATACTTGAGTTTATCAATTTGAATGTTATATAAGTAATATCCTATATCTTCAAAAATATCGAAAATTTTGGAGGTAAAATATGATATGTCTTGCCCAAAACATTTCTTTCCTACTTTATTTATCTTTGAATATTTTCAATCACCTTTGGTAACTAAAAACACTCTATTTTTCCCAAATTCAATCTACGTCTTCGTTTTAAATCAACCATTATTGCAATAATTTTTAACAACGCACACAATCTTTCTAGTTCGAACATTGAGTTTGTATTATTCATTATCATAAGTATAGTTTGGCAAACATAACTGAAGCTGTGAGAGGAATGCGGTCGAAAACATTCGATATTGCCACGTTTAACTATGAAAAAGCTAAAGTGCTAAGTATGTAGTGATAATAATTAGAAAATGGACTTTTTATTATTAACAATATGTCAATAATATTAAACGTTAGTTCTTTAATGTGCTTGTTTCATTGGATTTTGTCTATTAACATTATTTTTTCAATTTCTGAATATTAAAAGATGAACACTTTTCCAAATATGTTATGGGTTTCCTTCAAGTCGGCAACGTCGTGCGAAAATCATAATTACCACGACCTCCAACATACTCAATTGGTGAATATTTATCGAACCGACGTTGCTAGCTAACCACCTGACTTTCTATTGGCAAGCGCGTGTGTGTGTTCTTCCCTCTCACTTCGACAATTGATTATCCAGTGGCGTTTATAATGTCAATATGTACCTTCGTATTTTCAGTTTTACTTGGTTTCTTATTATTTCGTATCCATATTGAATTCAAGTACGATTATTAACATTATTTGTTTTTAACAAATAGGTACTGTGTAACATCTGGTGCAAAAAAGCGACATAGAATGTGATGTTCATCCCGAAAATTTATTTTTGCACTCTGTTCAAATGTAAATAAAATAAAAAGAAGACAAGACAACTTTAGTGAAATTTCGAGCTTTTCAAAACGTGTCAATTTGACAAGAAAAGAAAAATCAACTTCCAGCGGAAGTTTATTTAGAATAATAAGCTTTTATATCAAAATTTCTTACCCACCTCGATTCTATTTAAATACATCTAACACTATTTTTTTGATTGACACAAATCTTTCAAAACAAACATCAACAAATCTAAATTTTCGTCCAGTCACGTTCTACTTCACTACCGATTCTTTGGTCCTATGTCAACTCAACACAAAAAAGCTTATTTTGCAGGTCCCTTCCGGTCGAGGCCGGATATCTTGTTGTGGTTTCCACTGCTTAATGCCAAACGTCCGGTCTATCACAGACCAGCAAACTCGGTAATCCGATTTTTAGAAGATTTCTCATTTTTTCTTTTAGTTCCCATAATATCGTTAATAGGTCCGTAACGAAATAGATAATATTTTGACCGAGACTAGGTAAGCTGCCCGAACTCAAAAACAAAAAACATTGAAATTTTATTTTGATTGATTAATTTTTACCTATTGAATATTAACATTAAACATAAAAATGTTTCTACTTCTTATTCTCGAAAGGATTTTGAAAATATCTGTTGGAAAAATCTGCACAACCAGGGGATGTCCACAGGGAGGAGAAGCATCCCCATTAATGTGGAGCGAGACGGTTGACGAACTCTTGTGTGGTTTGACTGACCTCGGAATATCCTGCTAAGATATGCCGAATATCCTGCTAAGGATGACATTGTCATAACAGCCAGGGGAAAATTTCGAGAATACCCTTTGTAACATCGTACAAAGGGGTCTGAACTATACAAATAGGCAAGTGGGACTTAACTTCAACCCCACCAAAACCATCTTAATAGCCTTCACTAAGAAAAGAAAACTCAACCTCAAAACTATTAAACTTGATGGGAGTGAGGATGACTGGAGATAAGGAGTCAAATATCTAGGTCTGACTCTAGTCACTAAACACCTGTGGAACAAACACGAATAAGAGAATATATATATACAAAGCAAAAATGTCTCTAATGGTATGCAGGAATCTGGTATGGAAAATTAGGGGTCGTAGGGCCCAAAAATCCTGCAATAGTGAGATCAATCAATACTTATGGAGCTATTGCGTGCAGTAGTAAAACTAGTCTAGACGAGAGACAACCTCTCCAAAATTCAAAGACTATCCTGTATATGCATTATAGGAGAAATTAGAACATGCCCAACGGCGGCCGTGGAAGTGATTCTCAACTTCACACCACTATATATGGTGGTGGAAAGCGGAAAGAACAAGGTACAGACTAAGTAGAGAGGAAATCATTACAAAAAAACCACCTCGCTTCTTAGAAATCAGAAAACCTGGGACGTACCACAAGATAGTATGATGAAAAAGTATAACTTTTTAAAGAAATTTGTTACGGAATTAAGCAACAAGAAGAAATGGGATCCAAATACCATTACCAGACTTGGAAAGAATGCCATTCATTGGTACACAGACGGCTTAAAAGCAGTAGAAGGAATTGCAATAGGAGTGTACGGGCCAGGAACCAAACACTCTGAAAGCTTGGGAAAAACCCCAAGTATCTTTCAAGCGGAAATTCACGCCATAAGAAAGTGTGTCCAGTTCAATATTGATAACGGATATAAAAGGCAAATAATTATCATGTCGGATAGTCAAGCAGCCATTAAAGCACTGAGTTCTTGCGTAATTAGTTCTAAAATTATATGGGAATGCCTAGGCAAACTCAATGAACTAGGCGAGACAGCATCGATACCGAACTGAGGATTCCATGACATACTGGATTTGAAGAAAATTAAATAGCAGATGAACTAGCAAAGAGGGGGACTGAAACACCCTTTTGGGGACTGGAACCCATTTGCGGTATCAGCTCCAATTTAATATTGGAAGAAATAGGCAAATCCGAAAAAAGAGAAGATTTGTCCATTGGAAATATCTAGTAGGGCTTATACAATCAAAGATACTTGTGGGTGACTACAACCAGTTGAGAACAAATTAATACCTAATAGTTTTTAATAAAAAATTTTTTGCTAAAAAACGCACTTGCTAATTAACTATTTCTTTGTTGCTAAATATGAATATTATTTTAAAAAATTATTATTTATAACGTTCTCTCGAAAAGCATATTTTTATTTACTTTTCATTTGTTTATTATATAAATTTTTATAAACAAATGTATTTTTGTGCTATATATATTTTTTTTAAATAACAAAAATACTGAGAATAACCATGTGTCGTGACAATTAAAAAAGCACAAATTTATTAAAAAAAAACTTCACATACAAAAAAGCCCCTTGGTTGTTTTCAATATTTGAATAAAAATATAGCGCAAAAATACATTTGTTTATAAAAAATTTTTTGTTTAATAAACGAATTAAAAATTACTTATTGCTTTATTTTCGTTTTTAATTTTTCAATGCCTTATTTTGTTAATAAAAAATGAAAAATCAAAATTTCTTAAATTTTCCCACAGGGATATTTTCTAAATCCCTTCGAGAATTGTTCTAAGAAGTAAAAATAATTTTAGATTTTTAGTAGTCATATCACCCGTTTTTAGTCCAATTTTCACCTCTACATTCATTCGTTTGGGC